>JAGIQG010000016.1:40157-452657 GCA_024679065.1 Sphyrna mokarran
GCCATCTAGCCCTTCGAGCCTGCCCCGCCATTCAATAAGATCATGGCTGATCTGTAGTGGATCAGTTCCACTTTCCCGTTTTCTCCCCATAACCCTTAATTCCCTCATCTATCAGAAACCTATCTACCCGTGACTTAAATATATTCAGTGAGGTAGCCTCCAACACTTCAACGGGCAGAGAATTCCAAAGATTCACCTCCCTTTGAGTGAAGTTCCCCCGCAACTCTGAACTAAACCATGCCTCCCCCAACTTATTTTGAGGCTGTGCCCTCTAGTCCTGCTATCCTTTCTAAGCAGGAAGAATCTCTCTACCTCTACCCTATCCATCCTGTTCATTAGCATTTATTGGTAGAGGAATTGAATTTCGGAGCTGCGATGTTATGTTGCAACTGTACAAAACTCTGGTGCAGCCGTACTTGGAGTATTGTGCAGTTTTCGTTGCCACATTATAAGAAAGATGTGGAGGCATTGGAAAGGGTGCAGAGGAGGTTTATCAGGATGTTGCCTGGTATGATGGGTAGGTCTTATGAGGAAAGACTAAGGGACTTGAAGTTATTTTCATTAGAGAGAAGAAGGCTAAGAGGTGACTTAATTGAGACATATAAGATGATCAGAGGGTTAGTGTGGATAGTGAGAGCCTTTTTCCTCGGATGGAGATGGGTAGCATGAGGGGACATAGCTTTAAATTAAGGGGTGGTAGTTATAGGACAGATGCTAGAGGTGGGTTCTTTACTCAGAGGGTAGTAAGGGCGTGGAATGCCCTGCCTGCAGCAGTTGTGGACTTCTCAAGTTTAAGGGCGTTCAAACGGGCAGTGGATAGGCATATGGATAGCATTGGAATAGTTTAGGATAGAGGGTCATAAAATTGGTTCCATTTGTCGGCGCAACATCAAGGGCCGAAGGGCCTGTACCGCGCTGTAATATTCTATGTTCTATTATTTTATATGTCTCTATAAGATCCCCATTTAGCCTTCTAAACTCCAATGAGTACAAACCTAGTCTACGCAATCTCTCCTCATAGGCTAACCTCCTCATCTCCAATATCAGCTGAAAGAACATTCTCTGTGCTCATTCCAAGGCCAATATATCCTTCGGCAAATACGGCGAACAAAACTGCCCACAGTACTCCAGCTGCGGTCTCACCAGCACCTGTAGAGTTGCAACAAGACCTCTACTTTTATATTCTATCCCCCTTGCTATAAAGGCCAACATTCCATTCACCTTCTTGATCACCTGCTGCATCTGCAGATTGGGTTTTGCGATTTGTGCACAAGGACCCCCAGGTCCTTCTGCACTGTAGCATGTGGCAGCTTTTTCACCTTTTAAATAATAATCCCTCCTACTATTATTTCTACCAAAGTGGATAACCTCACACTTGCCTCTCTATTCTGGGGTATATCCCAATATCCCATCAGGCTCTGAGGTCTTGTCTATCTTGATGTTTTTCAAGAACTCCAATACCTCCTCCTTTTTGATCTCAGCATGACTCAAGCTATCTATACACTCTTCCCCAGAGTCATCATCCACCAAATCCATCTTTTTGATGAATACTAATGCAAAGTACTTATATAACACTTCGTGCATTTTCTCTGGTTCCACGAATAGATTCCCTCCCTTGTCCTTGAGTGGACCAACCCTTTCCCTGGCTACCCTCGTGCTCTTTATATGTTTATAAAAAGCTTTGGGATTTTCCTTGAACCTGCTGGCCAAGGCTTTTTCATGACCCCTTTTAGCCATCTTATTCCTTGCTTAAGTTTCTTTCTACTTTCTACATTTGCTTCGTATGTTCCCAAAGCTAGGAACTTTGACAAATGCTTTGACAAATGCTTCCTTTTTTTCTTTGATCAGCTCACAATATCTCATTTTCCAAGGTTACCAAAACTTGCCATACTTATTCTTCATCCCTACAGGAATGTGCCGATCCTGAATCAAAGAACAAAGAACAAAACAGCACGGGAAACAGGCCCTTCGGCCCAACAAGCCCGCGCCGCCTCCGCGACGTTCCCACTTCTACCCGTGATCTCTGTCTATGTTTATAGATCTATGGATTAAAAACAAAATTTGAGACAATTTAGGGAGAATTTGTTTTGCCAATTAGCCTAAGAGCACATCTTTGGGATGTGGGAGGAAACCGGAGCACCCGGAGAAAACCACGCAAGCACGGGGAGAATGCGCAAACTCCCACAGACACAGGCCCAAATCCATGTATCTGCACAGCACAGCGATAGTCACTGAGCTGTCGTGTTGCCCATCAAATGGTCCAGGTCAAGCGTACACTAACGACGTGAAGCACTAGGATACTCTCAAAAAAGATCCAAGAGCAGTCCTCTCACGACCCATCATGTGTATGCCCCTCGTTAGACAACAAGGTGGACCAAAGCACCTGTAGGATAAAAACAAGTACATCAATATCATCATCTATTTACACACGTCCCAGGGACTCCCAAGGCTCATGATCCCTATTTTAAATCAGTTTTCTCTACCCCTCCATTCCCATTCTGTTCATGTGCCCATCTAAGTATTTCTTAAATAACTCCAGAGTACCTGCCTCCATCAATTTATTTGGCAGTGCATTCCATACCCCCATCACCCTCTGTGAGAAAAAACTCCCTCTAGCATCCAAATTATACCTTACCTCTCTCACCCTATGCCCGTGACCCCTCATGTTATTAGAGTTCATCCTAGGAAAAAGCTTAACCCTGTTTACTCTATCTATACCCCTCATAATCTTGTAGACCTCTATTAGATCTCCTCTAAGTCTATGTCTTTCTAAGGAAAACAGTCCCAATTTGCCTAATCTCTCCTCGTAACTCAGACCTTCCGTACCAGGCAGCATCCTGGTAAACCTCCTCTGCACTCTCTCCAGAATCT
Source organism: Sphyrna mokarran (assembly GCA_024679065.1). Lineage (NCBI taxonomy): Eukaryota > Metazoa > Chordata > Chondrichthyes > Carcharhiniformes > Carcharhinidae > Sphyrna > Sphyrna mokarran. The sequence continues at coordinate 43,029 of JAGIQG010000016.1, forward strand.
CCACGTCCTCCTGGTAGTAAGGCGACCAGAACTAGACGCAGTATTCCAAATGAGATCTAACCAACATTTTGTACAACTGCAACATTAAAGGCCAGCCCTTGTACTCTATACCCCTTCCCGATCAACTTACACTTGAAAGCCAAATGTTAACATGTCAGATGTTGATTTGCTCTCAAACTACATTCTTCAGTTCCTGCCTAATACTTGTGGTATTTTGTGGTACTTTGTGGTATTTCCCAATTGTCCATCCACAAGTGTGCAAAGAAGGTCATGGATGTCCCCTATGCCAGATTGGCCAGTGTATTGCATTTGACCTGGATCAGACCCAGCAGAAAGCTCAGGCTGCAGGTTTTGCAGCCATCACAGGGATGCAAAATGTTCAGGGGACTATAGATTGCACCCACATCACCTTCAAGGCCATGCTAAAGGATTCATGAACAGAAAGGGCCTCCATTCAATAAATGTGCAACTGGTGTGTGATCACAAGGTTAATATCATGCACCCTGGCAGAGTGCATGACAGCTTCACATTGAGGAGTTCTGATATCCCAGAGTCTTTGAGGATGGCTGGTGGATAACATGGGGTACCTGCTTCGGACTTGGCTAATGATGCCTGTGCGGAGGACTGAGGCTGTTGCGGAGACCCACTATAATGAGGCCCACCTTGCCATCCGCCCAATAGTCGGGCACTGCATAGGGCTCCTCAAGATGTGATCCAGGTGCCTGGATTGATCTGATGGTGTCTCCAATATAGCCCCCTGATGTCAACCCACGTTGTGGTGATGTGCTATGCCTGCACAACCTGGCACAGCAACAAGGAGACCTTTTTAAGGATGTGGAGGCCAACTAGCCAGGCATCGCTGGAAAGGAAGAGGACGATGAGCAACACTACTCGGGTGCTGGAAGGCTGGTGGTGGTGAGAGAGGCTCTGATCACCAGGCGCTTTGGCCATTCGGGGCATGTGTTGCCCCCATTTGGAGTCCAACAATCTCCTGTAACATTGTCCCCGCAGAGTGCTGGACCGGGTCATGCTGTGTTAGCGAGTTCCCGTGGCAGGTGGAGGATGACAATGACTTGTTGCGCACCGCTATAATGATGCAAAACAGCCTGACTCCTGCCTGAACTCCGCATGCGTGCTGGCACCTGGGCTCACACCTGGATGGTGGATAAGAGAGCAGTAAACTGAGTGCTGGGTCAGGTGCACTGTGGGGAGAGGGAGTTTCTTGTGGGTTCTGATGAAATTGTGCCCATTTATCACTACGCCCACCACACCCCCAGGCCCAATGGCTGACTGACACGATTCTCTCTCTCCCTTGCCCCCAATTATGAGGATGCAAAATGTTCCACCCTCCCTCCCACCCCATCAGCACACCCGCTGACTTGGCTTTGCCTCCAGGCTAACAAGGCAAACTGCATTAAACTTGCTGAAATGCTCAAACGGTTATCTGACTCACCCAAACTGCCTACCACTGATCTACCTAAACAAGCGCAACCTCCATAAAAACCCCAACGATGGCAGGCAAAGGAGGAAGGAATGGCATCCAGGAATTCAGCTCCCAGATTTTCAGAATCAGACCTGAGCAGGGTTCTGGAGGCAGTGGAGGAAAGGTGGGACAGCGTCTTCCCACCCCAGCAGGACGTTGTCTCAGGGGAAAGGATGGAAACACAGCCTGGGAGCATGCTCCAGAGCTCTGGCCAGGAGAACCAGGAAGCAGAGCCGTGAGAAGCTGACTGACCTCATCCGGGCAGCAAGGGTGAGTGTTAACCGCACCCAACATCTTCCCCCTGAATGACCCCCAGAGACTCCCACTCCCACCACCTTGTTTTCAGCTCCTGATCCCCAAGCACCTGCAATCTCCCACCCCAGAGTATCACAACGGCGCTACATGACAGCCAGGGGGATAACAGGGTCAGTAATATTGGGGCGGGGGGTCTCTGATGACTGTGACGGCTTGTGGGGGGGCTGAACCTGGCCCGCGGGGTGTGGGGGGGGATGGGAGAACCTGGCCCGGGAGATGGGGGGGGGGGAGTCGGTCAGCAGAGCTAGTTGTTTTATTTTTCTGCATTCATTCAATTTGAGGCTCCGATTGGAGCCGCTGATAGTCTGACCCCGCCCACTGCCTCCGCTCCTGTGAATTAGGCCCCGCCCACTGCCTCCGCTCCTGTGAATTAGGCCCCGCCCACTGCCTCCGCTCCTGTGAATTAGGCCCCGCCCCCTGCGCCGCTCCTGTGAATTAGGCCCCGCCCACTGCCGCCTCTGTGAATTAGGCCCGCCCACTGCATCCTCTCTGTATTAGGCCCGCCGCATCCTCTCTGTGAATTAGGCCCCGCCCACTGCCTCCGCTCCTGTAATTAGGCCCCGCCACTGCCTCCGCTCCTGTAATTAGGCCCCGCCCACTGCCCGCCTCTGTGATTAGGCCCCGCCCACTGCCCGCCCCTGTGAATTAGGCCCCGCCCACTGCATCCTCTCTGTGAATTAGGCCCCGCCCACTGCCTCCGCTCCTGTGAATTAGGCCCCGCCCACTGCCTCCGCCCCTGTGAATTAGGCCCCGCCCACTGCGCCGCTCCTGTGAATTAGGCCCCGCCCACTGTCTCCACTCTCTGAATTAGGCCACTGCCTCCGCTCTGTTGATGTGAAGATGCCGGTGTTGGACTCGGGTAAACACAGTAAGAATTCTGACAACATCAGGTTAAATCGGTTAGACTTAAACGTGGTGTTGTCAGACTTCCGACTCTCGTAACCCAGGTCCCGCCCACTGCCTGTATAAACAGTCTAGCCCATATTTTCAAAGATTGAGCGGACACAGAAAAACTCTTAAGTTCTGCTCAGTGTCTCAATAACCTTTTTGATGCAAAACTCATTTACAATGCAGCATTGAGCAAGTTTGTAGATACAGTGGGTGGGGTTTTACACTCTAGTTCAGGCGAGACTGGAAATACTCGCCTGAGGTCACTAGAGGTTTCCTTCGCTGAACCCTCATCTGCTCTGATTCCGAAGCGGGAGAGGTGGTCGAGGTACATCCGCTCTTTTTCTCGGAAACTGAGTAAGCAGAATCTTGCAAAATCGATAGACATCTCCAATTATCCCTCATATGTTATCCCCTTGTCTCTCTTTTTCTCTCGCCTTGTCTCTTCTAGTCACTCTTGTCTTTCATTATGTTACAACTGTACAAAACTCTGGTGCGGCCACACTTGGAGTATTGCGTACAGTTCTGGTCGCTGCATTATAAGAAAGATGTGGAAGCATTGGAAAGGGTGCAGAGGAGGTTTACCAGGATGTTGCCTGGTATGGTGGGAAGGCCTTATGAGGAAAGGCTGAGGGACCTAAGGTTATTTTCATTAGAGAGAAGAAGGTTACGCGGTGACCTAATTGAGGCGTATAAGATGATCAAGGGATTGGATAGGGTGGATAGTGAGAGCCTTTTTCCTCGGATGGTGATGACCAACACGAGGGGACATAACTTTAAATTAAGAGGTGGTAGTTATAGGACGGATGTCAGAGGCAGGTTCTTCACACAGAGGGTGGTGAGGGCGTGGAATGCCCTGCCTGCAGCAGTTGTGGAGTCGCCTACTTTGGGGGCATTCAAATGTTCGGTGGATAGGCATATGGATGATATTGGAATAGTTTAGGTTAGAGGGTCCACTGGCCGGCGCAACATCGAGGGCCGAAGGGCCTGTACTGCGCTGTAATGTTCTATGTTCTATGTTCTCTACTGGTTATTTTCTGTCTGATCTCTGTCATGTCTTTGACCCTTTTCACATGTTTTCCTTTCATAAATATACTCAATGTCCCTTTCCTCTTCTTTGTTGACCTTCCTTTCTTTTCAACCCTTCTTTCACTCGGGCTCTTCCTTGATTTCATCTCTTCCTTTTCTGTCACCTACCTCAAATCCTCACATTCTGTCCAGTCACAGCTCCCTGATCCAATGTGGCCGCACTGTCCACAATAACCTTGCTCGCTTTGTACTTGCTGTAAATAAATGTAAAACAGCGGCACTGGACATCATTTATTTTGTTATGAAAATTAAATGTTTTTGTTCTGAAGACATTTGTCAGGCCCAGGATTCTAATGAAACAGTTTCTTACAATCATATCAAATCATGCTGTCCAAAAGGACACACCTAACCACCACTCACCAAGATGCAGTTACCAGAAAGCTGTGAGTTTCAGGGAAATTCCACAGTTCACAGATGTGCTGTGAGGTAAAGAACGTAGCGGCAATGCAGATCTTTGCAAATTACAAGCCTTTAAGCAGCATACAGATTGGGAAAGTAACTGTTCTGATGTCGAACCCAGAAGATGATGTTGTGTTTTGTGGATTAAACCATTGCTTATTCTGGAGAAGAACATGATCAAGGAACTTTGAACTTTCACCTCTGGTCAAATGCCCATTGGATAATGTGGAGAAAGTGTCAACTCATACAATCCAAACACACAAAACTGAAAGGCAATGTTTAACTTGTTCTACATGGGGTGTGGCGTAAACAGAGCAGTACCAGCTGACTGGGAAAGTTAACGCGAGCTGAAATAATTGCACATTTATATTGCAGAGTGAACTTGGGTAAAGGACAGGAATCTGTAAGCAGTCAGCGAGAATGAGAGTCACTCAAACTTGAGCTCATAAGCAAGCAGAGAAGTATGTGTATCATGGCCTGAGATGAGAGATATAAAGTATCTGTGTCTCCAAACTGGACTCATGAAGTCTGTGCTAAGGAAGATCAGTAGCACGAAGACATTTCGATGACTGGGTGATTTTTCCAAAGCATATCAGTTAGTGCAGGGATATTGAGTTGCTGATGTGTGCGGTTCCTTACTCCTGTCTCCACAGCAGATACAGCTGATTTGCTTCCCCGCTGGTGCAGCTTATATTTACAGCTGACTAAGCAGAGTTCACTTTGTGGCTTCCCTTCTAGTACAGTCCTGCTTTTTCCAAGCAGACGTATTGGTGAATTGTTAATAGATAAAGTGCAGCCTATTTCTTCAGGAACTATTTGGGTTAATGTGTTTATATACAGTATTTTCTCTAGTTTGAGGATGGCATCAACTAAAATTGCCAGAAAGGGAAGATCAAAAAGGTGAGTTCCAGGACTGGGAAATTCCAAATGGCTCAGTGAAGGAATTCTTCTTATCAAAGAAGTCTTCTTATCAATAGTCACCCTCCTGCCTCTATTCCCAGGACTGTAACTTTATTTCAGATTTACAGCTTTTGTTGTTCTGTGACTTTATCATTGAAATCAGTGATTGTGGAGAATGAGAATGAAGGAATACAGCAGTGAACAAAAGCACATTGCACAGTCCCTAAAACTCTGTGTGAATTAACTGGTAACTTCACCAAAAAAAAACAAAAAAAAAATCTGCTTTTCTTGTCCAAATTTTTGCAAGCAATTTTGTGGCATAATCAACTTGTTTTAACAAAGAAATAAAACTTGCATTGCAAGGTTGCTGCTAGATTGCTATCCTGTCCAGGACTGCACTGCAGGTCCAAGGCCACAGCTTAGTCAGGTTGGCAAATTAGGAAGACCCTTGTCAAGTACAATATTATTTGGATTTGAACATGCTTGTTTTAACGTCTTAAACATTCTCTTGGAAGTGAAACTTGAGTTGCATAAAAGGTTCAAGATGATGAAGTTTAGTTCCTCCAGGAAGTCACATGGTCATTTCCGTTTTCAAGTTCTTTCCCTCTATTCCCAACATCTGCAAAGAAACAAGGAAATTTTTGTCATTATTGTAAGGAATAGCTGTAAATATGGAAATGATTACTGATTGGGAATGAGATTACATCTGTACACCCATTCACCGAGAGAGACTGTACAAACCCATTGAAAGGGCATGTAACCTAGCAGCCAATAGCCAACTCATTCTCGCAGTGGCCAAATCCCATCCATTTTATATAACAGCAATCTTAGAATTAATGTCATCATTAAATTGTGGATTTTTTCATTAATTTAAAGGATATTGTTTTGTTGGCTAGGCATATTTTGCACCTTCCCTATTTGTCCTTGGGGGTCATAGAACTCAGGCAGTAGGGTGGCGCAATGATTAGCACTGCTGCTTCATGGCACCAGGGTCACAAGTTCGATTCCCGGGGGCATGATGGCACAGTGATTAGTATACTGCCTCACAGTGCCAGGAACTCAGGTTCGATGCCCAGCAGCACGGTGACACGGTGGGTTAGCACTGCTGCCTCACAATGCCAGGGACCCGGGTTGAATTCCCGGCAGCACGGTGGCACAGTAGTTAGCACTGCTGCCTCACAGCGCCAGGGACCCAGGTTCAGTTCCCAGGGGTGCAGTGACACAGTGTTAGCACTGCTGCCTCACAGTGCCAGGGACCCACGTTTAGTTCTCGGGGGCACGGTGGCACAGTGGTTAGCATTGCTGCCTCACAGTACCAGAGACCCAGGATCGATTCCTGGCTTAGATCACTGTCTGTGTGGCGTTTGCATATTCTCCCTGTGTCTGTGTGGGTTTCCTCTGGGTGCTCCAGTTTCCTCCCACAGTCCAAAAAATCTGCAGATTAGCTCCATTAGCCATGCTAAATTCTCTCTCAATGTACCCAAACAGGTGCTGGAGTGTGGTGATTAGGAGATTTTCACAGTAAATTAGTTGCAGTTTAATGTGAGCCTACTTGTGACACTAATAAATAAATAAATAAACAAACTGACAGTGATAGCCTTTTTCCTAGGATGGAGAAAGCTAGCACGAGGGGACACAGCTTTAAATTAAGGGGTATGAGTTATAGGACGGATATCAGAGGTAGGTTCTTTACTCAAAGAGTGATTAGGGAGTGGAATTCCCTGCCTGCAGCTGTTGTAGATGCGCCAAGTTTGGTGGCGTTTAAGAGGTTAATTGATAAGTACATGGAAGAGAAGGGAATGGTTTAGTTTGGAGGGGCATTGCTTTTTATTTTGGTCGGCACAACATCGAAGGCCGAAGGGCCTGTTCTGTGCTGTATTGTTCTATGTTCTATGTTCTATGAACTATTACAAAGAAGGCAGCTACTCGGCCCATCGTGTGTGTACTAGCTCTCCAATCCAGCACGGTGACTCAGTGCCATTCTCCTGCCTTTTCGCCGACTCCCTGCACATTATCTCCATTCAAATCATCATCCAACTCCCTCTCAAATCCCTTTGATTGAACCTGCCTCCACCACACTCCCAGACAGAACATTCCAGAACCCAACCACTTGCTGGGTGAGAAAGCTTTCCCTTTTTAAATTTATTTTATGGAACATGAACGTCACTGGTACAGCCCATCCGAAACTGCCCTCCATTTCAGAGCTCACTTAAGACACAACCATACTGCTGTGGATGTTGCCAAAAATTACAAAAGATCATGAATGAAGTGGACGTATTAGTGAGAGGCAATAAGGTTTTGTAAAGGGGAGGTCGTGTCTCAACTTGATGGAGTTTTTCAAGGAAGTGACGAAGATGATTGATGAGGGTAGGGCAATGGATGTTGTCTACATGGATTTCAGGAAGGCCTTTGACAAGGTCCCTCACGGCAGACTGGTGCAGAAGGTGAAGTCGCACAGGATCAGAGGTGAGCTGGCAAAGGTGGATACAAAACTGGCTCGGTCAAAGATGACAGAGGGTAGCAGGGGAAGGGTGTGTTTCTGAATGGAGGGCTGTGACAAGTGGTGTTCCTCAGGGATCAGTGCTGGGATCTTTGCTGTTTGTAATATATATAAATGATTTGGAGGAAAATGTAACTGGATTGATTAGTAAGTTGGTGGACGACACAAAGATTAGTGGATTTGCGAATAGCGATGAGGACCATCAGAGGATACAGCAGGATATAGATCAGTTGGAGACTTGGGTGGAGAAATGGAGATGGAGTTTAATCCAGACAAATGTGAGGTAACGCATTACGGAAGGTCTAATACGGATAGGAAATATACAGTAAATGGCAGAACCCTTAAGAGTATTGATAGGCAGAGGGATCTGGGTGTACAGTACACAGGTCACTGAAAATGGCAATGCAGGTGGAGAACATAGAACATAGAACATTATAGTACAGGCCCTTCGGCCCTCGATGTTGCGCCGGCCAGTGGACCCTCTAACCTAAACTATTCCAATATCATCCATATGCCTATCCACCGACCATTTGAATGCCCCCAAAGTAGGCAAGTCCACAACTGCTTCGAGTTCAACAACTCGAAGGGAGTCAAGAAGGCATACGGCATGCTTGCCTTCATCAGCCGGGGTATTGAGTTTAAAAATTGGCAAGTCATGTTGCAGCTTGATAGAATCTTAGTTAGGCCGCACTTGGAATATAGTGTCAATTCTGGTCGCCACACTACCAGAAGGATGTGGAGGCTTTGGAAAGGGTACAGAAAAGATTTACCAGGATGGTATGGAGGGCATTAGCTATGAGGAGAGGTTAGAGAAACTTGGTTTGTTCTCACTGAAGCAATGGAGATTGAGGGGAGACCTGATAGAAGTCTACAAGATTGTGAGAGGCATGGACAGAGTGGATTGTCAGAAGCTTTTTTCCAGGTAGAAGAGTTAATTACTGGGGGGCACAGGTTTAAGGTGTGAGGGGCAAGGTTTAAAGGAAACGGTTGTTTGAGGGTAAGTCCACGCTAGGCATGTGGGACTCTTTCAAGGGAATACTGAAAATGTTGCAAGATAAGTATGTGCCGGCTTTGAGGAAAGATGGGAAAGGTAGGATTAGAGAGCCGTGGATTACTAAGGATATTGAAGACTTGGTTAGGAAGAAAAGAGAAGCGTATGATAGGTCGAAGCAGCTGGGAACCATGACAGCATTGAAGGAATATAGAGAGAGTAGGAGGGAGCTCAAATGGGGAGTTAGAAGGGCAAAAAGGGGGCATGAAATGATTTTGGCGGACAGGATTAAGGAAAAGCCACAGGCTTTTTATTCCTATGTTAGGAATAAAAGGGTGGTTAGAGGAAAAATCGGGCCTCTTAGGGACAGAGGAGGGGAACTGTGCTGAGAGCCCGAGGGAATGGTGGAGATCCTGAATGAATACTTTGCATCGGTATTCACGAAGGAGAGGGGCTTGTTGACAGCTCCTGTCTCTGAGGGAGCTTGGACCAGTTGAGGGAAATATCCATATCGAGGGAGGAAGTGTTAGAGCTTCTAGGTAGCATTAAAACTGATAAATCTCCTGGGCCTGATGGCATTTATCCCAGACTGCTTAGGGAGGTTCGAGGTAAAATTGCTGTGCCTCTGACGCAAATCTTTGATTCTTCCTTGGACACAGGTGAGGTCCCAGAGGACTGGAGAACAGTTAATGTTGTACCGTTGTTTAAAAGCGTAGTAGTGATAACCCTGGAAATTATAGGCCGGTGAGTTAGACGTCAGTGGTAGAGAAGCTGTTGGAAGGGATTCTGAGAGATAGGATGTGTAGGCACTTAGAGTGTTGCGATCTGATTAGGGATTCGCAGCATGGATTTGTTAAGGGGAGATCGTGCCTTACAAATCTGGTAGAATTTTTTGAGGAGGTGACGAAATCAGTGGACGAAGGGCGAGCCGTTGATGTTGTCTATTTGGATTTTAGTAAGGCGTTTGACAAAGTCCCTCATGGGAGGTTAGTCAAGAAGGTCAAGGCAAATGGGATACAAGGATAGGTAGCTAGATGGATAAGTAACTGGCTTGGTAATAGGAGACAGACAGTAATAGTGGAAGGGTGTTTTTCTAGCTGGAGGTCGGTCACTAGTGGTGTGCTGCAGGGCTCGGTACTGGGACCTCTTCTATTTGTAATATATATAAATGACTTGGAAGAGGGAGTAAGTGGAGTGATCAGCAAGTTTGCAGATGATACAAAGATGGCTGGACTCGCGGATAGTGAGGAGCATTGTCAGGCGATGCAGCAGGACATAGATAGGCTGGTAGCTTGGGCAGATAGATGGCAGATGGAATTCAATCCTGATAAATGTGAGGTGATGCATTTTGGGAGAAAGAATGTAGCGGGGAGGTATATGATAAAGGGTAGACCTATTAAGAGTATAGAAACGCAGAGGGACCTGGGGGTGCAGGTGAACAAGTCTCTGAAGGTGGCAGAGCAAGTGGAGAAGGTTGTGAAGAAAGCATATAGTATGTTAGCCGTTATAGGAAGGGGTATAGAGTACAAGAGCTGGCCTTTAATGTTGCAGTTGTATAAAACGCTGGTTTGACCTCATTTGGAATACTGCGTCCAGTTCTGGTCGCCTTACTACCGGAAGGACGTGGAGACTCTGGAGAGAGTGCAGAGGAGGTTTACCAGGATGCTGCCTGGTATGGAAGGTCTGAGTTACGAGGAGAGGTTAGGCAAATTGGACTGTTTTCCTTAGAAAGACGTAGACTTAGAGGAGATCTAATAGAGGTGTACAAGATTTTGAAGGGGATTGATAGAGTAAACAGGGTTAAGCTTTTTCCTAGGATGGACTCAAATAGCACGAGGGGTCACGGGCTTAGGGTGAGGGGGGTAAGGTATAATGTAGATGCTAGAGGGAGTTTTTTCACACAGATGGTGGTGGGGGTATGGAATGCGCTGCCAAGTAAAGTGGTGGAGGCAGGTACTCTGGAGTTATTTAAGAAATACTTAGATGAGCACATGAACAGAATGGGAATGGAGGGTTATAGAAAACTGATTTAAAATAGGGATCATGAGCCTTGGGAATCCCTGGGAAGTGTGTAAATAAATGATGATATTGATGTACTTGTTTTTATCCTACAGGTGCTTTAGTCCACCTTGTTGTCTAACGAGGGGCATACACGCGATGGGTCGTGAGAGGACTGCTCTTGGATCTTTTTCGAGAGTATCCTACTGCTTCACGTTGTTAGTGTATGCTTGACCTGGACCATCTGATGGGCAACACAACAGCTCAGTGACTATCGTTGTGCTGTGCAGATACATGGATTTGGGCCTGTGTCTGTAGGAGTTTGCGCATTCTCCCCGTGCTTGCGTGAGTTTTCTCCGGGAGCTCTGGTTTCCTCCCACATCCCAAAGATGTGCTCTTAGGCTAATTGGCAAAACAAATTCTCCCTAAATTGTCTGAAATTTTGTTTTTAATCCATAGATCTATAAACATGGACAGGGATCGCAGGTAGAGATGGAAACATCGGGGTGGCGGCGTGGGCTCGTTGGGCCGAAGGGCCTGTTTCCCGTGCTGTTTTGTTCTTTGTTCTTTGAAATGTACGAGGCAAATTTATTTACACAGAGGGTGGTTGGTGCCTGGAACTCGCTGCCTGGGGAGGTAGTGGAAGCAGGTACAGTAATGACTTTTAAGAAGTGTCTTGACAAATACATGAATAGGATGGAAATAGAGAGATATTGTTCTGGAAGGGAGGTTTTAGTTAAGTTGGGCAACACAGTTGATGCAGGCTTGGAGGGCCAAAGACCTGTTCCTGCACTGTGATTTTCTTTGTTCTTTGTTCTTTGTTTTCCCCATGGATTAAGGAATTGTCAATTACAAGGGGGCACAGGTTCAATGTCAGAGGGGTAAGTTTAAGGAAGATGTGTGGAAATTTTTTTTCACACAGAGTGGTGGGTGCCTGGTATGCGCTGCCAAAGAAGGTGGTGGAAGCAGACATATTAGCAACATTGAAGAAGCAATTGGAAGGGTACATGAATAGAGGAGGAATAGAGAAATACAGACCAAGTAAGGACAGAATTTTTTTTAGGGTATCATGTCACCATAGGCTTGGAAGGACCTGTTCCTATGCTGTACTTTTCTTTGTTCTTTTGTTCAAAAATCTGAGGTCATGTACCAACCAACTTAGAAAACAGTTTCTTCCCTACTATCAGACTTCTGAATGGATCTACCATATATTGAGTTGATCTTTCTCTGCACCCTAGCTATGACTGTAACATTAGATTTTGTAGAAGTCCATTTATTGCTACTTAAATGGGTTTGTTTATTTTTACTCTGGGGTCTGTTATGACCCTACATTGTTAGGAGGAAGGTCATGTGTTTTGGGCAGATTTCTTCTCCTTCCTTGTGAATTTAAAGTTTCATTTTCTGGTTTGTCTGTCAGTTAGTTTTAGAAGGGACATCAAGATGGGAAGAAGTGTTTCTCTATCTCCCTGGTTTTGAAAAGTCTGCTGCTTTGTCTTCTTGCCTCCCTGGAATACAGAAACTGCTGTCGGTGGCTTGACCAGAGTCTCTTGTTGGTGTTCTGGGAAGCTGCTCTGACTTCAAACTAATTGGGGTATCCAGAAGACTGTTAGAAGTTACAAGGCTGAGAAGTCAGTGTTTCAATTCTCCAACCAAAGAACTAAATTCCAATATCACGTGAATATTAGTCTTTGCTCTGTTAAACCTGTGGAAAGGGTTTCTTGTTTATGGGGAGTTTTGTTTGATTAGAACATTTTAGATACATTTGTTGAGGATTATACATCATTGTGATTGTTTTGTTTTCATAATTGATAGAAGTTTTTGCTAATTTTCTTACTATACGTGTTAACTATATTCTTATATAAACTTTGTTTGATAAAAGCTCCCTACTGGGGCAGTTGAATCATACCTGAAGTGATACAACATGCTTATGCCAGCCAAATTCAAGATGCAAAACTTATAATCTGGGCGGGCTCCAGAAACATTTTGGTGTTTCTGAATTGTAACTGCAAGCTCTGGATTTGTTTGTTTGCCTTTTCCTTTTAAGGGATTCTACCTTGGCAGTGTCTGAACTATTTCTGTATTGAAGGGAGCCCATTGTTCAGCTACAGTTTTCCCACTAACATTTCATTCCAGTCTAACTGAATCAGTTCCGTTTTTCCTCATTTGAAATCAGCTCTCCCCCAGTTTTACTCAGTATTGTCTTTTATCTTTTTCCATCATCATTGTAAACCTCACAACACTCTTTCCTGACTGTTCCTTCACTGACAAATGATCTACATAGCCCCACCTCAAGAACCAGGTCCAACAGTGCATTGGACAGGATACACAGTGCTGTTGAAAATTCTCCTGAACACAATCTAGGAACTTGTGCCCCTCTTCACCCTTTGCAATCCCACTGTCCCAGTCTACATTTGGGTCAATGAAGTCCTCTATAATAACTATTTCATAATGTTTATATCTCTCTGTAATCTCCCTGCAGATTTGCTCTTCTACATCCTTCTCACTATTTGGGGGTCTACAGACTACACTCAGAATGTCATTGCACCCTTTTTGTCCCTTAGCCCTGGTTAGATAAGCTCTGCCCTTGAACTTTCTGGGATATTCTTTCCCCAGTAATGCAATGCTCTCCTTAATCAACCATTCCTCCCCCATTCCATCCTTTGCTATTCTTTCTTTACACCTTGTGTTAGAAAAACAAATGTAGTTTGAAGGGATTTATATTTGTATAGCTAAACATTAGAAATAAAGTATAGTTTTAGTTGAGTTTAGCTTAATATTTCTGTCAAGGTAATGATAGTGATTTGGGAAAGTATGGCATTGGTTAAGTTCTAACTGTGTTTCAGTTGTGCTCAGAGAAGGCTATAATGTGAAAAATCAAGAAAACAAAGGCATTGCTTAGCAATAGGAGGCCACTTCCCGAAGAGAAAAGACTTTCTGTTGTTCTTATTTTTTAAATTGGAAGTCAGGGCAGTTACAGATAGAAAGCAGAAGAGGAAACATTTCTCAGCTCTGCCCAAAGCAGGAGAAATTGTATAGTTGTATAGAGCAATGTGCAAGAAAATAAGCTTCAGAGAAAGTCAAGAGTGGTTGGTTCTAAAAACCTCAAATCGGAACAGGATATTGTTCATAGACATAGCAGAGAAAGGGCTGCAGGGAAAAGCCTGGGACTTACAGGCCAATGAGCCCCACATCTGTGGTGGCTAAGTTGTTGGAAGGTGTTTTGAAAGATAGAATCTACAGGCATTTAGAGACACAAGGACTGATTAGGGACAGTTAGCATGACTTTGTGAGTGGAAAATCATGTCTCACAAATTTGATTGAGTGTTTTGAAGGGATAATCTGGAAGAGCAGTGCAGTTGATGTTATCTACATGGATTTTAGCAAGGCCTTTCACAAAGTACCGCATGGTAGGTTTTTGCATAAGGTTAAATCTCTCGGGATCCAGAGTGAGGTAGCCAAATGGATACAAAACTGATGACAGAATGTGGAGATGCTGGTGTTGAACTGGGGTAAACACAGTAAGAAGTCTCACAATACTAGGTTAAAGTCCAACAGATTTATTTGGTAGCAAAACCCATGAGCTTTTGGAGCGCTTGCTGCTCCTTCATCAGGTGAATAAGATTTCAGTTCACAAATAGGGCATATAAAGACACAAACTCAACTGAGGACAGAAGCCAGAGGGTGGTTGTAGAGGATTGTTTTTCAGACTGGAGACTTGTGACCAGCGGTGTGCCTCAGGGATCAATGCTGGGCCCACTGTTATTTATCATTTATATTAATGATTTGGATGAGAATATAGGAGGCATGGTTAGTAAGTTTGCAGATGACACCAAGATTGGTGGCATAGTAGACAGTGAAGAAGGTTATCTCAGATTGCAACGGGATCTTGATCAATTGGGCCAGTGGGCTGATGAATGGCAGATGGAGTTTAATGTAGACAAATATGAGGTGATGCATTTTGGTAATTGAACCAGGTCAGGACTTACTCAGTTAATGGTAGGATGTTGGGGAGAGTTACAGAACAAAAAGATCTAGGGGTACAGGTTCATAGCTCTTTGAAAATGGAGTCACAGATAGACAGAGTGGTGAAGAAGGCATTCGGCATGCTTGGTTTCATCGGTCAGAACATTGAATACAGGAGTTGGGACGTCTTGTTGAAGTTGTACAAGACATTGGTAAGGCCACACTTGGAATACTGTGTACAGTTCTGGTCATCCTATTTTGGAAATGATATTTAAAGATTTACTAGGATGCTCTGGCACTTAATGGATTGAGTTATAAGGGAAGGCTGGATAGAACATAGAACACTACAGCACAAACAGGCCCTTTGGCCCACAAGTTGCGCCGATCATATCCATACCTACCACGCCTATCTATAACTCCCAATCCCATTAAATCCCATGTACTCATCCAGAAATCTCTTAAAAGACCTCAGCAAGTTCACCTCTACCACCACCGACGGCAGCCGATTCCATTCACTCACCACCCTCTGAGCGAAAAACTTACTCCTGACATCTCCTCTGTACCTGTTCCCCAGCACCTTAAACCTGTGTCCTCTCGTAGCGACCATTTCAGCCCTGGGAAATAGCCTCCGAGAATCCACCCTATCTA
The DNA here is from genome assembly GCA_024679065.1 of Sphyrna mokarran. Lineage (NCBI taxonomy): Eukaryota > Metazoa > Chordata > Chondrichthyes > Carcharhiniformes > Carcharhinidae > Sphyrna > Sphyrna mokarran. The sequence goes on from JAGIQG010000016.1 coordinate 58,203, forward strand.
TGCCTCTCAACATTTTATAAACCTCTATCAGGTCGCCTCTCAACTTTCGTCTCTCCAGAAGAGACCTCGTTTCCTCAACCTATCTTCATAAAGCATGCCTCCCAATCCAGGCAACATCCTTGTAAATCTCCTCTGCACCCTCACAATAGCTTCTACATCCTTCCTGTAGTGAGGTGATCAGAATGCACACAGTACTCCAAGTAAATAGACTGAGATGTTTTTCTCTGGAACATAGAGGGGTGATCTTATAGAGGTCTATAAATTAATGAGGGGCACAAATCAGCGAGATAGTCAATATCTTTTCCTAAAGGGGAGCCTAAAACCAGAGGACATAGATTTAAGGTAAGAGGGGAGAGATACAAAAGTGTCCAGAGGATCAAATTTTTTTCACCCAGAGGGTGGTGAGTATCTGAAACGAGCTGCCAGAGGCAGTGGTAGAGGCAGGTACAATTTTATCTTTTTAAAAGCATTTAGAGAGTTACATGGGTTTGATGGGTATAGAGGGATATGGGCCAAATGTGAGTAATTGGGATTAGCTTAGGGGTTTAAAAAAAAGAGCAGCATGGACAAATTGGGCCAAAGGGCCCGTTTCCATGCTGTAAACGTCTATGACTGTATGAATCAGCCAGTGAGAAGGTAGGTATCTAAAGATTTCTAAAGAAATCCTAAAGTTTGGAGCGTCTTGCTGCAGTTTATGAAACAAATTTCAAAGTAATTGGAAAGACAGTATTGACCGAATACTTGTGTAACAGTGGAAGTCAGTCCATGATAAAGGAATCCTGAAGAAATTGCATTCCAAGGTAGAGCAGAAGCTTTGTTTAAAAGTGTCATTTGAAAATCCTGGAATTGATTTCAGAAGCATTAGAACAATGAACAAAGGACAATACAGCACAGGTCCTTTGGCCCTCCAAGCCTGCTCTAATCACATTATTCTATCGAGACCAGCCGCCCTCTATTCCTCATCTGCTCATGTGTCTATCCAGATAAGTATTAAATGCGGCTAACACATCTGCCTCAACCACCTCTCTTGGCAGTGCATTCCAAACCCTCACTATCCTCTGTATAAAAAACTTCCCCACACACTGCTACTGAACTTTCCCTCCCTTGTCTTGAACTTGTGTCCCCTTGTAATTGTCTATTCTGCCCTGGGAAAAAGCTTCCAACTGTTCACCCTATCTATACCCCTCATAATTTTAGAAGCTTCTATCAGGTGGCCCCTCCATCTTTCCAGAGAGATTTTCCCCTCAGGGAGATTCTTTCTACACTATGACTCTGCAGTCAAATTCCCCTCCAATTTGATTTTCAAGTTTTCTGACGATATCACCATAGTGGGTCAGATCTCAAACAATGATGAGACAGAGTGCAGGAATGAGACAGAAATCTGGTGAACTGGTGTGGAAAACAATAATCTCCCCCTCAATGTCAACAAAACGAAGGAGATTGTCATTGACTTCAGCAAATGTAAAGAAGAACATGTCCCTATCTACATCAATGGGGACAAAGTAGAAAGGGTCGAGAACTTGAAGTTTTTAGGAGTCTGGATCAACAACAACCTCTGAGGGTAGATTCTGTGGAGCGTAGGAGGCTGAGGGGTGATCTTATAGAGATCTATAAAATAATAAGGGACACAGATCAGCGAGATAGTCAATATCTTTTCCCAAAGGTAGGGGAGTCTAAAACTAGAGGGCATTGGTTTAAGGTGAAGGGGGGAGATACAAAAGTATACAGAGGGGCAATTTTTTCACACAAAGGGTGGCGAGTGTCTAGAACAAGCTGCTAGAGGTAGTAGTAATGGCAGATACAATTTTGTTTTTTAAAAAGCATTTATATAGTTACATGGGTTTGATGGGTATAGGGGAATAGGACAAAGAGCAAAGAACAAAACAGCATGGGAAACAGGCCCTTCGGCCCAATGAGCCCATGCCATCACCTCGATGTCCCATTTCTACCAATGATCCCTGTCTATGTTTATAGAAATCTGCATTGGAACCAAATTTGCGAGACAATTTAGGGAGAATTTGTTTTGCCAAATGTAGGCAATTGAGATTAGCTTAGGGATTTTAACAAAAGGACAAGTTGGGCCGAAGGGCCTGTTTCCATGCTGTAAACCTCTATGACTCTATGACTGTGTGACCTGTCCTTGTCCCCAGGACATGCTGAGACACTACAGTTAAGAGAGCTCACCAATGCCTCTCCTTTCTCAGAATAGGGAATTTGGCATGTTAGCTATGAGTCTCATCAACTTTTACAGATGCACCACAGAAAGCATTCTTTCTGATGGCATCACAGCTTGGTATGGCTCCTGCTCTGCCCAAGACCGCAAGGAACGACAAAAGTCATGAATGTAGCCCAATCTCCCAAAACGCAAACCAGCCTCCCATCCATTGATTCTGTCTATACTTCCCGCTGCCTCGGCAAAGCAGCCAGCATAATTAAGGACCTCACGCACCCTGGACATTCTCTCTTCCATCTTCTTCCTTCAGGAAAAAGATACAAAAGTCTGAGGTCACGTATCAACCGACTCAAGAACAGCTTCATCCCTGCTGCCGTCAGACTTTTAAAAGGGTTTACTTTGCATTATGTTGATCTTTCCCTACACCCTATCTATGACTGTAACACTACATTCTGCACTACCTCCTTCCCTTCTCTATGAATGATATGTTTTGTCTGTCTAGCGCACAAGAAACAATATTTTTCACTGTATGTTAATACACGTGACAATAATAAATCAAATCAAAATCAATCCCAGTTTATTCAATCTCTCCTCATAGCTCATATCCTCCATACCAGGCAGCCTCCTGCTAAACCTTTTCTGTATTCTCTCCAAAGCATCTACATTCTTCTGATAGTTGATGACTAGAATTGGACACATTATTCCAAGTGTGGCCCAAATCAATGTTTTATATAACAGTAACATAATTTGCCAACTTTTATACTCGATATCCCATTCCATGAAAGCAAGCATGCCATATGCTTTCTTCACCACCTTTTCCATCTGTGCTGCCAATTTTAAGGATCTGTGGACCTGTACTCCCAGATCTCTCTGTATGCCTATGCTCCTGATGGGAGCTATAAATAAATATATATTTATTTATAGCCCCCACCTGAATTGGATCTACCAAAACCCTTCACCTCTCATTTCTCTGGGTTAAGTTCCATCTGCCATTTTTCCACCCAATTTCCCAGCCTGTCTATATCCTGCTGTATTCTCTGACGATCTTCATGACTATCCACAACACTGCCAATCTTAGTATCATCCACAGACTTGCTAATCAGACTGGTTACATTTTCTTCCAAGTCATTTATATGTATTACAAACAGCAGAGGTCACAGCACTGATCCCTGTGGAACGCCACTCGTTACATTGAGAAAAACACCCTTCTACCATTATTCTCTGTCTTCTACGGCCAAGCAAGTTCTGAATCCATCTAGCTCATTCACCATTGATCCCCTGTGATTTAGTCTTTTGCAACAGCTTTCCATGAGGGACCTTGTCGAATGCCTTGATAACATCCAGGTAGACAATTTTCCCTCATCAATCATTTTACTGTGAGAGGGCGTTTAAAGTCTGTTCCTGGGAGCAGAGTTTGGAAACTGTTATGTGACAATTGCGATATCCACAAACACTTCTTTGGCTTCAGAGTGGAGTATGTGCATTTGACCAAAGGAATTTTGTCTGTTCACAAGACCAATGTACTTTCTCAGCTATTTCAATCCTCAATCCTGTGTGTAATCATTAAACTAAAAGTAAAGGAATATTATTTTATAACCTTGAGAAAACTATTTGGAATGGAAGCACTTTCAGAATGTCCTCTACGAATATGAAAAGATTCTATGTGTATTCCAGTCAAAGACTTGGGATGGCAATCTTTCTTTCTCTACATACCTATGTTTAAAAAGTATCAGTAGATGTGATGTTGTCTGACTAATGCTAATCTTCTACTTGTACCCCTGTACAGTTCTCCTTGCTTTCTGATGTAATCGCCAGGTAATCCGATCTGTGTGAAAAAGCAGAACATCACACAACACTTATCAATGAGTTACAATGTCAGCAAGAATGCAACACTTCATATAGACTTGTAAATGTGATTTGCAACCTTCTGGCTGGAGTTCTGTAATTTCCACATTTTGAAGGAGGATAAATTTATTTGTTTCACCTGAGATGCTGACCTCTCACGAGGAAATCATTTTTAAAATTATCTTCCATGCAATTGCTGTTACTTCACTTGAATCTTATTCATCAGGGCTGATATTATATCCTGTTTCCATCATCGGGAGATTAATATTGGTGACATCTTGATCTCTCCTACCCAGTTTAATATATCTGAAATTATATCAAATTGTATCCTCAGGCTAAACAACAAAGGTAATTTATAAGTCAAAAGTAAAAGTCAGCAGGTAACTTCCAAATATTTTTGAAATCAATTATTGGTATTTTCTGCAATTGGGATTGAAAATTAGTAGTTGCCCTTTGAGGACAGAAATAAGGAGAAGGTTTATATTTTCAGATTTGTGGAGGTGGAGTCATTGAATATTTTGTAAGAAGTAGATAAATTCTTGTTAGATAAAGGAAATCAAAGATTATTGGAGATAGCAATGTGAAATTCAACACAAAAAAGATCAGTCATGATTTTATTGAATGGTAGAGCAGACTTGAAGGGCTCAATGGCCTACTCCTGCTTCTAGTTTCTATGCCTTTTAAGGGAGAATTCTCCAGATTTCCATTCCCCATTGTACAGGGCACTTTTCATTCATTCATTCATTCATTCATGAGGGCATCATTGATTGGCCAGCATTTGTTGCTCATCCCTGAGGGCATTTAAGATGGCATTGCTGTTTCCTTATAGGCCAGGCCAGGTAAGGACAGCAGATTTCCTTTCCTGAAGGATATTATTTCTTACAACAATTGAGAAAGATTTCATGATCATCATTAGACTTTTAAATCCACATTTTTTTTCATTTATTTCAAATTTTACAATCTGCCACAGTGGGATTCCAACCCAGCATTACCCTCCGTCTCTGGATTATTAATTTAGCAATGAGAGTGACTTGGTGGCACAGTGGTTAGCACTGCTGCCTCACGTTACCAGGGACCCAGGCTCAGTTCTGACTTTGGGTCTGTCTGTGTGCAGTCTGCACACTCTCCCTGTGTCTGTGTGAGTTTCCTCTGGGTGCTCTGGTTTCCTCCCACAGTCCAAAAAGTGTGCAGGTTAGATGGATTGGCCAAGCTAAATTGCCCCTTAGTGTCAGGGGGATTAACAGTGTAAATATATGGGATTACGGGAATAGGGCCTGGGTGGATTTATTGTCATTGCAGATTCGATGGGCTCCTTTACACAGCAGGCAATGCCACTACTTACCTCTCCGCTGGCCCTTTTATCCTAACTTCACTCCTGAATGACCTTGGTCTAAGTTTAAAATTGTTCCCACTTGTTTTGGCCTTCCCGCAACCCAATAGAAATAATTTATATCAAATACATGGAATCATTTCATCATCTTTAATACCTTAATTAAATCACCCTTAATCTTTAAAATGTCCTCACAAACAAGGGTCTTGCTAAATATGGCTTTGCGGATAAAGCTTGCACAAACTTCTCAATTTATTAGCAATTCACATCAGCAATAATTTAAATAATTTTAAAAGTAATTTAGTTTGAACTCTTACAATGAACAAAGAAGCTCTGACTACAACTTAAACCAAGGTAAAAGTGGGTACAGTAGGTAGTCTCACAATACCGAGTTAAAGTCCAACAGGTTTATTTGGTAGCACAAGCTTTCAGAGCGCTGCTCCTTCATCAGGTGAGTGGATATCAGGAGCAGCGCTCCGAAAGCTTGTGCTAAATAAACCTGTTGGACTTTAAGCTGGTGTTCTGAAACTTCTTATTGTGTTTAACCCAGTCCAACGCCAGCATCTTTATATTATGGTAAAAATGAAAATATCTGAGGTTTTTTTTAAACTGTTTCTGGTATATATCATTGCCAATCAGATAATGTATGTTCACAGTGACAAACACTTCAATCACTTGGAACTCTCCCCTGTATTCTGACAATATTCTTAATGCAAAGCTGATTGGCTGCATCTCTGTTGTGAATTCTAGCTGAATGTCTAGTAACCATTGGAACTGAGAGATGTCAATCAAGCTGTGGGAAAGTTTAAACTTCTCCCTGTCATTCGAATATATGTTCAATACTCACGCATTTTCCTGAATAGCTTCCTCCCCAGCTGCAGCGATCTTCTTGTAACAATAAAGCATCTCTGCAAATAGCCACAATGTCAGCACGACATTCAGAAAGTACATCATAATTTCACCAATGATGGAGGCCAGTTTTCGGTTCTCTGTATAAAAAAGGAATTTCAAATAAAATAACCAAAGAAGGGTTAAAAATCCCTCAAATTGCTAACATTCACCACACACTATTCCAATGAGAATTTTGCGCAGATTAAAACAGGCCAATGTGATAGAGAAATGTCCTTGAGTTTTTCCTCTGTCATAAGCAAAAATACAAGTTCTGTTATCGTCTGACAAGATGCCAACATTTAACATTCTACTTTCCTCTTGTGTTTAGGATGGTGTTGAGGATTAAGAATGATTTTAAAATTAGGATTATGGTTAAGATCAGGGTTGTATTTAGAAACATAGAAACTAGAAGCAGGAGGAGGCCATTCGGTTCTTCAAACCAGGCTGATAAATAGCCTGATCGCCCCTTCCCCCTATATCTCCTTTGATCCTCTTTACCCCAGGTGAAGTTATATCTAATTCCTTCTTGAAAACATTTAGGTAGGATTCTCCCAAAAATATTCTGAGTTTGCAATTCCCATGAAAATGTTTTTTTTAGCAGGATTTTCAGAATCATTTTCTGACACTTGGAACGTTGCAGGGTGGCCTATTGTAAATCAGTCCAAATATCAGGAAGCAAAGTTTATTCCCACTGGAGGAGCTGGCAGCACAGTACTGAGTGCGCCATTGCACATGGACCAATCTGTCAGCACCGAGATTGGCACGTGCCCAGTAGCCCCGCATTGCTGGCCTCTCGATTGCCAGGCAGCCCCATGACCCTGTTTCACTGCCCCTCCGACTACCCACATTGCCCCCATCACTGGGCTCCTGGACCTCCTCCAGCCTGTGCCCAATGTCCCCCACTCCCCAGACCCCCTGGCAGCCCTATTCCCCAGCAATCCTCACCCTCTGACCCACCGAACCCACTGACTCCCCTGCCACCCCCCAATTCTCCCAACAGCCCCAACCCGTGGAAGCCCCAATTCTCTGACAGCCCCCCCATCCCCAAAGTCTTGGAACTCCCAACTCCCCCACAGCCCCCACCCTCCCTGCAGCCCCCACCCAATCCTGGCAGCCCCACCTCCCTGACCCCTCGGCAGCCACGATTCCCCAATAGCCCCAAATCTCCCTGTTACCCCGACTTCCCCCTGCAGCCCCGACCACCATCTCCCCACCCGGATAACCAACCCCGATCGCTTCCTCCCTCCCCTGCCAACAATCCCAAATGCAAAGTGGCACTGGAACTCCCACTCCCATCCATCAACCCTCAACAGGCCCAACCCCCCGCCCCACCCCTTGGCCAACCACCCCCGGCCCAACCCCCCGGCCCCAAACCCTGGCCCCACCCTGTAGCCTAACCCCTCCTGGCCCAACCCCAGCCCCAGCCCCCGACCCAATCCCCCCCCTGGCCCCACCCCCTGGCCCAACCCCCCCGGCCCAACCCCCCCCCCCCCCCCCCCCCCCGCCAACCCCCCCCATGACCCCACTCCTCTAGCTGAACCCCTCCTGACCCAACCCCCAGCCCCATCCCCCAGGCCCAACCCCCCCAAGCTCAACTTTGAGTATTGCCAGTTTGATAGTGCCAGTTTGCCACTATAGTGCCATTTAGTTGTAAAGGTTCTCCTGTATAGATGGCTAGCCTGGCCTTCGTATCTTCCAAACTCAGGACCTGGAATGCTGACAGAAGGAGATTGTATGTCTGTCCAATAACTGCAGCCACTGTGTCCACCTCTAGCATAGCCATTCACAAGGAATTCTCCTAATATTGCGAGCAATTTGTTTTTGTCACGATATGATTCTGTTGCTTGTCCCTGTGTCTGGAAGAGGGAATACCTGCATGGTACGAGCAGCTAACAACCTCGGATTTTTCATTCGGCAATGCACATTTTGCGTACACAACAAAGAAGAAAGTTCAGTGCAGAACAGGAACAGGCTCTTCGGCCCTCCAATCCTGAGCTGATTGTGATGTCCTAACGAATTAATCATCTTCTGCTCTTACTTGGTCCATATCTTTCTATTCCCTCCCTATTTACGTTCTGCATGAAAACATCTCCCTTAAACTTTCCCCCTCTCATCTTGGGCCTGTGCCCTCTTGTAATTGACATTTCCATCCTGGGGGAAAAGCCTCTGACTACCCACCCTGTCTGTGCCTCTGATAATTTTGTCGACCAGGGTCTCCCCTCAGCCTCCATCTTCCCAGTGAAAACAATCCTAGTTTCTTGAAAAATCACTGAGGCTGTGTCCTTTGTAATAATCCGTTTTCTGGCAATTGCACATCTCTGGAATATGTTCTCTTATACTCCGGGGGTCATCACTGCTGTTCCTTAATCGATAGGTGGTGCCATTAGCATTCCTCTATCGAAAGGGGCCCATTAACACCTGATTACACAAGCATTCTCCATTGAAGACTGATCCTTCCCTCGAGTTGGAAAAAATTGCAGCCCCTTTAGTTCTTCAGCATGTTCTCCTGCATCCTCAAGTGATAAGCCTACTTCAATGGCTTGTTGAAAGTGTGAGCCACAGCTTGTCTTGGATGGTTTGGTCATTTTGGCCATATACTAATCTGTCCTGCAACATTTCACTTCGAGGTGGTGTAGATTCAGCCAATTCCCCAGCCTCACCTGGAACTCAGTTAAAGATTCCACAGGTGTTTCCGCAGTCATGTTGAAATGATATCAGTCGAGAATTACAGGGACTCCAGTTTACATTGATTTTCTCCCAACTCAGTAAGTGTTTGAGTTGAGGGATCGGGATAGGTCAGACTTTATATCACACTGAAAGTCAGCAATATCACTTCCTTCAATGTGTTGGACCCAATCTTCCCCACTGGTCTCACACAGTCAAGCTTCCCAGAAAAAGGCAAGGTGGTTTTTGTTCTGCCAGAGATCATTTTTGACTTAGGGGAATTGTCTGGAGATAAATTCAGAGAAAAAGGACTCTCCTCATTGCCAGAATAGTAATCAAACCAGATGCCAGTTTCCTGTCAGTGACACCCTTTATCGTGCACCAAAGCAAAGATCTGCAGTTGTAGCTAAAGCCAGACTGTCTTCACCTTGGAACCTACAATGCCTGTCCAGTTTGGACATCAGGAAACCCCAACCATCTGCTTCTCATTAGCCAAGCATTTGTTCACTCCAAAAGGATGTTTGTATTCTACAAAGGGGGGAGGGGGGGAGGATTTAGTTGATGGCCATTGGAAAATCCTACCATCTCCTCTGATGATTATTGATACTGTCCTTGGTCCCATTTCTCTCCTTCATAGTGCCAGAGACTCTGTCCCTTTTCCTCTGACTGTTAAACTTGAATAGATTTTTGTCACGTTTAACAATAGGAACTGTGCAAAAAAGATTCTGGAAATTCTCCAAGGATCCATTAAAATATCAAATCTATTTGATTGTGCATGCAGGTACCTTTAGCAACCACCACCAATTCGATGGTCTTGTTTACTTGTGTGAAGAAAATAAACTCTCCATTCCTGTAGGAAAAGGTTCTGTTGAAGAAGCATCGATAAGTTCCAGCATCACTGAAGCTGACATTCTGCAGAATAATTGTTGCTTCCTGAATGTCTTCCGTCTCTTTGCTTCCGTGCCATTTAATCCGATTCTCAAAGTCCCCGTAGGCAATGTCCACGTCTGGGAAAGCATATTCGTAAATCTGAAAGAGACCAAGTTTAGAAACAATCACACACCAGTCTTCTCAGCATTGCTTCAAGATATTACCTCAATGTTGGTTAAAAAACCTTTTAAATCACAATGAGGAGGCTGAAAGCTGTTTGGATGGAAGGGGCTGTTGGGTGAGTAGCTGCTACACAGCAATGATTCCCGACGCAGGAACTTGTAATTTATTTCCACCAATGAATAATTAATGATGGTCATTTCTGGAGAAATGCCGCTCAGTATGACATGATGACAAAATGGTTAGTACTGCTGCCGCACAGAACCAGGGAGCCATGTTCAAGTCCCTTAGGGCCCGATTTTATCATTGCGTCATACCCGTTTTTGGGCACACAATCGTGGTAAAGTCAAGTATGAGGCCATTAATGCAATCTACATCCACATCAGTGCAGATGGTCACTTTACCGAAACCTGGGAATGGCACCCAAACAGGTGCAATGTCGATCTAAATGTATTTGTATGCATTTAAATTGATTTAATGAACTCTTCACCCAACTTGATCGATGTTTCCTCCTTGACCACTGCATTCGTCAATCCGAAATCACGCCGAAATGGACATGCTGAATAAAAGTCTGAATCAGATGCTCCCCAGCTGCTGAAGGAGTGAGTTCAGCGTTTCCAACAGTTCTCTGACTCAGATTAGTGTTTGGGGGGAGTGGAATATTCTGTCAGAAGAATTGGTGAAGATTCGATGGACCAAATGGCCTCCTTCAGCACAGTAGGGGTTCTATGAACAATCTTTTTTCAATCTGTGCCATCAAATACATTCCAGCTCCTAATAAAGCACTCCCTTACTACAGTCCCTCTTACAGTGCAGCATTCCCTCAGCACTGACCCTCTTACAGTGCAGCATTCCCTCAGCACCGATCCTCTGACAGCGTGGTACTCCCTCAGCACCAACCCTCTGACAGTGCGGTACTCCCTCAGCACCGACCCTCTGACAGCGTGGTACTCCCTCAGCACCAACCCTCTGACAGTGCGGTACTCCCTCAGCACCAACCCTCTGACAGTGCGGTGCTCCCTCAGCACTGACCCTCTGACAGTGCGGTACTCCCTCAGCACCGTCCCTCTAACAGTGCGGTACTCCCTCAGCACTGACCCTCTGACAGTGCGGTACTCCCTCAGCACCGTCCCTCTAACAGTGCGGCACTCCCTCAGCACTGACCCTCTGACAGTGCGGTGCTCCCTCAGCACCGACCCTCTGACAGTGCGGTACTCCCTCAGCACCGTCCCTCTAACAGTGCGGTACTCCCTCAGCACTGACCCTCTGACAGTGCGGCGCTCCCTCAGCACTGACCCTCTGACACTGTGTTCTTTCTGTTTTGACAGTGTTCCAGTTGAGGACATGACATCACTTCATGTTATAGAATCATAGAGTTCACAGCTTGGAAACAGGATCTTCGACCCAACTTGTCCATTCTGTCCTTTTATAAATCTTTAAGATAATCTCAATTGCCTGCATTTGGTCCACATCCCTCTATACCTATTGTACCCAAGGAACTGTCAAAACATTTATTAAATGATGAAATTGTACCCACCTCTACTACTACCTCTGGCAGTTCCAGACACTCACCACCCTCTGTGTGAAACACTCGCCCCTCTGGACACTTTTGTGTTTCCCCCCTCTCACCTTAAACCTATACCCTCTAGTTTTAGACTCCCCCCTACCTTTGGGAAAAGATATTGACTATCTCGCTGATCTGTGCCCCTCATTATTTTATAGACCTCTATAAGATCACCCCTCAGCCTCCTACGCTCCAGAGAAAAAAGTCCCAGTCTATCCAGCCTCTCCTTATAACTCAATCCATCAAGTCCCGGTAACATCCTAGTAAATCTTTTCTACACTCTTTCTAGTTTAATAATATCCTTTCTATAATAGGGTGACCAGAACTGTACACAGTATTCCAAGTGTGGCCTTACCAATGTCTTGTACAACTTCAACAAGATGTCCCAACTCCTGTATTCAATGTTCTGACTGATGAAACCAATCAAGCCAAATGCCTTCTTCACCAAACTGTCCAGCTCTGACTTCACTTTCAAGGAGATATGAACATGTACCTGTCGATCTCTTTGTTCTGTAACTCTCCCCAACGCTCTCCCGTTAACTGAGTAAGTCCTGCCCTGGTTCAATCAACCAAAATGCATCACCTCACATTTCTCTAAATTAAATTCTATCTGCCATTCGTCAGCCCACCGGCCCAATTGGAGATAACTTTCTTCACTGTCCACTATGCCACCAATCTTGGTGTCATCTGCAAACTTACTAACCATTCATCCTATATTCGCAACCAAATCATTAATATAAATGACAAATAACAGTGAACCCAGCACTGATCCCTGAGGCTACTCAGTTAGTTTCGTTTTGCAGTTTTACAACCACTATTTCTCTTACCATCCAGTTCTGGTGAGAAACTGCAGCAGATGGAAACATTACTGCTTTGTGTCTCTGGGGAACCCCTTTGGAATATGAAGGGTTAATGGCTGGGATATGCTAATATATGGTGATAGTGGGCAGGGAAGAATTTGGAGTCACAGTGACTGCTCTGAACTCCAGTTGGAATGTGAATAAATGTGAGTAGATACCAGACATCCCAGAGTCATAGTCCAAGATTTCAGAACCCCAATCTCCTGGTAAAGAAATCAAATTAAAAGGCACATGGCACAGAGTGAAGATGTCCCTGAAAGCAGTTCGATAAATGGTTCAATGGAAGAAGGGGGCAAAGTAGAATGGTGTAATGATGGCCATATCCAGGGAACAGTTCCTGCCTTCTCTCCATCCAGGACGCAGAGAGAGAGTAGCGATGGGAATTTACTGAGCAACAGCAGGTATCCAGTTTGTGATTTTATACAGTCACTGCAGTAACTGCTGATATCACGAGAGGTACAGGAATCTACCATGAACCTTTTGATTATTGTTGATGTCTTTGATTCCTTTTGTAGCCTAAAGATCAAGGTAATTGAATTGAGGGTCAGAGAGTTTGAAGCAGTGCTCACTACCACCTGGCAAATTGATTGAATTCTTTTTGATTGTCATCCAGCTGTGGAGAATGCAGCCAATCTCTAATTTCCAACACCCTTCACTGTCCTTCAAATCTCCCCGGCAGCTTCCCATTGGGTCAGCTTTCACTTGCTCAGTAAGGTAGCTCATAATCCACAAAGCCCGTTCTCCACGGCCTTTTCTCCTCCCCACTAAGACCCACATCTCTTTGAGCACCCCACCTCCGCCATGTTCTGCCCATTATTTGATAATATTTGGAGCTGGGGCTGGCTCAGGTGGTGTAAACCAAAGAGGGGAGCTTCTTTTTCAGAGGGAATGTCACAGAATTACCTAAACAAATTCCTCCTCAGGTTCCACTTCATCCCAGAGGCCCACTTCTTCAGTCCATACCTTCACCAGCTAGAATTTAGCCAACAGGGAATCAGCCTCAAGCTGAGGATTGATACTGAGAGCAGTTAGATCCCCAAGGACAATGGCAGCTGCTGCCTGGGTAAGGACTCTGGTGATCTGAGTGCTTCTTTTACACTGTACCTTTATCTTGTAAGATATTGGCCCTGTTTTAAGAACAAAGAAAATTCCAGCACAGGAACAAGCCCTTCGGCCCCTCTGAGCCTGCACTGACCATGCTGCCCCAGCTGAACTAAAACCCCCTACCCTTCCAGGGATACCCCTTAAAAGTCACTACCATATCTGCTTCCATTACCCCCCTGGCAACAAATTCCAGGCACCCCCTACTCTTTGTGTAAAAAATCTGCCTCGTACATCTCCTTTAAACCTTGCCCCTCGCACCTTAAACCTGAGTCCCCAAGTAATTGGCTGTTCCACCCTGGGAAAAAGCTTCTGACTATCCACTCTGTTCCTGCCCCTCATAATCTTGTAAACTTCTGTCAGGTCTCCCTTCAACCTCCGTCGTTCCATTGAGAACAAATCAAGTTTCCCCAATCTCTTCTCACATCTAATGCCCTCCATACCAGGGCAACATCTTGGTAAATCTTTTCTGTAACCCTCTCCAAAGTCTCCACATCCTTCTGGTATTGTGGAGACCAGAATTGAACACTATATTCCAACTGCGGCCTGACTAAGGTTCTATAAAGCTGCAATATTGTGGTTTACAGCATTGAAAAGGCCCTTTAGCCTAACTTGTCCTTGCCACCCATTTTTTTTAAAACCCCTAAGCTCATCCCAATTGTCCGCATTTGGCCCATATGCCTCTATAATCCATCATACACATGTAACTGTCAAAAGGTCTCTCTGACCTCCTCCCCGGGGCTCAATCGCTGGCCAGTCCCGTGACCCCATATCACTGTCTGTGGCAGCCCCCCCTCCCATGACCCCATATCGCTGTCTGTGCACACACCCCCATGACCCTATATCACTTTCTGTGCACCCCCCCCCGTGACCCCATATCACTGTCTTGCACACCCCCCATGACACCATATCACTGTCTGCATGCCCCCCCCACCAATGACCCTATATTACTGTCTGTGCCCCCCCATAACCCCATATCGCTTTCAGTATGCCCCTCCCATGGCTCAATAACTGACCATCCTCCCTCCGCCTACAATCCAAAGTGGCAATAAGGCCCCCTCGTCCCCACCAATCATGTCTCCTTATAGATCCCACTCCCTCTGGTCTCACCCACTTGGCACTGACCAATGACTGGTGGACAGTGCCAGGGAGCCAAGCTGGCACTGCGTAGGGGGCACCCCCTTCTTCCCAACCACCAGGCTCACCTGCTACAGTCAGACACTCCTGGTGGGATGTCGAAGGGAGAGGTAGTGGCATGGGCAGGAATACGAAATCTCATCTCCAGAGATCCTGCAGCTCCGTACAATTCCTGGTGCTGAGTTGACGGTGCCAGAATTCTGGCAGTGGAATACTTACAGAGACTTTAGTGCACAGCAGGGATCCTCAGCAGACTTGGAAAATTTCCCCAAGATATCCTTAAACATGATATGAGTGATCTCGTGCTACTGGTTTCCGAATATCAGGATCAGATATTGGGGAACGAGGCAGGAAAAGCTGATCCCAGTGTATCCCAGCACCCTGCGTCACCTCCCAGTGTATCCCAACACCCTGTATCACATCCCAGTGTATCCCAGCACCTGTGTCACCTCCCAGTGTATCCCAGCACCCTGTATCACCTCCCAGTGTATCCCAGCAGCCTGTATCACATCCCAGTGTAGCCCAGCACCTGTATCACCTCCCAGTGTATCCCAGCACCCTGTGTCACCTCCCAGTGTATCCCAGCACCCTGTGTCACCTCCCAGTCTATCCCAGCACCCTGTATCACATCCCAGTGTATCCCAGCAACATGTATCACATCCCAACACCCTGCATCACCTTCCAGTGTATCCCAGTACCCTGTATCATATCCCAGTGTATCCCAGCACCTGTGTCACCTCCCAGTGTACCCCAGCAACCTGTATCACATCCCAGTGTATCCCAGCAGCCTATATCACATCCCAGTGTATCCCAGCACCTTGTATCACATCCCAGTGTATCCCAGCAGCATGTATCACATCCCAACACCCTGCATCACCTCCCAGTGTATCCCAGCACCCTGTATCACATCCCAGTGTATCCCAGCAGCCTGTATCACCTCCCTGTGTATCCCAGTAGCTTGTATCACATCCCAGTGTATCCCAACACCCTGCATCACATCCCAGTGTATCCCAGCACCTGTATCACCTCCGAGCACCCAGCACACTGTGTCACCTCCCTGTGTATCCCAGTACCTTGTATCACATCCCAGTGTATCCCAGCACCTGTATCACCTCCCAGCACCCAGCACCCTGTGTCACCTCCCTGTGTATCCCAGTACCTTGTATCACATCCCAGTGTATCCCAGCAGCCTGTATCACCTCCCAGTGTATCCCAGTACCCTGTATCACATCCCAGAGTATCCCAGCACCCTGTATCACCTCCCAGTGTATCCCAGCACCCTGTATCACATCCCAGTGTAGCCCAGCACCTGTATCACCTCCCAGCACCCAGCACCCTGTGTCACCTCCCTGTGTATCCCAGTACCTTGTATCACGTCCCAGTGTATCCCAGCAGCCTGTATCACCTCCCAGTGTATCCCAGTACCCTGTATCCCTCCCAGTGTATCCCAGCACCCTGCATCACATCCCGTGTATCCCAGCCCTGCATCACCTCCCAGTGTATCCCTGTACCCTGTATCACCTCCCATGTATCCCAGCACCTGTATCACACCCAGTGTATCCCAGCACTGCATCACCCCCGTGTATCCAGTACCCGTATCACATCCAGTGTATCCACACCTGTATACATCCAGTGTATCCCCACCCTGTATCACATCCAGTGTATCCAGCACCCTGTATCACCTCCCTGTGTATCCATACCTTGTATCAATCCAGTTATCCAGCACCCTGCATCACTCCCAGTTCCCAGCACTGATCACACCAGTGTATCCCAGCACCCTGTATCACATCCCGTGTATCCCAGCAGCCTGTATCACCTCCCAGTGTATCCCAGCACCTGTATCACCTCCCAGCACCCAGCACCCTGTGTCACCTCCCTGTGTATCCCAGTACCTTGTATCACGTCCCAGTGTATCCCAGCAGCCTGTATCACCTCCCAGTGTATCCCAGTACCCTGTATCACCTCCCAGTGTATCCCAGCACCCTGCATCACATCCCAGTGTATCCCAGCAGCCTGCATCACCTCCCAGTGTATCCCTGTACCCTGTATCACCTCCCAGTGTATCCCAGCACCTGTATCACACCCCAGTGTATCCCAGCAGCCTGCATCACCTCCCAGTGTATCCCAGTACCCTGTATCACATCCCAGTGTATCCCAGCACCCTGTATCACATCCCAGTGTATCCCAGCACCCTGTATCACATCCCAGTGTATCCCAGCACCCTGTATCACCTCCCTGTGTATCCCAGTACCTTGTATCACATCCCAGTGTATCCCAGCACCCTGCATCACATCCCAGTGTATCCCAGCACCCTGCATCACATCCCAGTGTATCCCAGCACCCTGTATCACATCCCAGTGTATCCCAGCAGCCTGTATCACCTCCCAGTGTATCCCAGCACCTGTATCACCTCCCAGCACCCAGCACCCTGTGTCACCTCCCTCTGTATCCCAGTACCTTGTATCACGTCCCAGTGTATCCCAGCAGCCTGTATCACCTCCCAGTGTTCCCAGTACCCTGTATCACCTCCCAGTGTATCCCAGTGCCCTGTATCACCTCCCAGTGTATCCCGCACCCTGTGTCACCTCCCTGTGTATCCCAGCACCCTGTATCACATCCCAGTGTATCCCAGCAACATGTTCACTCCCAATACCCTGCATCACCTCCATGTATCCAGTGCCCTGTATCATATCCATGTATCCCGCACCTGTGTCACCTCCCAGTGTATCCCAGCACCTGTATACATCCCAGTGTATCCCAGCACCCTGTATCACATCCCAGTGTATCCCAGCACCCTATATCACATCCACTGTATCCCAGCACCATGTATCACCTCCCTGTGTATCCCAGTAGCTTGTATCACATCCCAGTGTATCCCAACACCCTGCATCACCTCCCAGTGTATCCCAGCACCTGTATCACCTCCCAGTGTATCCCAGCACCTGCATCACCTCCCAGTGTATCCCTGTACCCTGTATCACCTCCCAGTGTATCCCAGCACCTGTATCACACCCCAGTGTTCCCAGCACCTGTATCACCTCCCAGTGTATCCCAGCAGCCTGTATCACCTCCCTGTGTATCCCAGTACCTTGTATCACATCCCAGTGTATCCCAGCACCCTGTATCACATCCCAGTGTATCCCAGCACCCTGTATCACATCCCAGTGTATCCCAGCACCCTGTATCACCTCCCTGTGTATCCCAGTACCTTGTATCACATCCCAGTGTATCCCAGCACCCTGCATCACCTCCCAGTGTATCCCAGCAGCCTGCATCACCTCCCAGTGTATCCCTGTACCCTGTATCACCTCCCAGTGTATCCCAGCACCTGTATCACACCCCAGTGTATCCCAGCAGCCTGTATCACCTCCCAGTGTATCCCAGTACCCTGTATCACATCCCAGTGTATCCCAGCACCCTGTATCACATCCCAGTGTATCCCAGCACCCTGTATCACCTCCCTGTGTATCCCAGTACCTTGTATCACATCCCAGTGTATCCCAGCACCCTGTATCACATCCCAGTGTATCCCAGCACCCTGTATCACATCCCAGTGTATCCCAGCACCCTGTATCACCTCCCTGTGTATCCCAGCACCCTGTGTCACATCCCAGTGTATCCCAGCACCCTGCATCACATCCCAGTGTATCCCAGCAGCCTGCATCACCTCCCAGTGTATCCCTGTACCCTGTATCACCTCCCAGTGTATCCCAGCACCTGTATCACACCCCAGTGTATCCCAGCAGCCTGCATCACCTCCCAGTGTATCCCAGTACCCTGTATCACATCCCAGTGTATCCCAGCACCCTGTATCACATCCCAGTGTATCCCAGCACCCTGTATCACATCCCAGTGTATCCCAGCACCCTGTATCACCTCCCTGTGTATCCCAGTACCTTGTATCACATCCCAGTGTATCCCAGCACCCTGCATCACATCCCAGTGTATCCCAGCACCCTGCATCACATCCCAGTGTATCCCAGCACCCTGTATCACATCCCAGTGTATCCCAGCAGCCTGTATCACCTCCCAGTGTATCCCAGCACCTGTATCACCTCCCAGCACCCAGCACCCTGTGTCACCTCCCTGTGTATCCCAGTACCTTGTATCACGTCCCAGTGTATCCCAGCAGCCTGTATCACCTCCCAGTGTATCCCAGTACCCTGTATCACCTCCCAGTGTATCCCAGTGCCCTGTATCACCTCCCAGTGTATCCCAGCAGCCTGTATCACATCCCAGTGTATCCCAGCACCTGTATCACCTCCCAGCACCCTGTGTCACCTCCCAGTGTATCCCAGCACCCTGTGTCACCTCCCTGTGTATCCCAGCACCCTGTATCACATCCCAGTGTATCCCAGCAACATGTATCACATCCCAATACCCTGCATCACCTCCCAGTGTATCCCAGTGCCCTGTATCATATCCCAGTGTATCCCAGCACCTGTGTCACCTCCCAGTGTATCCCAGCACCCTGTATACATCCCAGTGTATCCCAGCACCCTGTATCACATCCCAGTGTATCCCAGCAGCATGTATCACATCCCAACACCCTGCATCACCTCCCAGTGTATCCCAGTACCCTGTATCGTATCCAAGTGTATCCCTGCACCTGTGTCACCTCCCAGTGTATCCCAGCACCCTGTATCACATCCCAGCGTATCCTAGCACCCTGCATCACCTCCCAGTGTATCCCAGTGCCCTGTATCACATCCCACTGTATCCCAGCAGCCTGTTTCACATCCCAGTGTATCCTAGCACCCTGTATCACATCCCAGTGTATCCCAGCACCCTGTATCACCTCCCTGAGTATCCCAGTACCTTGTATCACATCCCAGTGTATCCCAGCAGCCTGTATCACCTCCCAGTGTACCCCAGTACCCTGTATCACCTTCCAGTGTATCCCAGTACCCTGTATCACATCCCAGTGTATCCCAGCACCCTGTATCACATCCCAGTATCACATCCCAGTGCATCCCAGCACCCTGTATCACATCCCGGGTATCCCAGCATACTGTATCACATCCCACTGCATTCCATTAGATTTACAAGAATATTGTCTGGATTGGATGGTATATCTTATGAAGATAGGTTGAGAGAGCTCAGTCTTTATCCTTGGGGAGACAAAGGATAAGGGGTGATCTGATAGAGGTGTATAAGATGTTGAGAGATATTGGTCGAGTGGATTCTCAGAGGCTATTTCCCAGTTGAAATGTCTGCCACAAGAGGACACAGGTCTTAGGTTGCTGGGGAGTAGGTACAGAGAAGATGTCAGGGGTAAGTTTTTCACTCAGAGAGTGGTGGATGAGTGGAATCGGCTGCCCACAGTGGTGGTGGAGGTGGTTTTGTAACAGATCCCATTCTATCCCTTCACACTGTATCACATCCCAATGTACCCCAGCACACTGTGGAGAACATAGAACATTACAGCACAGTACAGCCCCTTCATTCCTCAATGATGTGCTGAGCTTTGTCCAAAACCAAGATGAAGCTATCCCACTCCCTATCATTCTGGTGTGCTCCTTGTGCCTATCCAATAACTTGAAAGTTCCTGAAGTGTCCAATTTCACTATCACAGCAGGCAGTGCATTCCACATCCCAACCACTCTCTGAGTAAAGAATCTACCTCGGATATCCCTCCTATATCTCCCACCATGAACCCGTTAAGTATTCCCCCAAGTAACAGCTACAACCACCCGAGGAAATAGTCTCTGGATGTCCATCCTGTCTATCCCCCCCATCATCTTATAAACCTCTATTAAGTTGCATCTCATCCTCCTGTTCTAAAGAAAAAAGCTCCAGCTCCCTCAACATTTCCTTATAAGACCTACCCTCCAAACCAGGCGGCATCCTGGTAAATCTCCTCTCCAATACTTCCACATCATTTTCACAATGAGGTGAGCAGAACTGCACACAATATTCCAAATGTGGCCTACCAAGGTCCTGTATAGTTGCAGTATAACCCCATGGCTCTTAGACTCAAACTCCCTGTTAATAAACGCTAACACACTATAAGCTTTCTTCATGGTTCTATCCACTTGAGTGGCAACCTTCAGAGATCTGTGGATATGAACCCCAAGATCTCTTTATTCCTCCACATTCCTCACAATCCTGTCACTGACCCTGTAATCCACATTCAAACCTGTCCCATCAAAATGAATCACCTCACACTTATCAGGGTTAAACTTCATCTGCTACTTTTCGGCCCAGCTCTGCATCCTATCAATGTCTCTTTGCAGCTTGCAAGAGCCCTCCACCTCATCCACTACTCCACTAATCTTGGTGTCATCAGCAAATTTACTAACCTGTCCTTCAGCCCCCTCCTCCAAGTCATTGATAAAAATCACAAATAGCAGAGTACCTCGCACTGACCCCTGTGGTACACCACTGGTAACTGGTCTCCAGTCTGAAAATTTTCATCCACCACCATCCTCTGTCTTCTATGAGACAGCCAGTTACTTATCCAATCAGCCAAATTTCCCTCTATTCCACACCTCCTTACTTTCTTCATGAGCCTATCATGGGGAACCTTATCAAACGCCTTACTAAAATCCATGTGTACGACATCAATTGCTCTAGCTTCGTCTGCACACTTAGTTACCTCCTCAAAGAATTCAATCAAATTTGTGAGGCAAGACTTACCCCTTACAAATCCATGCTGACTTTCCTGGATTAAAGTGCATTTTTCCAAATGATCATAAATCCTATCCTCAGGACCTTTTCCATTAACTTACCAACCATTGAAGTAAGACTAACCAGCTTATAATTATCAGGGTCATCCCTACTTCCTTTCTTGAACAATAGTAATGCTAAGGCCTAAAGTCCATTGCCCTACAGCCAAATATTTTGGACTACTGTGGGAGCCCCATTCAGTCTCGACCTAGTTCTATTAAATGATATGCTAGCATACAATGGCATCTGTTTTGTCTGTGGAGATAACACCTATCTTTGGTTTCCCTGGGACTGGTCTGGATCTTGCTATCTAGTGTATGTGGTCCCCTACGTCTGACGTTCTGACTCCCTGCATCTCCATCCCAAGATATACCAGTTGAGATCTAAAGAGGTCATTGCTGAAGCTGAGTGATTTTGGACGATAGTCTTTCCTGTCTATGGGACAGCAAAGGTAGCTCAAGTGTTGATCAATATGGCTCCAGCTCTTGAGAAAATAGCTAATGATACTGCGGATGGATTAAAGGACGTGAGCGCCACTATCTCCGAAGTTTCAGCTGAAGTTGCAGCTATACGGATGGTGGCATTCCAAAATCAAATGGCTTTAGGTTACTTGTTGGCAGCTGCCAGAGGCACCTGGGCCCTAATAGGCTCTGAGTGCTGTACATACATTCCAGATTCCTCCGACAATATCATTGACTTAACTGAGCACATTAGAAAGACGGCTGACAAAATTAGAAACCAGGGGCAGAACTTTAAGGACTGTAATCCCCCTGGTGGCTGGTGGCCCTTTGGTAACTTCTTTGGGGACTGGGGAGGAATGATAATTCATTTAGCAATCATTATTCTGGTGGTTTGCTTATTACTGTTCTTGCTACAATGTGTTTGTTGACACCTGGCTTATAACAGAGCACATGTTCCTCTCCAAAGATTAAAGTTATCATGAAATGATAAAAGAAGGGAATGAGATATTAGTGGTTAACATCACATGCAACTAAGAACTTTTGAATTGATTTCAAAATGACAAGCTTAAGACATCTGTGATTAATAAATTTACCCTTTAACAGTTCCCTTTCTTTCAACAAAATGATATTATGACCTTAGAAACCATAGAAAATTACAGCTCAGAAACAGGCCTTTTGGCCCTTCTTGTCTGTGCCAAACCATTTTTTTGCCTAGTCCCACTGACCTGCACTTGAACCATATCCTTCCATACCCCTCTCATCCATAAACCCATCCAAGTTTTTCTTAAATGTTAAAAGCGACCCCGCATTTATCACTTTATCCGGCAACTTGTTCCACATTAACACCACTATCTGCATGAGGAAGCCCCCGCTAATATTTCCTTTAAACTTTTCTCCTTTCACCCTTAACCCATGCTCTCTGTTTTTTTTTCTACCCTAGCCTCAGCGGAAAAAGCCTGCTTGCATTCACTCTATCTATACCCATCAACATCTTATACACCTCTATCAAATCTCCCCTCATTCTTCTACACTCCAGGGAATAATGTGGAAAAGTGTGAGGTAATGCACTATGGCAGAAATAATAAATGTGTAGAGTATAGGGCAAATGGTAGGATTCTTAGTAGTCTAGATGAACAGAGGGATCTTGGTGTGTATGTGCATAGATCCCTGAAAGTAGGCAGTCAGGTCAAGAAGGTTGTTAGGAAGGCATATGGAGTCTTGGCTTTTATTGGTAGAGGGATTGAATTTCGGAGCCGCAACGTCATGTTGCAACTGTACAAAACTCTAGTGCGGCCGCACTTGGAGTATTGTGTGCAGTTCTATAAACATAGAACATAGAACATTACAGCACAGAACAGGCCCTTCGGCCTTCGATGTTGTGCCGACCAAAATAAAAGCAATGCAATGCCCCTCCAAACTAAACCATTCCCTTCTCTTCCATATACTTATCAATTAACCTCTTAAACGCCACCAAACTTGGCGCATCTACGACAGCTGCAGGCAGGGCATTCCACTCCCTAATCACTCTTTGAGTAAAGAACCTACCTTTGATATCCGTCCTATAACTCATACCCCTTAATTTAAAGCTGTGTCCCCTCGTACTAGCTTTCTCCATCCTAGGAAAAAGGCTATCACTGTCCACCCTAATGTGGTCCCCACATTATAAGAAAGATGTGGAGGCATTGGAGAGGGTACAGAGGAGGTTTACCAGGATGTTGCCTGGTATGGAAGGCAGGTCTTATGAGGAGAGGCTGAGGGATTTGAGGTTGTTTTCGTTAGAAAGGAGGAGGCTAAGAGGGGACCTGATCGAAACATATAAGATGATTAGAGGTTTAGATAGGGTGGACAGTGATAGCCTTTTTCCTAGGATGGAGAAAGCTAGCACGAGGGGACACAGCTTTAAATTAAGGGGTGTTAGTTATAGGACGGATATCAGAGGTAGGTTCTTTACCCAAGGGTGGTTCGGGAGTGGAATGCCCTGCCTGCAGCAGTTGTAGATGCGCCAAGTTTGGTGGCGTTTAAGAGGTTAGTTGATAAGTATATGGAAGAGAAGGAATGGTTTAGTTTGGAGGGGCATTGCTTTTTATATTGGTCGGCGCAACATCGAAGGCCGAAGGGCCTGTTCTGTGCTGTAATGTTCTATGTTCTAAAGTCCTAACCTATTCAACCTCTCTGTAACTCAGCTTCTCAAGTCCCAGCAACATCCTTGTGAACCTTCTCTGCACTTTTTCAACCATTTTTACATCCTTCATGTAACTAGGTGACCAAAACTGTACACAATATTCTCAATTCAGCCTCACCAATGCCTTATATAACTTTACCATAACACTCCAACTTTTATCCTTGATACTCTGATTTATAAAAGCCAATGTATTAAATGCATTCTTTATGACATTTCTTTTAATAGCTTCAAATTAAGGGGTGGTGGTTTTAGGACAGATGTCAGAGGTAGGTTCTTTACCCAGAGGGTGGTAAGGGTATGGAATGCCCTGCCTGCGTCAGTTGTAGATGCGCCAAGTTTGGTGGCGTTTAAGAGGTTAGTAGATAAGTTTATGGATGAAAAGGGAATGGTTTAGGTTAGAGGGTCACTGCTTGTTCCTAATTGGTCGGTGCAACATCGAGGGTCGAAGGGCCTGTTCTGCGCTGTAATGTTCTATGTTCTATGACCCTATCCACCTGTGACGTCACTTTTAGGGAATTCTGTACCTGTATTCCCAGATCCCTCAACTGCACTCTTCAGAGTCCTACCATTTACCCTATATGTTCTATCTTGGTTTGTTCTTCCAAAGTGCAATACCTCACACTTGTCTGCGTTAAATTCCATTTGCCATTTTTCAGCCCATTTTTCTAGTTGGTCCAAATCTCTCTGCAAGCTTTGAAAACTTTCCTCACTGTCCACTACACCTCCAATCTTTGTGTCATCAGCAAATTTGCTGATCCAATTTACCACATTATCATCCAGATCATTGATATAGATGACAAACAACAATGGACCCAGCACCGATCCCTGCGGCACTCCACTAGTCACAGGCCTCCACTCAGAGAAATGTCAGTGGTTATTTTTTCATTCAGAGGGTGGTGAGTGAGTGGAATCAGCTGCCATCAGTGGTGGTAGAGGTGAACTCACTGGGGTCTTTTAAGAGACTTCTGGATGAGTATATGGGATTTAATGGGATTGAGAGTTACAGATAGGCCTAGTAGGTACAGGTATGATCGGCACAACTTGTGGGCCGAAGGGCCTGTTTGTGCTGTAGTGTTCTTTGTTCTAGAAGCAATTCTCTACAACCACGCTCTGGCTTCTTCCACTGAGTAAGAGTCTGGCAACACCAATTTTAAATCCAACCGATTTATTTGATAGTAAACCTGCTAGTTTTCGGTGTTTGTGCCTTCATCAGGTGAATGAGAATTGACGAAGGCACAAATGCCGAAAGCTAGCAGGTTTACTATCAAATAAATCGGTTGGATTTAAAACTGGTGTTGCCAGACTCTTACTGAGTTTACCCCAGTCCAATGCCGGCATCTCTAAATCATGACTACTTCTTCCACTGACCCAGTGTCTAATCCAATTTACTACCTCCCCATCTATACCTAGTGACTGAACCTTCCTAACTAACCTCCCATAAGGGACCTTGTCAAAGGCCTTGCTGAAATTCAGGTAGACAACAATCCACTGCCTTCCCTTCATCCACTTTCCTGGTAACCTCCTCGAAAATCTCTAATAGATTGGTCAAATATGATCTACCACACACAAAGCCATGTTGACTCTTCCTGATAAGTCCCTGTCTATCCAAATATTTGTGGATCTATCCCTTATCACACCTTCCAATAGCTTGCCAACCACCGACATCAAACTTATCGGTCTTTAATTTCCCGGATTTCTTTTGGAACCTTTTTTAAATAACGGAACAACATGAGCCATTCTCCAATCATCCGGCACCTCCCCCATGAATACTGACATTTTAAACATTTCTGCCAAGGCCCCTGCAATTTCAACACTGGTCTCCCTCAAGGTCCATGGGAATACCCTGTCCGGGCCTGGGGAATTTATTCACTTTGATATGGTTAACCTGACTAGAACAAAAGGTGTCTTGTGATTAGCTATATTGTATCAGATCACATGTGATCTGAAGGATTGTAAAAGCTACATAAACGACTCTTGCATTATTCAGTGCACCTTTGCTACCTGATTCCCAGCACTGGGTGAAAGATATGTAGCAAAGGTTTTCCAGCTTGCATATGTAAGAAGAATAAAGAATTTTTAAATTGGACCGCAGTTCATGTTATATTAAGGACAAGCTTAATACTGAGGAATGTGGAGAAACAGAGAGAACTTGGGGTTCATATCCACAGATCTCTGAAGGTTGACATTCAAGTTGACATTCAATAGGGCTGTGAAGAAGGCTTATTGTGTTTTGGCATTTATTAACAGGGGATTTGAGTTTAAGAGCCGTGGGGTTATGCTGCAACTATACCAGACTTTGGTGAGACTACATTCGGAATATTGTGTTCAATTCTGGTCACCTCATTATAAGAAGGATGTGGAAGCATTGGAGAGAGTGCAGAGGAGATTTACCAGGATGCTGCCTGCTTTGGAGGGTAGGTCTTATGAGGAAAGGTTGAGAGAGCTGGGGCTTTTCTCTTTGGAGCAGAGGAGGATGAGAGGTGACTTAATAGAGGTTTATAAGATAATGAGGGGGATAGATAGAGTGGACATTCAGAGACTATTTCCTCGGGTGGATGTAGCTGTTACTAGGGGGCATAACTATAAGATTCATGGTGGGAGATATAGGACGGATGTCCAAAGTAGATTCTTTACTCAGAAAGTGATTGAGGTTTGGAATGTGCTGTCTGCTGTGATAGCGAAATCGGACACTTTAGGACCTTTCAAACAGTTATTGGATAGGCACATGGAGCATACCAGAATGATAGGGAGTGGGATAGCTTGATCTTGATTTTGGACAAAGCTTAGCACAACATCAAGAGCCAAAGGGCCTGTACTGTTCTATGATCAAGTAGTGTTGTATGAAAAAGTGACCAAAGAGGTGGATGGGGGTAAGGCAGTTGATGTGGTATATATGGACTTTAGTAAGGCGTTCGATAAGGTGGCCCATGGAAGGCTTCTGCAGAAAATGCAGATGTATGGATTGAGGGTGATTTAGCTAATTGGATTAGGAATTGGCTAGCTGATAGAAGACAGAGGGTGGTGGTTGATGGAAATTATTCATCGTGGAGTTCGGTTACAAGTGGTGTACCTCAGGGATCTGTTTTGGGGCCCCTGCTGTTTGTAATTTTTATAAATGATCTGGATGAGGGTATTGAAGGATGGATTAGTAAATTTGCGGATGACACCAAAGTCGGAGGAGTGGTAGATAGTGAAGAGAGGTGTTATAGTTTGCAGAGAGACTTGGACAAGTTGCAGAGCTGGGCCGAGAGGTGGCAAATGGAGTTTAATGTGGAAAAGTGTGAGGTAATTCACTTTGGCAGGAATAACAAATGTGTAGAGTATAGGGCTAATGGTAGGACTCTTAATAGTGTTGATGAACAGAGGGATCTTGGTGTATATGTGCATAGATCCCTGAAAGTTGGCAATCAAGTCGATAAGGTTGTTAAGAAGGCATACGGAGTCTTAGCTTTTATTGGTAGGGGGATTGAATTTCGAAGCCGCAACGTCATGTTGCAACTGTACAAAACTCTAGTGCGGCCGCACTTGGAGTATTGTGTGCAGTTCTGGTCCCCACATTATAAGAAAGATGTGGAGGCATTGGAGAGGGTACAGAGGAGGTTTACCAGGATGTTGCCTGGTATGGAGGGCAGGTCTTATGAAGAGAGGCTGAGGATTTGAGGTTGTTTTCGTTAGAAAGGAGGCGGCTAAGAGGGGATCTTATTGAAGCATATAAGATGATTAGAGGTTTAGATAGGGTGGACAGTGATAGCCTTTTTCCTAGGATGGAGAAAGCTAGCACGAGGGGACACAGCTTTAAATTAAGGGGTGATAGTTATAGGATGGATATCAGAGGTAGGTTCTTTACCCAGAGGGTGGTTAGGGTATGGAATGCCCTGCCTGCGGCAGTTGTAGATGCGTTTAGTGGCGTTTAAGAGGTTAGTAGTTAAGTTTATGGACAAAAAGGGAATGGTTTAGTTTGGAGGGTCATGGCTTTTTCCTATTGGTCGGCGCAACATCGAAGGCCGAAGGGCCTGTTCTGCGCTGTAATGTTCTATGTTCTATGATCTATGTTTTATGTTCAATGTTCTATCAATCTCCTCCAGCCTATCAGCCTGTATCACGTTCTCATCCTCAAAAACATGGCCCCTCTCGTTGGTGAACACTGAAGAAAAGTATTCATTCAACGCCTCTCCTATCTCTTCTGACTCCATGCACAAGTTCCCATTACTGTTCTTGATTGGCCATAATCTCACCCCTGGTCATTCTTTTATTTCTCACATAAGAGTAAAAAGCCTTGGTCTTTTCCTTTATCTAACCTGCCAAGGACATCTCATGCCCCCTCCTAGCTCTCCTAAGCCCTTTCTTTAACTCATTCCTAGCTACCTTGTAACTCTCAAACAACCAAACTGACCCTTGTTTTTTCATCCTTACATTCACTTCCTTTTTCCTCTTAACAAGACGTTCAACCTCCTTTGTGCACCATGGTTCCTCACTCAGCCATTTCCTCCCTCCCTGACAGGGACATACGTATCAAGGACACACAGTATTTGTTCCTTGAAAAAGCTCCACTTTTCATTTGTGTCCATACCAGACAGTTTCTGCTCCCACCTTATGCTCCCTCATTCTTGCCTAATTTAGCATTTTATTTTTCCCTGTATATAAGTTGGGCATTTCCTAAACCCGAGACACTATACTTACAGTATCCCTCACCCTCTAACCTAAAGGGGTGAGTGAATATCAGGCAAGCTCTTTCTTTTTCTTGTTTTATCCACAAGTTATCCAGAGTGGATGGCAGGGAAGGCAGTAAAATGTTCCTCCTGCAGGATGTTTGAGGTGAGAGATGCTGATTACACCTGTGGGAAGTGCACCCATCTCCAGCTCCTCAAAAACCACATTAGGGAACTGGAACTGGAGCTTCAGAAATGGGAACTTCCAAAGAATGATGATAGATGGGTGACAGTGAGAGGAAGCAGTCACTGCAGGGATCCCTTGTGGTCATTCCCCTCGCCAACAAATATAATGCATCGGATATTGTTGAGGACGATGACCTACCAGTGGTAAACCACTGTGACTGTATCTCATCCAGGTTATCCCACACACGGTACCACATCTCAGCACACTGTAACAGATCCCATTCTATCCCCTCACACTGTATCACGTACCAGTATGTCCCAGCATATTGTATCAAACCCCAGTGCACCCCAGCACACTGTATCAAACCCCAGTGTACCCCAGCACACTGTATCAAACCCCAGTGTACCCCAGCACACTGTATCAAACCCCAGTGTACCCCAGCACACTGTATCAAACCCCAGTGTACCCCAGCACACTGTATCAAACACCAGTGTACCCCAGCACACTGTATCAAACCCAGTGTACCCCCACACTGTATCAAACACCAGTGTACCCCAGCACACTGTATCAAACCCCAGTGTACCCCAGCACACTGTATCAAACCCCAGTGTACCCCAGCACACTGTATCAAACCCCAGTGTACCCCAGCACACTGTATCAAACCCCAGTGTACCCCAGCACACTGTATCAAACCCCAGTGATCTCCCAGTCTCTCACTGAGTAGCCTATCTACTGTGGGCAAATACACATTGAGTGTAAATAACTACAGGTGATTCTGAGCCTGATAGAAAACAGGACAAGCTGTAGATTCCAAATGACTACAGCTTGGGGATAACTTGTAATTCCCAAAGTAGCAACTGAAGAGGAAGTGTCACAATTACAATGTCCCTTGGCCCAAACATTCAAATTGAAAGCATTCTCAAACCATTCTGTCCATCAGCATTTACACAGGCTGGAGGAATGGAACAGAAACACTGAACATCTGGCTCACACATCTGACTCACAAATAGCCCTGAACACCCCCTACCTTGTAAAAGGATTCATTTTTGCGTGGGCGGAAGAACCATTCAGTAACTGTGGTAGCCTCAGTTTCCCCACGTTTCTTGCAGGAGATGCACCTCAGTTTCATTTTGTGATCTTTAACAGCTTCAGTGTCTGACTCCACCTCCACACAGCCAGGATTGGAACAGTCGGCTGGAATACAAACACAACATGGTAAAGAATGGATTCCAGGGAGCAAAGTCGGAGAGCATGACGATGAATCTCACTCACTGGGAAAAGGACCCTCAAATCCAGGGGACAAGAATTTTTAAAACCTCAAAGGGACAGGAACCTCAACCCTCCTGCCTCCCACCCTGGGGATACAGACTCTCCAACACCCCATCCACTCACCCCAGGATATAGATTCTCAATTCTCCTCACCCCTCCCTATCCTTCCTCCCCTCCTCAGGCATAGGGACTCTCAACCCCCTGCCCCCAAAGAGGACAGGATTCTCAATCCCCTTTTCCCCCCATCCCCCAGGGACAGGGATTCTCAATCCCCTTCCACACCCCCCCCCACACCCCCTCCCCCGCCGGGACAGAGATTCTCAATCCCCTTTCCCCCTGGGGATAGTAATTCTCAAACACCCCCTCCCCGAGGACACTGTGCCCACTCCTTGGGCGATAAGCATTCTCTGTTCTATCAATGCAGATTGTAATAGATGTCACAGAAGCGCGGGGGTCGGTACAAGGCATTATCCACTGGACAGAACTTAATGCATGATAAATTCTGTGAGATTGTGTGTGAAATAGAACAACAACAAATTCCCATTTGGAGCAGATGTTACCCATTGAGTGAGAGACAATAGTAAACACGGCCATAGAATTCTCACAAAGCATTGTTGCACCCCATTTCGAAACACATTGCAGATCTCTACTTGGAATACAGGGTTGTACAGAAATTATCATCTTCTAAACCATTCTTGTGAAAGACTGTATTAACTCAAACCCTTTCAGCACAAAAAGACAAAATTTGAGCCCCTGTCCAGCTGATTTTGAACAATGTTCATGCTGTCATTTAAACATTGAATTCTGCACCAATCATCCGGCATGATTTGGAGATGTCAGCTTTGAATTGTCCATTCACCTGGTGAAGGGGTAGTGCTCCGAAAGCTCGTGATACCAAATAAAGCTATTGGACTTTAACCTGGCAAGTTCTGAGATTGTAAGAAGTCTCACAACACCAGGTTAAAGTCCAACAAGTTTATTTGATAGTAAACCTTGATAAGGTTTACTATCAAATAAACTTGTTGGACTTTAACCTGGTGTTGTGAGACATCTTACTGTGTTTACTCCAGTCCAACACTGGCATCTCCACATCAAGTTCTGAGATTGTCAGTTCAACCATTAATTTAATTCAATCTTCAATTACTGATGTCTGTCTGATGGAACGGAGACTGAAAAATGGGGATGAGATGACAAATCCGGAGTTTGTTGTAGCAATGAGATGCTGGAACTGATCGGACCTCTGCTGGATTACTGTCTGAAAGATGATATACTGAGGATTGGACTGGAATGACCAAACTTTCTCCAACTTTTACAGATGCACATAGAAAGCATTCTTTCTGATTGTATCACAGCTTGGTCTGGGCTCCTGCTCTGCCCAAGACTGCAAGGAACTACAAAAGGTTGTGAATGTAGCCTAATCCATCACACAAACCAGTCTCCCATCCATTGACTCTGTCTA
This sequence comes from Sphyrna mokarran, assembly GCA_024679065.1. NCBI lineage: Eukaryota > Metazoa > Chordata > Chondrichthyes > Carcharhiniformes > Carcharhinidae > Sphyrna > Sphyrna mokarran. The sequence goes on from JAGIQG010000016.1 coordinate 89,694, forward strand.
CACTTCCAGCTGCTTCGGGAAAGCAACCAGCATAACTAAGGATTCCCCCCCACCACGCACCCCGGACATTTTCTCTTCTATCGGGAAAAAGATACAGAAGTCTGAGGTCACATACCAACTGACTCAAGAACAGCTTCTTCCCTGCTGTTATCAGACTTTGAATGGACCTACCTTGCATTAAGTTGCTCTTTCTCTACACCCTAGCTATGACTGTAACACTACATTCTGCACTGTTTCTTTCTCTATGAACAGTATGTTTTGTCTGTATCGCATGCAGAAAGAATTCTTTTCACTGTATACTAATACATGAGATAACAATAAATCAAATCAAATCTACAAACTGTGACCTAATTATTGGCCTCAAATGCTGAGTTCAGATTCCATCACCATTCTTGCTTTGTTTGTGGTTTATTTTCACATTGAATAAATCAGCAAGAAGACAATCATTCTCCACCTGATTTAGCATGAAGACAGATTCTCCAACCTCGCAGCTAGCTGGGATTTTCCAGTCCCGCTGCAATGAACAAAGATTTTACTGAGTGCCAAATTCTCCTTTCTCGCTGCAGCCTTGGCAGGCTGTGAACGGCTAGAGAATTCCAGCCAATGATCTTACAACAGATCTTTTTGCTGGTATTGTGAAGGTCATTCTGAATCTTCATTTGCTGGTTTGCTGTTTGATTGTGACAGCATCAGCAGCTCCAGGCATCAGGGCAGAACCTCTCTCTAAATATACTTCACAGAATCAATTATTTAGCAAACATCTTTAGAATTGGAACTGCATTAATGACACAGCCTCAATGCGCTGCTTCAGTCAAACACATTGGAGCATTCCTATCCTACTGATCCTGAGTATGTACATTCCAGAGCTGACCCAGAGAGGCAAAATCCTTCTGTTCCGGGTTTTGCAAATCTTTTTTATGGTGAATATTACTGCCTCACAGCACGAGGGACCCGGATATAATTCCGACCTTGGGTCACTGCCTGCATGGAGTTTGCACATTCTCCCTGTGTCTGTTTTGGTTTCCTCCGGGAAACTCCAGTTTCCTCCCACAGTCCCAAAGGTGAGGAAGTTAGGTGGATTAGCCATGAATGAGTGCAGTTGCAGGATTCGAGTCGGAGGTGGTAGAAGGGAGCTGGCTAAGATGCTTTTTTGGTGTGGATTAAATGGACTGAATGGTCTCCATAAGATAATAAGGCCATAAGACGTAGGAGCAGAAATAGGCCACTTGGCCTATCGAGTCTGCTCCTCCATTCAATCATGGCTGATTTTTTTTCTCCTCCCCATTCTCCTGTCTTTTCCCCATAATCCTGATCGCCTTATTAATCAAGAACCTATCTATCTCTATCTTAAAGACACACAATGACCTGGCCCTCCACAGCTTTCTGTGGCAAAAAGTTCCATAGATTCCCCACTCTCGAGCTGAAGAAATTCCTCCCCTTCTCTGTTTTAAAGGATCATCCCTTTAGCCTGAGGTTGTGCCCTCTCTGGTTCTAGTTTTTCCTATTAGTGGAAACATCCTCTCCCACGTCCACTCTATCCAGGGCCTCGCAGTATCCTGTAAGTTTCAATAAGATCCCACCCCCTCATCCTTCTAAACTCCAACGAATACAGATCCAGAGTCCCCAACCCATTCTTCATACGACAAGCTTTTCATTCCCGGGATCATTCTTCTGAATCTCCCCTGGACCCTTTCCAAGGCCGGCACAACCTTCCTTAGATACAGGACCCAAAACTGCTCACAATATTCCAAATGTGGTCTGACCAGAGCCTGATACAGCCTCAGAATTACATCACTGCTCTTGTATTCTAGCCCTCTCAATATGAATGCTGACATTGTATTTGCCTTCCTAACTGCTGACTGAACCTACACATTAACCTTAGAGAATCTTGGAACAGTGACTCCCAAATCCCTTTGTGTTTCTGATTTTCTAAGCATTTTCCCATTTAGAAACTAGTCTCTGCCTCCATTCCTCCTTCCACAGTGCATAACCTCACACTTTTCCACATTGTATCCATCTGTCACTTCTTTGCTCAGTCTCCTAGTCTGTCCAAGTCCTTCTGCGGCCGCCTCCCCCCCACCCCTCCGGCTTTCTCAATACCAACTGTCCCTCTACATATCTTTGTATCATCTGCAAACTTAGAAACACTGCCTTCAGTTCCTTCCTCAAGATCATTAATGTATATTGTGAAAAGTTGTGGTCCCAGCACTGACCCCTGAGACACACCACTAGTCACCGACTGACATCATGAGAAAGAGCCCTTTATCCCCACTCTCTGTCAGTCAGCCAATCCTCTATCCGTGCCTGGATCTTACTCTTAACACCATGGGCACATTCTGCAGCAATGCTATGAGCAGTATTTTAAGACCTCACTTGACAAAGACAAGAAATTCTCACCCAATGTTAACAGACATTTCCGTTATCCAACCGCTCCGATTCCATGAAGGCGAAACGGTAGAATTCCGGTGACTGACTCTAAATACAAGAAGGTAACAATTTAAAATGTCTGCTGCTTCAGACTCATTATTGCATGAAGGAGAGAAGGAGGGAACAGGGCCCCAGCTGATAGCCAATGATCAGAGAGAGCTGTGTGCAAACATCTGTACACAGAACACTTTCTCCACATTGTTTCAACTTATCACAAGATTCTCAGTATCTCACTGTGAAAACAGGTTGTGCTGTGTAAGATAAAAGTGCAAGGTGAAATATCCTTTATGTCTTCCTTTGAATCACTAAATAAGCAGCACAGAAATATCCCATTGTAGGCAATTGTCTGTGCAGGTTATCCAATTAGTCCCTACTCTTCGTCCACTTTTTCCCCCCACCCCTCCCCCCAAAATCCCAATAAATTTTTCTCTTTCCAGTATTTCTCCAGTTGCCCCTTTTGGAAGTTCCTATTGAATCTGCTTCCACAGCCCTTTCAGGCAGCACCTTCCAGATTAAACAATTCACTGGATGTCAAAAATAAAATTCCCCTCATCTCTTCTCCTCTGGTTCTTTTCCCGATTGTCTCCAATCCATTTCCCCTCTGGTTACCGAGCTTCCTGCCTCTGGAAACACACCAATCAGGGATCAGTGCTGGGCCTATTATTATTTGTCATTTATATTAATGATTTGGATGAGAATATAGGAGGCATGGTTAGTAAGTTTGCAGATGACACGAAGATTGGTGACATAGTGGACAGTGAAGAAAGTTATCTCCAATTGCAATGGGATCTTGATCAATTGGGGCAGTGGGCTGACGAATGGCAGATGGAGCTTAATTTATATTAATGTAAGGTGATGTATTTTGGTTGACTGAACCAGGGCAGGACTTACTCAGTTAATGGTAGGGTGTTGGGCAGAGTTACAGAACAAAGAGATCTCAGGGTACATGTTCATAGCTCCTTGAAAGTGGAGTCACAGATAGACTGAGGGGCGAAGAATATATTTGGTTTGGTTTCATTGGTCAGAACATTGAATATAGAAGCTGGGGTGTCTTGTTGGAATTGTAAAGACATTGGTAAGGCTATACTTGGAATGCTGTGTAAGTTTTGATCACCCTATTATAGAAAGGATATTATTAAACTAGAAAGAGTGTAGAAAAGATTTGCTAGGATGCTACCGGGACTTGATGGATTGAGTTATAAGGAGAGGGTGGATAGACTGGGACTTCTTTTCTCTGGAGTATAGGAGGCTGAGGGGTGATCTTATACAGGTTATAACATAATGAGGGGCATAGATCAGCTAGATAGTCAATATCTTTTCCTAAAGGTAGGGAAGTCTAAAACTAGAGGGCATAGGTTTAAGATGAGAGGGGAGAGGTACAAGTGTCCAGAGGGATGATTTTTTCACACAGAGGGTGGTGAGTATTTGGAACAAGCTGCTAGAGATCGTTGTAGAGGCGAGTACAATTTTGTCTTTTAAAAAGCATTTAGACAATTACATGGATAAGATGAGTAGAGAAAGATATGGGCCAGATGAAGGCAATTGGGATTATCTTAGGGGTTTAAAAATAGAGATCACCATGGACATGTTGGGCTGAAGGGCCTGTTTCCATGCCGTAAACCTCTATGATCTTCTGACTCTATATCAAAATGGCAAAGAAAGTATGAGGTAAGATCAGCGAGAACCAAAATTAATGACTGTAGTTGGGCAGAGAAAGAGAAAGCTCTTGCAGAGACTAAAAATGAACAACGACTTTGCATCTGTCTCAGGTAAGAAAAGAATTTTGCTAGACTGGGGATAAAATACAAATAGAGAAAAGAACAAAGAACAAAGAACAAAACAGCACGGGAAACAGGCCCTTCGACCCAACGAGCCAGCACCGCCTCCCCAATGTTCCCATCTCTACCCGCGATGCCTGTCCATGTTTATAGATCTGTGGATTAAAAACCAAATTTGAGACAATTTAGGGAGAATTTGCTTTGCCAATTAGCCTAAGAGCACATCTTTGGGATGTGGGAGGAAACCGGAGCTCCCGGAGAAAACCCATGCAAGCACAGGGAGAATGCGCAAATTCCCACAGACACAGGCCCAAATCCATGTATCTGCACAGCACAGAGATAGTCACTGAGCTGTCGTGTTGCCCATCATATGGTCCAGGTCAAGCATACACTAACAACGTGAAGCAGTAGGATACTCTCAAAAAAGATCCAAAAGCAGTCCTCCCACGACCCATCGCGTGTATGCCCCTCGTTAGACAACAAGGTGGACCAAATCACCTGTAGGATAAAAACAAATACATCAATATCATCATCTATTTACACACTTGCCAAAAGGTTAGGTTTAGGGTTAACTGGTAAATGGGATTAGTATAAATTAGGTTAAAGTTAGGGTTAAGGTAAGGTATTGGTAAAGGGATTAGTATGTATTGGGCTAAGGTTACGTTTAGGGTTAGGGTTAGGGTTAGAGTTAGATATTGGTTAGTGTGATTAATATAGATTATGTTAAGCTTAGGGTTAGGTTAAGGTGTTGGTAAGTAGAATTAGCATAGTTTGAGTTAAGGTTAGGATTAAGATTAGATGTAGGGTTAGGTATTGGTAAATGGGATTAGTATAGATTGCGTTGGGTTAGGGTTAGATGTCGGTGAATGGGATTAGTATAGGTTGGATTAAGGTTAAGGTTAGGGTTAGGTGTTGGTAAATGGGATTAGTATAGTTTGGGTTAAGGTTAATGTTAGGTTTAGGGTTAGGTGTTGGTAAATGGGATTAATATAGATTGGGTTAGGGTTAGAACATAGAACATAGAACATTACAGCACAGAACAGGCCCTTCGGCCTTCGATGTTGCGCCGACCAATATAAAAAGCAATGCCCCTCCAAACTAAACCATTCCCTTCTCTTCCATATACTTATCAACTAACCTCTTAAACGCCACCAAACTTGGCGCATCTACAACTGCTGCAGGCAGGGCATTCCACTCTCGAACCACCCTTTGGGTAAAGAACCTACCTCTGATATCCGTCCTATAACTATCACCCCTTAATTTAAAGCTGTGTCCCCTCATGCTAGCTTTCTCCATCCCAGGAAAAAGGCTATCACTGTCCACCCTATCTAAACCTCTAATCATCTTATATGTTTCGGTTAGGTGTCAGTAAATGGAGTTAGTCTAGATTGGGTTAAAGTTAGTGTTAGGGTTAGGTATTGGTAAATGAGGTTAGTATAGACTAGTTTAAGGTTAATGTTAGGTTTAGGGTTAGGTGATGGTAAATGGAATTAATAAAGATTGGGTTAAGATTAGGTTTGCTATTCAGCTTAGATGTTGATAATGGGATTGATTAGATTGGGTTAAGATTAGGGTTAGGTATTGGTAGATGTGATTAGTATTGATTGGGATTAAGGTTAGAGTTAGGTGTTAATAAATGGGATTAATATATATTAGGTTAAGGTTAAGTTAGGGTTGGGTGTTGGTAAGTGGGATTAGTATAGATTGGGTTAAGATTAGGGTTAAGGTTTAGGTTAATGTTAGGTATCAGTGAATGGGATTAATATAGGTTGGGTTAAGGTTAATGTTAGGGTTAAGTGTTGTTAAATGGGATTAGTATAGATTGTCTTAAGGTAAGGGTTAGGTATTGGTAACTGGGATCAGAATAGATTGGGTTAGGGTTAGGTGACTGGGATTAATATAGATTGGGTTGAAGTTAAGGTTAGGGTTAGGTGTTAGTAAATGGAATTAATATAGATTGGGTTAGTGTTAGGGTTAAGGCTAGGCATTGGTATATGGGATTAGTATAGATTGAGTAAAGATTAGGGTTAGAGTTAGGTATTGGTAAATGGGATTAGTATAGATTGGGTTAGGATTAGGATTAAGGTTAACTATTGGTAAGTAGGATTAGTATAGGTTGGGTGAAGGTTAAGGTTAGGGTTATGTGTTAGTAAATGTGATTAGTATAGACTAGTTTAAGATTAAGGTTGGGTTTAGGGTTAAGTGTTGGTAAATGGAATTAATAAAGATTGGGTTAAGATTAGATTTGCAGTTAGGGTTAGATGTTGGTAATGGAATTAGTATAGATTGGGTTAAGATTAGGGTTAAAGTTAGGATTACATGTTGGTAAATGGAATTAATATTGATTAGGTTAAGGTTAGGGTTAGGTATTGGTAAATGGGATTAGTATAGATTGAGTTGGATTAGGACTAGGTGTCACTAAATGGGATTAATATAGATTGAATTAAGGTTAAGGTTAAGGTTAGAATTAAGTGTTGGTAAATGGAATTGTATAGATTGGGTTAAGGCTAGGGTTAAGGTTTGGGTTAGTGTTAGGTGTTGGCAAATGGGATTAATATAGATTGGGTTAAGGTTACGGGTAGGTATTGGTAATTGGGATTAGTAAAGATTGGATTAAGGTTAGATTTAAGGTTAGGTATTGGTAAATGGGATTAGTATAGATTGGGTTAGGGTTAGTATAAGGGTTCGATGCTAGTAATTGGGATTTGTATAGATTGGTATTTAGTGGTCAGTATAGAGATATGGGCCGAATAGCCTGTGTCTGTGCTATACGACTTCATGGGTGAAATCTTCCTGTCCCACTCATGACAGGAATCATTGCAGGCAGAAGGAGGGATGTGGATACACACTGTTCAAAGTCTATTGACCTGGGGCAAGATTTTCTGGTCTTGGGGCAAGAGCAGATGAAAGATCCAGTCTATGACTGAAGGTTGATGAGATGCATCTTGGGCTGCTGAATGGATCTGGATTGGAGATAGCAGAAGGTCTGACCACAACCTTTCAATCTTCTTTGGATGTTGGGCTAGTGGGATGGGGGAGGAGCAGAATGGGGTTCTGCGGAGGGGTGAGTGGGGGGGAAATGCATGTTGAGGGGTGTCCCAGAGCACTGGAAGGTGGCAAATTGTACACCCTATCAGAAAAAGGGAGCAATGATGTTGGGAACTCCAGGTCTGTTAGCCTAACTAGCAGAGTGGGAAAATAATTCTAGGCTATTGACAGGACCAAATCAATTCTCACTTGGAAAAGGGCTGATATGGTCTTTAACACAATTGGCTGGACAGCTGTCATAGCATCAAAGAGGTTTACAGCATGGAAACAGGCCCTTCAGCCCAACTTGTCCATGCTTCCTTTTTTAAAACCCCTAAACTAATCCCAATTGTCCACATTTATCCCATATCTCTCTATACCCATCATACCCATGTAACTATCAAAATGTTTGTTAAAAGATAAAATTGCACCCGCCTCTACTACTAACTGTGGCACCTTGTTCCAGACACTCACCACTCTCTGTGTGAAAAAATCTCACTGTTATTTGTCATTTATATTAATGATTTGGATGACAATATAGGAGGCACGATTAGTAAGTTTCCAGATGACAAGATCGGTGGCATAGTCAACAGTGAAGAAAGTTATCTCCGATTGCAAAGGGATCTTGATCAATTGGGCCAGTGGGCTGACGAATGACAGATGGAGTTTAATTTAGATAAATGTGAGGTGATGCATTTTGGTCGATTGACCCAGGGCAGGACTTAATCAGTTAATGGTAGGGTGTTGGGGAGAGTTACAGAATAAAGAGATCTCGGGGTACAGGTTCATAGCTCCTTGAAAGTGGGGTCACAGGTGGACAGTGTGGTGAAGAAGGCATTCGTCATGCTTGGTTTCATCAGTCAGAACATTGAATACAGGAGTTGGGACATCATGTTGAAGTTGTACAAGACATTGGTAAGGCCACACTTGGAATACTGTGTACAGTTCTGGTCATCCTATTGTAGAAAGGATATTATTAAACTAGAAAGAGTGCAGAAAAGATTTACTGGGATCCTACTATGACTTTATAGAGGCCCATAAAATAATGAGGGGCAGAAACAAGGTAGGCAGTCAATATCTTTTCCCAAAAGTAGGGGAATCTAAAACTAGAGGGCATAGGTTTAAGTGAGAGGGGAGAGATATAAAAATGTCCAGAGGGGCAATTTTTTCACACAGAGGGTGGTGAGTATCTGGAACGAGCTGCCAGAGGCAGTAGTAAAGAGGATACAATTTTACCCTTGAAAAAGCATTTAGATAATTACACGAGTACAATAGGTATAGAGGGATATAGGTCAAATGGGGGTAATTGGGATTAGCTTAGGGAATTTAAAAAAAATAAGGGCAATATAGACAATTGGGCCAAAGGCCTTATTTCCATGCTGTAAACCTCTATGACTCAATGACTCTATATAGATGGAATGGTCAAATGGCCGGATAAGTTTCAGATGGAATTTAATCCTGAAAAGTGTGAGAAGATACATTTTGGAAGGAGTAATTTAACAAGAAAGTACTCAATGAATGTAGGACACTAGGAAGTCCTGTGCAACAAGGGGACAAAAATCTGTGTTTTTGTCCACAGATCTCTGACAGCAGAAGATCGGGTAAATAGGGTAGCGGTGAAGGTATACTGCACACGTGCCTTTATCAATCGGGGTATCGATTACTAAAGCAGAGAGATCATGTTGGAGTTGTAACGAATTCTGATGAGGCCACAGTTCGAGTACTGGTTATCACATTATAGGAAGGATGTGAAAGCACTTCAGGGGGATTGCTCCTGGCCGGCGCTCCCCCAGTCCCTGCCCCACCTCCCCTTGCTCCTGCCCCCTTCTCCACCCACCCCTTTCTCCATCTGCTCCCGCACATGCCCCCAGCTCCTCCCCTGCTCCTGGTCCCAGCTTTCTCTGTGCATCCCTCCTGATGGGGGCAACTGTGGGGGAGCTGGAGATTGGGACACACTTAGTCAGTTAACACTGCCAGAGGATCAGTGCTGAGGGAGTGCCGCACTGTCAGAGGGTCAGCGCCGAGGGAGTGTTGCACTGTCAGAGGGTCAGTGCTGAGGGAGTGCTGCACTATAAGAGGGTCAGTGCTGAGGGAGTGCCGCACTGTCAGAGGGTCAGTGCTGAGGGAGTGCTGCACTGTCAGAGTGTTAAATTGTTGAGCTGAATTCAAGACAGTTCCATATTCTCCAATCCAAACACATTCTATATCAGCATACAATAATTTCCAACCTCCCTCATTCACTTTCCCCTCAAACTCTGGATTCTCTTCCCTCCCTCAACCTCCAACAGCACCTTCCAAACCCACCATGTCTACCATCTAGAAGGACAAGGGCAGCAGATACCTGGGAACACCCCCACCTGGAGGTTCCCCTCCGAGTCACTCACCATTCTGACTTGGAAATATATCGGCCGTTCCTTCACTGTCGCTGGGGTCAAAATCCTGGCACTCCCTCCCTAACAGCACTGTGGGTGTACCTACACCACACGGGGACTGCAGCATGTTCAAGAAGGCAGTTCACTCACCACGTTCTTGAGGGGCAGTCAGGGATGGGCAATAAATGTTGATATGGATAAAGAATACCAATAATTAATTGGGGCAAAGTCACCCTTGATAGGATGAGAATCTGACTTGAGTGAGTTGGAATCAAATGTTTGCATGTGTACAGATGTGTGTATTTACACACGCGTGTGTTTACAGACGTGTATGTTTACAGACACGTGTACTGCAGCAATGTCAGGGTATTTGAAGGGTTGAATGGCCTCTTCATACTCCCATCACCTCTGTATATTCCACTGAGAAGAACAGTCAGAGAAATAAACTGACAGCACCCTGGATGACCGGAGCATTCATTGCTTATCCCTAACTTCCCTTCAACTAACTGGCTTGCCAGAGCAACTCAAGGGGTTGAATAGCCTCCTTCCACTATAAAGCTTCTCAGATTCTGTGACCAGTGCCCAGTACAACTGAAACATAACTCTCCTTCTTTTATAATCAATTCCTTTCATAATAAATGATAACACTTTCTTCATTATTCACTGACCTTTTTTGATTCATGAACTAGGACACCCAGATCCCTCTGAATCTCAGAGCTCTGAAATTTCTTGCAGTTTAGATAACATGCTTTTCTTTATTCTTCCTGCCAAAATGGACAATTTCATATTCACCTGTATTATCCTCCATTTGCCAGCTCTTTGCTCACTCACTTAACCTCTGTGTGTCTCCTTGCAGTCTCCATACATCCTCTTCACAATTTACCTTCTGGCCTATCTTTATATCATCAGCAACTGTAGCCATTTCAATCCCTTCGTCCAAAAAAAACATTGAGGCCTCAGGACTGACCCCTGTGGCACACCATTCATTACATCTTGCCAACCAAAAAAAAAGACCCATATATGGCTACCCTCTGTTTCTTGTCAGTGAACCAATCTTATAGAGACATAGAGTAATATAGCACAGAAACAGGCCCTTCAGCCCAAACAGTCCATGCTGACCATGTGCCCTCTCAGCTAGTCCCAGTTACCTGTCTTTGGCCCATATCAGTCTGATCCTTCCCCAGTCATGTACTTATCCAAATGTTTTTTTAAATGTTGTTGAATCTGCCTCAGCCACTTTCTCTGGAAGCTCATTCCATGCACACATCACCCTCTGCATGAAGAAGTTACCCCCTCAGGCTTCTTTTAAACCTTTTCCCTCTCACCTTTAACCTATGCCCTCTAATTTTCAGTTCCCCTTCCTTGGAAAAAAGACTATATGTATCCATCCCATCTCTGCCCCTCATGATGTTATGCACCTCAACAGGATCACCCCCTCATTCTCCTACATTTCAAGGAGCAAAGCCCTAGCTTGGCCAACTGTTCCCTGTAACCTAGGCTCTCTTTCCAGTTTATCAATATCGATGCAACCAAAACTGCATACAATGCTACAAGTATGGCCTCAATGATAACGTATACAACTGTAACATAATGTCCCAACTCCTACACTCAGTGCCCTGACTGATGAAGGCCAATGTGCGAAATACCTTCTTCACTTCCCTGTCTACCTGTGACACCACTTTCAATGAACTATGTACTTATACTCCTCGGTCCCTCTGTTTCTCAACACTCCCCAAGGCTCTACCACTCACTGCAAATCTTACCCTTTTCAAAATGCAACACCTCACACCTATCTGTATTGAAATCCATTTGCCAATCCCCATCCCACTTCCCTAAATGTTCAAGATCCCCTTGTAATTTGTCATAACATAAGAACATAGGAAATAGGAGCAGGAGTAGGCCATCTAGCTCCTCGAGCCTGCCCTGCCATTCAATAAGATCATGAGAATCTGATAGTGGTTCAGTTCTAATACCTGCCTGCTCCCCATAACCCTTAATTTCCTTATTAGTTAAAAATCTATCTACCTGTGATTTAAACATATTTAATGAGGTAACCTCTACTGTTTCATTGGGCAAAGAATTCCAAAGATTCACTACCCTCTGGGAGAAGAAATTCCTCCTCAACTCTGTTCTAAATCGATTCCCCCCGTATTTTGAGGCTATGCCCCCTAGTTCTTGTTTCCATTGTAAATGGAAATAACCTTGCTGCTTCTACTCTGTCTAGCCCCTTTGTTATCTTATATGTCTCTATAAGATCTCCCTTCAACTTTCTAAACTCCAGTGAGTACAAGCCCACTCTACTCAATCTGTCCTCATTAGCTAACCCCCTCATCTCTGGAATTAACATGGTGAAGCTTTTCTGTACTCCCTCCAAAGCTAATATATCCTTTCGCAAATAAGGAGACCAAAATTGTACATAGTACTCTAGGTGCCGTCTCACCAATGGGATGGGAACCTGAATTGTTGTGCCAGTATATAGGAGGATGTGAATAGGGAGGTCACGGATAAGGTTTCTAGGTCGCAGCAGTATAGAACATAGAACATAGAACAATACAGCACAGAACAGGCCCTTCGGCCTTCGATGTTGTGCCGACCAAAATAAAAAGCAATGCCCCTCCTAACTAAACCATTCCCTTCTCATCCATATACTTATCAACTAACCTCTTAAACGCCACCAAACTTGGCGCATCTACAACAGCTGCAGGCAGGGCATTCCACTCCCTAATCACTCTTTGAGTAAAGAACCTACCTCTGATATCCGTCCTATAACTCATACCCCTTAATTTAAAGTTGTGTCCCCTCGTGCTAGCTTTCTCCATCCTAGGAAAAAGGCTATCACTGTCCACCCTATCCAAACCTCTAATTATCTTATATGCTTCAATAAGATCCCCCCTTAGCCGCCTCCTTTCTAACGAAAACAACCTCAAATCCTTCAACCTCTCTTCATAGGACCTGCCCTCCATACCAGGCAACATCCTGGTAAACCTCCTCTGTACCCTCTCCAATGCCTCCACATCTTTCTTATAATGTGGGGACCAGAACTGCACACAATACTCCAAGTGCGGCCGCACTAGAGTTTTGTACAGCTGCAACATGATGCTGCGGCTCCTAAATTCAATCCCCCTACCAATAAAAGCTAAGACTCCATATGCCTTCTTAACAACTTTATCCACTTGACTGCCTACTTTCAGGGATCTATTGACACATACACCAAGATCCTTCTGTTCCTCAACACTATTAAGAGCCCTACCATTAGCCCTATACTCTACACATTTATTGTTCCTGCCAAAGTGCATTACCTCACACTTTTCCACATTAAACTCCATTTGCCACCTCTCGGCCCAGCTCTGCAAACGGGAGGGTGGTTTGAAGTGTGTATACTTTAATGCGGGGAGCATACGCAATAAGGCGGATGAACTTGCAGCCTGGATTGGTGCTTGGGACTTCGATGTTGTGGCCATTTCAGAGACGTGGATAGAGCAGGGGCAGGAATGGTTATTGCAGGTTCCGGGGTTCAGATGTTTCAGTCAGAGCAGAGGTGGTGGTAGAAGAGGGGGAGGAGTGGCATTGTTAGTTAAGGACAGCATTACGGTGGCAGAAAAGACGTTTGATGTGGACTTGTCTGCTGAGGTAGTGTGGGCTGAGATTAGAAACAAGAAAGGAGAGGTCACACTGTTGGGAGTTTTTTATAGGCCTCCAAAAAGTTCCAGAGAAGTAGAGGAAGGGATTGCAAAGTTGATCCTGGATAGGTGTGAAAGTAACAGGGTAGTTGTAATGGGGGACTTTAACTTTTCTAATATCGATTGGAAAAGCTATAGTTCAAGTACGTTAGAGGGGTCAGTTTTTGTTCAATGTGTGCAGGAAGGTTTCATGACTCAGTATGTAGATAGGCCAACAAGAGGTGAGGCTATATTGGATTTGGTATTGGGTAATGAACCAGACCAGGTGTTAGACTTGGAGGTGGGTGAGCACTTTGGTGATAGTGACCACAATTCGGTTACGTTTACCTTAGTGATGGAAAGGGATGGGCACGTACCGAATAACAGTAGTTATAGCTGGGGGAAAGGTAATTATGAGGCTATTAGGAGAGATTTAGGATGCATAGGGTGGAGCAGGAAATTGCAGGGGCTGGGGACATCTGAAATGTGGAGCATATTTAAGGAACAGCTTCTGCATGTCCTTAATGAATATGTACCTGCCAGGCAGGGAGGAAGTGGTCGAGTGAGGGAACCATGGTGTACTAGGGAAGTTGAATCTCTGGTGAAGAGGAAGAAGGAGGCTTATATAATGATGAGACGTGAAGGCTCAGTTAGGGCAATGGAGAGCTATAAATCAGCCAGGAAGGAACTAAAGAGGGAGTTGAGAAGAGCTAGAAGAGGACACGAGAAGACTTTGGTGGATAGGATTAAGGAGAATCCTAAAGCTTTTTACAGGTATATAAATAATAAAAGATTGGTTAGAACAAGATTAAGGCCAGTCAGAGATAGCAGTGGGAAGTTGTGCGTGGAGCCTGAGGAGATAGGAAGAGACACTGAATGAGTATTTTTCATCAGTATTCACGCAGGAGAAAGGCAATGTTGTCGAGGAGAATACTGCGATACTAGGTTGTAGACTGGGCAGGATTGAGGTTCATAAGGAAGAGGTGATAGCAAATCTTGAGGGTATGAAAATTGATAAGTCCCCTGGGCCAGATGGGATTTACCCCAGGATTCTCTGGGAGGCTAGAGAGGAGATTGCAGAGCCTTTGGCTTTGATCTTCATGTCGTCGTTAGCTACAGGTATAGTGCCGGAAGACTGGAGGATGGCAAATGTTGTCCCTTTGTTCAAAAAGGGGAGTAGGGACCATCCTGGAAATTATAGACCGGTGAGCCTGACTTCTGTTGTGGGCAAGGTCTTGGAAAGAATTATAAGGGATAGGATTTATAAGCATCTAGAGAGAAATAAATTGATTAGGGATAGTCAGCACGGTTTTGTGAAGGGTAGGTCGTGCCTCACAAACCTTATTGAGTTTTTTGAGGAGGTGACCAAAGAGGTAAATAAGGGTAAGGCAGTTGATGTAGTGTATATGGATTTTAGCAAAGCGTTTGATAAGGTTCCCCATGGTAGGCTACTGCAGAAAGTGCAGATGCATGGGATTGAAGGTGATTTAGCAGTTTGGATTAGGAATTGGCTAGCTGATAGAAGACAGAGGGTGGTGGTTGATGGGAAATATTCAACCTGGAGTGCAGTTACAAGTGGTGTACCTCAAGGATCTGTTTTAGGGCCACTGCTGTTTGTCATTTTTATAAATGACCTAGATGAGGGTGTAGAGGGTTGGATTAGTAAATTTGCTGACGATACCAAAGTGGGGGGAGTTGTAGACAGCGAGGATGGATGTTACAGTTTGCAGAGGGACATAGATAGGTTGCAGAGCTGGGCCGTGAGGTGGCAAATGGAATTCAATACGGATAAGTGTGAGGTGATTCACTTTGGTAGGAATAACAGGCATATGAAATATAGGGCTAATGGAAGGACCCTTAATAGTGTTGTCGAGCAGAGGGATCTTGGGGTACAAGTACATAGCTCTTTGAAAGTTGGCACCCAGGTTGATAAAGTTGTTAAGAAGGCGTACGGTGTGTTAGCTTTTATTGGTAGAGGGATTGAATTTAGGAGCCGTGATGTTATGTTACAACTGTACAAAACTCTGGTGCGGCCGCACTTGGAGTATTGCGTACAGTTCTGGTCGCCGCATTATAAGAAAGATGTGGAAGCATTGGAAAGGTGCAGAGGAGGTTTACCAGGATGTTGCCTGGTATGGTGGGAAGGCCTTATGAGGAAAGGCTGAGGGACCTGAGGTTATTTTCATTAGAGAGAAGAAGGTTACGCGGTGACCTAATTGAGGCGTATAAGATGATCAAGGGATTGGATAGGGTGGATAGTGAGAGCCTTTTTCCTTGGATGGTGATGACGAACACGAGGGGATATAACTTTAAATTAAGAGGTTCTAGTTATAGGACGGATGTCAGAGGCAGGTTCTTCACACAGAGGGTAGTGAGGGCGTGGAATGACCTGCCTGCAGCAGTTGTGGAGTCGCCTATTTTGGGGGCATTCAAATGTTCAGTGGATAGGCATATGGATGATATTGGAATAGTTTAGGTTAGAGGGTCCACTGGCCGGCGCAACATCGAGGGCCGAAGGGCCTGTACTGCGCTGTAATGTTCTATGTTCTATGTTCTATGTTCTAATGCCCTGTACAGTTGCAGCATCTTGCAAAGTTGCAGTTTTATATTCTATCCCCCTCGCCATAAAGGCCAACATTCCATTCACCTTCTTGATTACCTGCTGCACCTACAGACTGAGTTTTTGTGATTTGTCCACAAGGACCCCCAGGTCCCTCTGCACAGTAGCATGTTGTAAATTTTCACCTTCTAAGTAATAGTCCATCTTACTATATTCCTTCCAAAGTGGATAATCTCACACTTACCAACGATATACCCCATTTGTCAGGTCCTTGCCACTCACTGAGCCTATCCAAACCTCTCTGCAGACTTTCTGTGTCCTCCAAGCAATTTGCTTTCCCACTCATTTTTGTGTCATCCGCAAATTTTGTTACCTACACTCGATCACCTCCCTCAGACTGTCAATGTAAATGGTAAACAGTTGAGGCCCCAGCACCGATCCCTGCAGCACGCCACTAGTCACTGACTGCCAACCGGAAAAGCACCCATTTATTCCAACTCTTTGCTTTTTGTTAGATGGAATCCTCAGTCCACACTAGCACTTTATCCCCAACTCCATGTACCTTTATCTTATACAGCAACCTTTTGTGAGGTACCTTATCAAATGCCTTCTGGAAATCTAAATACACCACATCCATCGGTTCCCCCCTGTCAACTGCACTCATTATATTCTCAAAAAATTCTAGTAACCTTTTTCACTATCAATGATACCTCCTAATTTAGATTTTAATCTTCTATCCATGTCAATTTGTTACCTTCTTTGTTACACCATGAGCTTTTACTTATCTCCCTTAGTGACCCTCATTATTTTATAGCGATATAAGATCAACCCTAAGCCCCCCATGCTCCAGGGAAAAATGTCCTAGATTATCCAGCCTCTCCTTATAACTCAAACCATCAAGTCCCAATAGCTCCCCAGTAAATCTTTTCTACACTCTTTCTAGTTTAATAGGGTGACCAGAACTGTACACAGTCTTCCAAGTGTGGCCTTACTACTGTCTTGTGCAACTTCAACAAGACATCCCAACTCCTGTATTGTGCATCAATTACCTCATTAGCCACTCATTTTAAGATCTTAGGATGAAGTCCATCTGGAACTGGGGATTTGTCAAACCCAAACCCAATAATTTGTTTCCCTGGTGATTATAATTTTCCTGAGTTTCTCTCTCCTTTCCATTCCCTGATTTACAACTATTCCTGGAATGTCACTGGTATCTATAGTGAAAATTGATGCAAATTAGCTGTTGATATCATTAGCCATCTCCTTATTTTCCATCATTAACTCACGAGATTTATTTTCTGTCAGGCCAACTTTCACTTTGTGAATTCTTATTTAACTATCTGCAAAAACTCTGACTTTCTACCTTGACATTTCTTGTTAAATTGCTCTCATTCTCTAACTAATTTCTAATCCTTATTTATCTTTTAGTCATACTTTATATTCTGACCAGAGGGAATTCCCAAAGCCAGTCCTTAACCTGAAATGTTCATTCTAAATCTCACTTTGTTTCTCACAATCTCTGTCTTTGGAGATTTTGTTGTCTTCTGAAAAACTCCTGAATAATTCTGGCCTCTCGAGCATCCCCCAAATTCCCATCACTCCCCCATTTGCAGCTATATCTTCAGCTTTTTGTGGTACGGGGATAAGTCTGGAATTCCCTCCATAAACTTTACTGTCATGCCTTCTTTTTTTAATAATTTGCATCTCTGAATGAAGTTTCTTTTCCTCAATCTCCCAACATCTCCTTCAGCTCAGTGTTCACTGATTGAAATGTCCAAGGTGCTATAGAAATGCAAGTTGTTGCCAGTTCTAAGAATCAGTTTTCAGCCAATCTCTTGCCTAGAAATTCACAACTGTTGAAAAGAAGAAAGCTTCATATTGTTGCAAAGATATTTCTGTCACTGAAAATTGAGGCAAACTGTAAGAGTGAGAGAGAGGAGGGGGAGACAGGGAGATAAAGCGGGGGGGGGTTACTGGGGAGAGAGATATAGACAGAGAAAGGCAGAGAGAGGTGGAGTGGGGAACTGGGGAGAGAGATAGAGAGGGAGAGAGAAGCAGGGGATATTGGAGAGAGAGATATATAGAGAGAGAGATAGAAAGCAGAGGAGGGGGGACTGGGGAGAGAGATAGAGAGGGAGAGAGACAGAAAGACAGTGACACAGGGAGATAGAGAGAGGAAGAGCAGCAGACAGGGAAATAGAGAGAAGGGGGGACCAGGGAGAGAGAGAGAGAGGATGGGGTATGGGGGAGAGAGAGGGTGAGAGATAGAGAGGGTAACACAGGGAGATAGAGGAGGCGTGGGGACAGGGCGAGGGGAGTGAGAGAGAGAGAGGGAGATAGAGAGAGGAGGAAAGGGACTAAGGGAACAGATAGTAAGCCAGGGAGATAGAGGAGGCGGGGGGACGGGGAAGAGAGAAAGAGAGAGGAGGAGGGGTGACAGGAGACAGAGAGAGAGGGGGTGAGACAGGAAGCTAGAGGGAGGAGGAGGAATATGGAAAGAGAGGAGGGATGGAAGAGAAAGGGGGAGAGGAGAGAGAGGGGAAGGAAGGGAGACAGGGAGATGGAGGAGGAGAGGAGACAAAGGAGAGAGAAAGGAGGGGGAGACACAAGTGGAGAGAGGGGAAGGGGAGGGAAAGAGGGGGAGGGAAAGAGGGAAAGAGGGGGAGGAAAGAGGGGGGAGGAAAGAGGGAACGGGAGAGAGAGGAAGGGGAGGGGAGAACGGAGAAAGGAAAGAGGGGGATGGAAAAGGGGGAGGAGAATGAGAGAGGAGAGTGGGGGAAGGGAGAGAGGAAAGGCAAGAGAGGGAAGAGGAGCAGGGAAAGGGGAAGTAGGGAGGAAGGAGGGGGTAAGAGAAGGAGGGAGAGGACGAACGGAGGAGGGAGAGAAGGGAGGAGGGGGAGGGGAAGCAGGGAGGCAGGAAAGGAGGAGGGGGCAAGAGGAGGAGGGGAGAGAGGGAGGAACAGAAAAAGAGTGGGGGGAGGGAAAATGGAGCTTTTCCTCTGCTTCCCTCTCCTTGGGATTAAATCCAATGCAGAATATTTCTGATTGCCAGCAGAAACAGCTGTATCCACGTCTGGATTCTCCATCAATGAGAAAGCGACAGCAATTCTCTGCAGAAAGAATCGGCTGGATTTCCAGATTGAATCCGCGCGGCCTCGACAAACACTTACCCCAAAAAAGGCAGAATGCGGCATAAAGCAGGATCTTCTTTAATACATCCATCTCTGCCCCACACAACAGCGTGCAGAAAGCCGCAATCCCAGCAAGGAGAGATCACTGACACTCAGATCCCACTCCTTAATCCTTCATCTACAATTCATCGCAAAATCCATCAGATTGTCCTTCCAGTCCTACTGAGTCTGCCCAGGGAAGCTCCGATCCCAGCTGCCTTGTCTTGGGGAAAGTATTTTTAGCTGAGGTTCCTGCCACACGATCCGATCTTTCCCTGCAAGTCAGAGAGATCAAGTTCTGTTTACCAAAGCTCTGCACTGCAAGAGAGTGGGGGAGACAGTTGGGTGCAGCAGAGTTACAGAGAGGGGAAACTGAGAGAGAGAGAGAGGCTCTATCTGAATAGAGAGATCTTCTATGTCACACTGACAGGCAGCAGGTGAAAGAGAGAGAGAGATGGTGGAGAGAGAGAGAGAGAGACAGAGACAGAAAGAGAGATAGTGGAGAGAGAGAGAGAGACAGTGGAGAGAGAGAGAGACAGGGAGAGAGAGGGGGGACACAGAGAGAGAGGCAGAGAGGGAGGGACAGAGAGAGAGAGAGAGAGGCAGAGAGATAGTGGAGAGAGAGGGACAGAGAGAGAGAGACAGAGAATAGAGAAAGACAGAAAGAGAGACAAAACGAGAGATAGTGGAGAGGGGAAAGAGAGTGAAGAGAGAAGGAATGAAACAGAGATGGAGAGAAAGAGAGAAATAGAAAGGGAGGAACAGAGAGAAAAGAGAGACAGAGACAGAAAGAAAGAGATAATGGAAAGAGAGGGAAACAGCGAGAAAAGAGAGGGAGATTGTCTCAAAGAAAAAGAGAGATAATGAAATAAAGAGGAGACCAAGCAGTTTCCATGTAATAACCTCAATTATATAATAGGGAATAGATTTGTATAAAAAGAAAAAATATATTAGCACAGGAGAAGGTCATTCAGCCAATCAAGGCTGAATAGCTCATCAAATGATCTATCCAATTAGGTCCCATTCTCTATCTACCCCTGCTCCCAATTCCTGCAAATGTTCTCCCTTCCAGTATTTCCCCCTTTTGGAAAATTCCATTTTTTATATTTGTTCTTAGAATAACAGTGTCACTGGCTGGGCTGATACTTACATTACTATGGATTAAAGTTTATTTATTTATTAGTGTCACAAGTAAGCTGCAATGAAGTTACTGTGAAAATTTCCCCAGTCACCACACTCCAGCACCTGTTCGGGTCACACTGAGAGAGAATTTAGCACGGCCAATCCACCTAACCAACACATATTTTGGACTGTGGGAGGAAATGAACACAGACACAGGGAGAACATGCAGACTCTGCACAGTGACTCAAGCCAGGAATTGAACCCAGGTCTTTGACACTGTGAAGCAGCAGTGCTAACTACTGTGCCACCGGGTTCACTAATATCCTTTAGGGAAGGAAATCTGTTGTCCTTACTGGCCTATATGCGACTCTATATTCAAATAATGCGATACTTAACTGCCCTCGCTAATGGGCATTTAAATGTCACACAAAATAAAAGTAAAATACTGTGGATGCTGGAATCTGAAACAAAAACAGAAAATACTGGAAAATCTCAGCGGGTCTGACAGTCTCTGTGGAGAGAGAATAGAACCAATGTTTTGAGTCTGAATGATCCTTCCCCAGAGTTGAAGACAAGGAAAATAGGACAAGATTTACATTTTGAGGGGAAGGGTTTGGGGGGGGTGGGGGGTGGATATTGATTGATTCCGATGGCATTGGCATAAGAGCAAAGGGAATGGTATTGATAATTAGAAAGGTAAGGAATGGTGCTAATAACATCCATGAAGAGATACTACTAAATGGCAGTAAATGCTGACCCAGCCAGCTACACCTACATCCCATCCTATGGAGAAATAAAAAAAAACCTGGAAGCTATCCAGAATCCTTCCTGTCAACCTCTTCTTCACACCTGCCACCTAATAAAGTGTATCATAGCCAATAGATTATATTTTCAAAGCTGTTTTTTAAAGAAAGCATATGAGATCCTCTGCTTGATAAATGGAGACAATTGGCAAGTTTTAGAAACTTTGATAAACATTATCTTTAGGTTGGGAATTTTAGGAAGAATATTGAGACTCAATAAAATGCTGGAGAGGCAATGTGACAGGAAAGGAAGTGTCAGCAATTTTTCAGATGAATGGAAAGCGCAATGAGGCAGCGGATGCCAGTGAAATAATTGATGATGACTTTGTATTGGTGCATATCAGGGAAAAGGATTTTGTCAAAGCTCTAATAATCAAGGAGGTTGTTGGGATACTGGAGGAGATAAAAATAGATAAAGCGGAGGTTCTAAAAAAGGCTGGCAGTATTTAAAATGGATACATCATGCAGGCTGAATGGAATGAACTGAACTTATTGGGGAAAGTAAGAGCAAAACAGCCAATATGCTGGTCACAATTCAACAACCCTGAGATAACTGGAATATGTTACAGATATTACCCCCTTGTACACAGGCAACATGGTGGCACAGTGGTTAGCACTGCTGCCTCACAGTGTCAGGGAGCCAGGTTTGATTCCTGTCTGTGCAGAATCTGCACATTCTCCCCATGTCTGTGTGGGTTTCCACCGGGTGTTCCAGTTTCCTCCTGCAGTCCAAAGATGTGCGGGGTAGGTGGATTAACCATTAACAATATATAGGGTTATGGGGGTATCATGAGAGATGGTCTAGGTAAGATGCACTTTCAGAGAGTTATTGTAAATGTGATGGGCTGAATGGCCTCTTTCTGCACTGTAGGGATTCTATGTTCAAAGAAACAGGCAATTTCAGGTCAGTGATGATGGGGGATGTTTGAGAAATAGTAACACTGGAGGCAGGGACAGTATAAAATCATAAAGAAAACTGCAGTGGATTTGATATTGGCAATTTGAATTTGAGAAGGTTGCTTGAATTTTGGATCTGGTGACAAAGACAGTGGATGAAGGCAGCACAGTTAATGTGCATACAGACTTTCAAAAAGAGTTTGATCTAAACTCTAGAGATGCCTTTACGTAGCTCCTTGAGAGTAGAGTCACAGGAGGACAGAGTGGTGAAGAAGGCATTCGGCATGTTTGGTTTCATTGATCAGAACATTGAATACAGGAGTTGGGATGTCTTGATGAAGTTGTACAAGACATTGGTAAGGCCACACTTGGAATACTGTGTGCAATTCTGGTCACCCTATTGTAGAAAGGATATTATTAAACTAGAAAGAGTGCAGAAAAGATTTACTAGGATGCTACTGGAACTTGATGGATTGAGTTATAAGGAGGGGTTCAATAGACTGGGACATTTTCTGTGGAGCATAGGAAGCTGAGAGGTGATCTTATGGAGATCCATAAAATAATGAGGAGTATAGACAAGGTGGGCAGCAATAGCTTTTCCCAAAGGTAGTGGAGTCTAGAACTAGAGGGCGTAGGTTTAAGGTGAGAGGGGAGAGATACAAAAGATCCAAAGGGGCAATTTTTTCACACAGAGGGTGGTGAGTGTCTGGAACAAGCTGCCAGAGATAGTAGTAAAGGTGGGTATAATTTTATCATTTGGAAAGCATTTAGACAGTTACATGGGCAAGATGGGTATAGAGGAATGTGGGCCAAATGTGGGCAATTGGGATTAGCTTAGGGGTTTGAAAAAAAGGAGAGGCACAGACAAGTTGAGCCAAAGGCCTGTTTCCATGCTGTAAACCTCTATGACTCTATGATATGAATCTCCTGGTGAGAGGGGAGAGGAGAGGAGAAGAGTAGAGTGGGGAGGTTTAAAATCACTAAGGATTTAGTGATGGGCAGGTTATGCTAGTGAGTGAAGCACAAGACTGAAATTGGCTTTGTTCACTAACTGTGATCCTATGATTAAGATTCAATACATTTAATACATAACAAATTCGAGAACACCATTCACATATTCAGAGATTTATCATTGACCTCAAATAGTAAAAACAAAGAAAAATATTTACACTGTCGATACACAGAGAACTCGGTTCATGAATATCACTCTCCATATTCTTACCTTGTGGATGCATCATTTTAGTGATATTGGTAGGAAAAATACCAAATTGATCAAATGCAATAATGTGGCCTGTAAACAAGACATCTCCTGGGCTATACTTAGAATGCAGATGCCTCTGCACATGTTGTCCCAGGGTCACAGATTGTTCACTATTGGCCCAGAGTGAGTGAATAAAGAGAAATTATTTTCCATTGCTGAAGAATTGATGATGAGAACACACATGTTTAAGGGAATTGGCTGCGCTGATTTAAAATTATGAAAGGTTTTGATTAGGTAGAAAAAGGAGAAATGCAACAAGTGAACAGTGTTTCAGACAATTGACAAAATAATGCACTGGGATATTTACCTCACAGATTGTAACAGTTTGAACCTCTTTCCTGAAAGGGCAAAATCCTGGAACTCCCTCCCTCACAGCACTATGGATGTACCTACACCAAACGGGTTCAAGATGGTAGCTCACCCCCACCTTCTCAAAGTGCAATTAGGGTTGGTGAATGAATACTAGGCCTGGCCAGCAATGCACCAAATTGAACCAAGAATAATAAAGTGTTTTACTTGGTAAGCAGAAATAGGATAACAGAAAAAGAGAATCTGGGAGATAACTCATTAGCAACGCAGATTAACAAGACCATAACAAACCAAGCACTGGCTTACAATTCTAGAGGAATACAATTGAAAAGTAACAAATTTATGCTCAACTTGCATCAAACTTGCATCATGTGTTGCTATATTCAAAAATAATATGGAGGTCATAGAGTCATAGATGTGAGGGATTGGAGAGAGCGCAGAGATTTACAAATTGATCCTAGAAAGATGATCTTGTACTCAACAGCAAAATAGAAAAGTGAGGAGTAAGTTAATAGAAGCTTCTACTATTCTAAAAGGCTTCAATTGGATAAATAGAGGAGTGAGTTTCCTCTTGTGCTTGGACTCACAGACTGAAACGCAGAAAGGCCCTTTGGCCCATCGAGTCTGTGCAAACTTGAAGTCATCAATATAAGAAAGGCACCAAAAAATTTGATCAGGAATTCAGAAGAAACGTCTTTAGATAAAGGTACGGATTATAATTTCCTTCAATAATAAGAGATTGACCATTGACCTGGAAGCAGAATCAATTGGGATTTGGCAGGGAGGGAAATATGTTCACTGAAACTTTCTAGCAATTAAACAAACAACATTTCAGGTTTGCTTTTGCTGTTTTAGGAAATTGACATGATTGCCACGAAGGCACAAACCTTGTCAAGAAAGACCATCTCAACCACAGGAACGTGAACTGCTGAGGAAAGATAATTTCCAGGCTGCAGCTGAAATCTTCAATGGAAGATCAGGAGTTAAGAGGGCTAAGACCCTCAAAGAATTGGATGGATATCTGGGATCTGAGCAATCATACAATCCTACAATGCAGAAGGAGGCCATTCAGCTCATGATGTCTGCATTGAATCTCCAGCAGAGTTCCCTACCCAAGCCCGCTCCACATATTTATCCCACTAATCCCCTAACCTGCTTATTTTCAGAGACTAATGGATAATTTAGCATGTCTAATCCATCTAACCTGCACATCTTTGGACACTAAGGGGTAATTTAGCATGGCCAATCTCCCTAACCTGCACATCTTTGAACTATGGGAGGTAACTAGACTACCCTGACAAAACTCACACAGGTACGGGAGAATGTGCAAATTCCATGCAGGCAGTGACACAAGGTTGGAATTGAATCCGGGTCCCTGGCGCTACTAACCACTGTGCCACCGTGCCCCTGGGAATCGAACCTTTGTCCCTGGCACTGTGACGCAGCAGTGCTAACCCACTGTGTCACCGTGCCTCCAGGAATCGAACCCAAGTCCCTGGTGCTGTGAGGCAGCAGTGCTAACCCACTGTGTCACCGTGCCTCCAGGAATCGAACCCAAGTCCCTGGTGCTGTGAGGCAGCAGTGTTAACCCACTGTGTCACCGTGTTCACCCTGGGAATCGAACCTGGGTCCCTGGCGCTGTGAGGCAGCAGTGCTAACCCACTGTGTCACTGTGCCTCCAGGAATCGAACCCGGGTCCCTGGCGCTGTGAGGCAGCAGTGCCCCCAGGAATCGAACCAGAAATATGAGTTATACAAAGAAAATGGGTGAGAAAGTCTGTACTGGAGTGGCTGGTGAACAGGACTGGGGGTGGGGGGGAGAGGGGCTGCTGGTGAATAAAACTTGGGAGGGGAGGGCTGCTGTGAACAGACCGGAGCTGTGCTGGAGCTGTACTGGGCTGTGCTGGAGCTGCACTGGGCTATAGGGGGAGCTGTGCTGGACTGTGCTGGAGCTGTGCTGGGCTGTGGGGGAGATGTGTTGGACTATGCTGGAGCTGTGCTGGAGCTTGCTGGGCTGTGGAGGAGTTGTGCTGGGCTGTGCTGGAGCTGAGCTGGGCTGTCGAGAGCTGTGCTGGACTTTGCTGGAGCTGTGCTGGGCTGTTGGGAGCTGTGCTGGGCTGTGGGGAAAACTGTGCTGGGCTCTGCTGGACTGTGCTGGGCTGTACTGGAGCTAAGCTGAGCTGTCAGGAGCTGAGCTGAAGCTGTGCTGGGCTCTGCTGCAGCTAAGCTGGGCTGTCGGAAGCTGTGCTGGGCTGTGGGGGAGCAAAGCTGGGCTGTGCTGGGCTGTGCTGGAGCTATCCCGGGCTGGGCTGTGCTGTGCCGGAATCGCTGTGTTGCAGTCTCTGCATTCGGCGCAATGCAGCAATCCGTCTTGCCTGCAGGGTTGGAACGGCAGCAGCAGCGGCTGGATCAGAGAGGTTTCTAAATATTCTGTACAAGGTGTTTCTCCAGATTTAAATAGTGAATTCCCTGACAGAATTAACAGAGAGAATTATTGCAGAAAACCCGAAGAAGTGAGAATTGAAACCAGAGCGATCTGTTTCTATCTGAATAGACTGGGACCATTTATTCAGAGTAAATTCTCCAAACCGCGGGGAAAGATTTCACCTTTTACCGACTGATGCAACCAGTATTGGGGGAATTTCATTCTTTTAATTAAAAGGCAGTGTTTAATTCTCTGATTGCTGTGATTCCTGTGAGCCTGGATATGAATTTTATCTGAGGTTAACCCTCTTTCTCCCAGTGAATCTTCCAGAACATGTTCTTCACTGAAGCGAAACTGAACAATTCCAGAACCTCACTCCAGAAAAAAACCTAAAAACTCTTCAGCCCCGATACTTCCTCCCTATCTCTGGAACCTCCTCCAGCCCCGATACTTCCTCCCTATCTCTGTAACCTCCTCCAGCCCCTACACTCCGTCCCTATCTCTGTAACCCCCTCCAGCCCCAATACCCCCTCCCTATCTCTATAACCTCCTCCAGCCCCGATACCCTTCCCTATCTCTGGAACCTCCTCCAGCCCCGATCCCCCTCCCTATCTCTGTAACCCCCTCCAGCCCCGATACCCCTCCCGATCTCTAGAACCACCTCCAGCCCCTACATCCCCTCCCTATCTCTGTAACCTCCTCCAGCCTGATACTCCCTCCCTATGTCTGGAACCTCCTCCAGCCCCGATACCCCCTCCCTATCTCTGTAACCCCCTCCAGCCCCAATACTCCCTCCCTATCTCTGTAACCCCCTCCAGTCCGATACCCCTCTCTATCTCTGGAACCTCCTCCACCCCTACACCCCCTCCGTATCTCTGTAACCCCCTCCAGCCCCAATACTCCCTCCCTATCTCTGGAACCTCCTCCAGCCCCGACACTCCCTCCCTATCTCTGGAACCTCCACCAGCCCCGATAATCCCTCCCTATCTCTGGAACCTCCTCCAGTGCCTACATCTCCTATTTCTGTAACCTTCTCCAGCCCCTACACCCTCCCCATATCTCTGTAACCTCCTCCAGCCCCTACACCCCTCCCTATTTCTGTAACCTCCTCCAGCCCCTACATCCTCTATCTCTGTGACCTCTTCCAACCCTATATCCTCTATTTCTGTAATCTTCTCCAGTCCCTACACCTCCTCGCTATCTCTTAACCTCCTATAACTCTCTGAGATCTCTGCACTCCTCTAATTCTGTCCTTTAGAGCATCCCCCAATTTCCTGTTTGTCATTTTCATAAATGACCTGGATGAGGAAGTGGAGGGATGGGTTAGCAAGTTCGCTGACGATACAAAGATCGGTGGTGTTGTGGATAGTCTAGAGGGATGCCAAAAGTTGCAGCGGGACATAGACAGGATACAAGACTGGGCAGAGAAGTGGCAGATGGACTTCAATGCAGATAAATGTGTAGTGGTCCATTTTGGTAGGAATAATGGGATGAAGGAGTACAATATAAGGGGTAGGAGTCTTAGCTGTGTTGTAGAGCAGAAGGATCTCGGGGTCCGGGTCCATAGGAATCTTAAATCGGCCTCGCAGGTGGAGGAAGTGGTCAAGAAGGCGTACGGTGTACTGGCCTTCATTAATCGAGGAATAGAGTTTAGGAGTCAGGAGGTAATGATGCAGCTCTATAAGACTCTTGTCAGACCCCAGTTGGAGTATTGTGCGCAGTTCTGGTCGCCTCATTATAGGAAGGATGTAGAGGCTATTGAGAGGGTTCAGAGGAGATTTACAAGGATGCTGCCTGGATTGGGAGGCAGGCCTTATGAAGATAGGTTGAGGGAGCTGGGACTCTTCTCACTGGAGAGACATAGGTTGAGAGGCGACCTGATAGAGGTTTATAAAATGTTGAGAGGAATAGATAGGGTGGACTCTCAGAGACTATTTCCCCGAGCGGAAATGGTCAATACGAGAGGACACAGATTTAAGGTCAGGGAAGCAAATACAAAGGAGATGTCAGGGGTAGGTTTTTCACTCAGAGGGTGGTGAGTGAATGGAACCGACTGCCGTCGGAGGTTGTTGAGGCAAACTCACTGGGGTCTTTTAAGAGACTTCTGGATGAGTATATGGAAAAGAATAGGATAGGGGTTATAGATAGGTCTGTGGATTGGTAGATGTGATCGGCGCAACTTGTGGGCCGAAGGGCCTGTTTGTGCTGTATTGTTCTATGTTCTATGTTCCATCGCTCCGCCATTGGTGGCTGTGTCTCCAGCTGTCTGAGGACCCTAAGCTCCAAATTGGTTCCCTAAACTTCTCCACCAAACCTTCTCATACACAGGAATCAGACAAAGTTTGATATTGATCCTCATAGTGAAACTTTAAAGTAGGAAATCAGAAATTTATCAGATTAAAATGGTTAAGCTATGACATGGGCGAAGGATGGGGGTAGGGAATGACAGAGGTGTTTCAGGAAGAAATTCCAGAGCTCAGGATCCCCAAAGAAACGTAGAAAATAGGAGCAGGAGGAGGCTGTTTGGCCCTTCGAGCCTGCTCTGCCTGCCATTTGTTATGATCATGGCTAATTATCCAACTCAATTGCCTAATCCCCCCATCCCACCATATCCTTCGATTCCCGTTGCCCCAACTGCCATAACTGCTTCTTGGAAACATTCAACGTTTTGACCTCAACTGCTTCCTGTGGTAATGAATTCTACACATTCACCACTCTCTGAGTGAAGAAATGTCTCCTCATCTCTATCCTAAATGGTCTACCCTATATCCTCAAACTGCGACCCCTGATTTTGGACTCCCCCCACCATCACATTCTTCCTGCATCTACCCTGTCTAGTCCCGTCAAAATATTTATAGATTCCTCATTCTTCTGAACTTCAGCGAATACAATCCTAACCAACTCAACCTCTCTCATGCGTCAGCCCCACAATTCGTGAAATCAGCCTGGTAAACCTTAGCTGTGCTCCCTCTATAGCATAGAACATAGAACATAGAACATTACAGCACAGAACAGGCCCTTCGGCCTTCGATGTTGCGCTGACCAATATAAAAAGCAATGACCCTCCAAACTAAACCATTCCCTTCTCTTCCATATATTATCAACGAACCTCTTAAACGCCACCAAACTTGGCGCATCTACAACAGCCGCAGGCAGGGCATTCCACTCCCGAACCACCCTTTGGGTAAAGAACCTACCTCTGATATCCGTCCTATAACTATCACCCTTTAATTTAAAGCTGTGTCCCCTCGTGCTAGCTTTTTCCATCCTAGGAAAAAGGCTATCACTGTCCACCCTATCTAAACCTCTAATCATCTTATATGTTTCGATAAGGTCCCCTCTTAGCCTCCTCCTTTCTAACGAAAACAACTCAAATCCCTCAGCCTCTCTTCATAAGACCTGCCCTCCATACCAGGCAACATCCTGGTAAACCTCCTCTGTACCCTCTCCAATGCCTCCACATCTTTCTTATAATGTGGGGACCAGAACTGCACACAATACTCCAAGTGCGGCCGCACTAGAGTTTTGTACAGTTGCAACATGACGTTGCGGCTCCGAAATTCAATCCCCCTACCAATAAAGCTAAGACTCCATATGCCTTCTTAACAACCTTATCGACTTGACTGCCTACTTTCAGGGATCTATGCACATATACACCAAGATCCCTCTGTTCATCAACACTATTAAGAATCCTACCATTAGCCCTATACTCTACACATTTATTATTCATGCCAAAGTGCATTACCTCACACTTTTCCACATTAAACTCCATTTGCCACCTCTCGGCCCAGCTCTGCAACTTGTCCAAGTCTCTCTGCAAACTATAACACCCCTCTTCACTATCTACCACTCCACCGACTTTAGTGTCATCTGCAAATTTACTAATCCATCCTTCAATACCCTCATCCAGATCATTTATAAAAATTACAAACAGCAGGGGCCCCAAAACAGACCCCTGAGGTACACCACTTGTCACCGAACTCCACGATGAATATCTCCCATCAACCACCACCCTCTGTCTTCTATCTGCTAGCCAATTCCTAATCCAATTAGCTAAATCACCCTCTATCCCATACATCTGCATTTTCTGCAGAAGTCTTCCATGGGCCACCTTATCAAACGCCTTACTAAAGTCCATATATACCACATCAACCGCCTTACCCCCATCCACCTCTTTAGTCACTTTTTCAAAAAACTCAATGAGGTTAGTAAGGCACGACCTACCCTTCACAAAACCATGCTGACTATCCCCAATCAATTCATTTCTCTCTAAATAACTATAAATCCTATCCCTAATAATTCTCTCCAATACTTTGCCCACAACAGAAGTAAGACTCACTGGCCTATAATTCCCTGGAAGGTCTCTCTTCCCCTTCTTGAACAATGGGACCACATTCGCTATCCTCCAGTCCTCCGGAACCACACCCGTAACCAACGACAACCTGAAGATCAGAGCCAGATGCTCTGCAATCGCCTCTCTTGCCTCCCAGAGAATCCTAGGGTAAATCCCGTCCGGCCCAGGGGACTTATCCAACTTCAAACCCTCAAGAATATCTAGCACATCCTCCCTATCTACTTCAATACTTTCCAGTTTGCAACCCTGTATCCCAGCGTTCTCCATAACTACATTTACATCACCCTGCGTGAATACCGAAGAGAAATATTTGTTCAGTGCCTCTCCAATCTCTTCAGGCTCCACGCACAACTTCCCACTGCTGTCTATGACTGGCCCTAATCTTGTCCTAACCAATCTTCTATTCTTAACATATCTAAAGAAAGCTTTAGGATTCTCCTTAATCCTATCAGCCAAAGTCTTCTTGTGTCCCCTCTTAGCTCTCCTCAATTCACTCTTTAGCTCCCTCCTGGCTAATCTATAGCTATCCATTGCACTAACTGAGCCTTCAAGCCTCATCCTGACATAAGCCTCCTTTTTCCTTTTAACCAGCGAATCAACTTTTTTCATACTCCAAGGTTCCCTTACTCAACCATTTCCTCCTTGCCTGACAGGGACATCCTTATCAAGGACTCGCAGCAGCTGCTCCTTGAATAAGCTCCACATTCCAGATGTTCCCAGTCCCTGTAGTTTCCTAGTCCAATCTATGCACCCTAATTCTCTCCTGATGGCCTCATAATTACCCTTCCCCCAGCTATAACTACTGCCCCAGCTTCATGCCTATCCCTATCCATCACTAAGGTGAACGTAACCGAATTGTGGTCACTATCACCAAAATGTTCACTAACTTCCAAGCCTAACACCTGGTCTGGCTCATTGCCCAGCACCAAATCCAATGTAGCCTCACCTCTAGTTGGCCTATCTACATACTGAGTCAAAAAACCTTCCTGCATACTTTGTACAAAAACTGACCCCTCTAACGAGCTAGAGCTATAGCTATTCCAATCAATATTAGTAAAGTTAAAGTCCCCCATAACAATTACCCTATTACTTTCACTCCTGACCAGAATTGACTTTGCAATCCTTTCCTCAACCTCCCTAGAACTTTTAGGAGGTCTATAAAAGACTCCCAACAGGGTGACCTCTCCTCTCCTGTTTCTAATCTCAGCCCATACTACCTCAACAGACAAGTCCTCATCAAACTCCTTTTCTGTCACTGTGATACAGTCTTTGACTAATAATGCCACTCCTCCCTCCCTTCTACCTCCTTCTCTAGCAAGGACATCCTTCCTCATATAAGGAGACCAAAATTGCACACAATGCTTCAGGTGTGGCCTCACCAACACCCTGTACAATTGCAGTAAAACATCCCTATCCCTATACTCCAATCCTCTTGCTATGAAGGCTAACATATTATTTGCTTTCTTTACTGCCTGCTGTAGCTGCATGCTTACTTTCAGTGGCTGGTGAATGAGGACTCCCAGGTCTCACTGCCCATTCTCCTCTCATCATTTATGGCCTTTCAGATAAATAATCTGTCTTCCTATTATTGCTACTTAAGTAGCACTCATCTCCCAACACCTCCACTTCTCCATCCCCCAGCAATCTCACAGCACCCTCCCCCACTCCATGCATTTCCTAATCCTGACTCCTCCATTCCACCAGCACTCTGTCCCCTCCCCCAGTCTCTCCAGTTGAATCATTTCCCCTAATGCTCCAGGGCAGAGATTAAACCTCCAACAGCACTCAGCAAGTAGAACCCAAGGTTAATGAATCCTACTGAACATTAACTTACGTGAGGCTGGTGGGTCATTGTGTTGAATTTGGGGAACCAGATTCTGCTTCAGAAATTGGACACAAAACTGCAGAAACAAAGTAATGATCTTTGTCCACCTACAGTCTGTTGCTAAAGAGCAGAGAGATTGAATCAGTCCTGTCCCTCCCTCCAAACACGGTGATTAAATCTTTAACTCCATTGTAGTCAGAAACTACAATTGGCTCAAAACAATCACTGGTCTTTCTGAATTTTACTTCACTGAATAAGTGCACAGCAAGCTCCATCTCCATCTGTCAATCTCTGGCATCAACCTGAGAGACCTTCATTTAGAGCAAACCTAGAGTCTGTTATTATTATCCACAATCACTTCAGCCAATCCTTTCTCCCTCTTTGTCATTCCTGCATATACTGGGGCCAGAAATATTGATCTTTTAATTTTTTTTTGTTTATTCGTGCCACAAATAGGCTTACCTTAACACCGCAATGAAGTTACTGTGAAAATCCCCTGGCCGCCGCACTCTGGCATCTTTTCAGAGAATTTAATGGAATGCAGTACAAATTTTCATTCCAGTCATTGTTTAAAGTAATTCTTTGATATAGCTTCAAAATAAAAGCATCATATCTGTCTACAATTCATCGACTTTGCATAGAAAGCCTCACAAACTTTCTACTAATCAGCTTTGTTCATGAATTTGATACAATTGCTGTTCTTCATCCACAAAGATAAATTCAGTAATTATTCTTCACCCTCTGAGTCTCTTCACTGTAGCTGTTTCAGAATGTTCATATGCCCAGCAAAAGAACCTGTCCTCTGGGAAAGATAGTGTAGCCATCCTGGGAAACTATGTATACTCTGGGAAAGATAGTGTACCCACTCTGGGAAACTATGTATACTCTGGGAAAGATAGTGTACCCACTCTGGGAAACTATGTATACTCTGGGAAAGATAGTGTACCCACTCTGGGAAACAGTGTATACTTTGATTTGATTTATTATATTCACGTGTATTAACACACAGTGAAAAGTATTGTTTCTTGTGCAGCATGCAGGCAAAGCATACCGTTCATAGATAAGAAAACAAAAGTGCAAAATATAGTGTTACAGTTATAGCTAAGGTGTAGGGAAAGATCAACTTAATGCAAGATAGGTCCCTTCAAAAGTCTGACAGCAGTAGGGAAGAAACTGCTCTTGAGTCAGTTGGTATGTGACCTCAAACTTTCATATCTTTTTTTCCCAATGGAAGAAGGTGGAAGGGAGATGTCCAGGGTGCATGGGATTTTTAATTATGCTGGCTGTTTTGCCGAGACAGCAGGAAGTATAGACAGTATCAGTGAATGAGGAGGCTGATTTGCATGATGGAATGGGCTACATTCACAAAATTGGACAGGGCAGGAGCCCAGACCAAGCTGTGATGCAACCAGAAAGAATGCTTTCTATGGGGCATCTGTAAAAATTGGCGAGGGTCATAGCTGACATGCCAAATTTCCTTAGTTTTCTGAGAATGTAGAGGCGTTGGTGGGTTTCTTAACTATAGTGTCAGCATGGGGGGGACCAGGACAGGTTGTTGGTGATCTGGACACCTAAAAACTTGAAAATCTCACCCTTTTCCATTCCGTCTCCATTGGTGTAGATAGGGATATGTTCTCTTCTACGCTTCCTGAAGTCAGTGACAATCTCCTTCATTTTGTTAACATTGAGGGAGAGATTATTGTTTCTGCACTAGTTCACCAGGTTCTCCATCTCATTCCTGTACTGTCTCATCATTGTTTGAGATTTGACCCACTGCAGTGGTGTCGTCAGAAAATGGAATTGGAGAGGAATTGGGCTGCACAGTGATAGGTGTGTAAGGAGTATAGTAGGGGGCTGAGAACACAGCCTTGTGGGGTACTGGTGTTGAGGATGATGGTGGAGGAGGTGTTGTTGCCTATCGTTACTGATTGTGGTCTGTAAGTTAAGAAGTTTAGGATCCAGTCACAGAGGGAGGAGCTGAGGTCCAGGGCATGGAGTTTGAAGATGAGTTTCGAAGGAATAATGATGTGGAAAGCTGAGTTGTAGTCAATAAACAGGAATCTGACATAGGTGTCCTTGTTATCTCGATGTTCCAAGGTTGAGAGCAGGGTCAGGGAAATAGTGTCTGTTGTGGAGCTGTTGCGGTGAAAGGCAAACTGGATCCAGGTAATCCAGGAAGCTGGAATTGATTTGTGCCATGACTAACCTTTCGAACATTTCATAATGATGGATGTCAGAGCCACTGAACGATAGTCATGATGGCACATTGCCTGTTTTCACTTTGGTACCAGAATGATGGTCACCTTCCTGAAGCAGGTAGGGGTCCCAGATTGTTGTAAAGAGAGGTTGAAGATATCTCCAAATATCCCACCAGCTGATCCACACAGGATCTGAGTGCTCATCCGGATATCCCTTTTGGAACAGGATCTGAGTGCTAGCCGGATATCCCTTTTGGAACAGGATCTGAGTGCTAATCCGGATATCCCTTTCCAAACAGGATCTGAGTGCTAGCTGGATATCCCTTTCCGAATAGGATCTGAGCGCTCATCCGGATATCCCTTTCTGAACAGGATCTGAGTGCTAGTCCGGATATCCCTTTCCAAACAGGCTCTGAGTGCTAGTCTGGATATCCCTTTCCAAACAGGCTCTGAGTGCTAGTCCGGATATCCCTTTCCGAACAGGATCTGAGTGCTAGTCCGGATATCCCTTTCCGAACAGGATCTGAGCGCTAGTCCGGATATCCCTTTCGGAACAGTTGCTTTCTGTGGGTTGTTCTTCAAGAAAGCTGCTTTGACGTCTGCAATGATAACTCCATGTACAGGTTTATCCAGAGCAGCAAGCTCTTACTGACCTCTTGCTCAGAATGGGGATGGAGTTTATCAGGGAGGGGGTGCACTACAGCTGGTGATTTTACCTGCCTTCATCTTATAACCCACAAAGATAGTGCATCCGCTCTGGGAAAGATACCATATCCATTCTGGGAAACAGTGTATCTACTCTGGGGAATAGCGTATACTCCTGGGGAGAAACTGTATCCACTTTGGGAAACAGCATATATGTTGGGAAATCTCATGTATCCACTCTGGAAACTGTGTATATTCTGAGAAAGATAGGATATCCACTCTGGGGAACAACATATACTCAGGGAAACAGTGTATATTCTAGGAAAGATAATGTATCCATTCTGGGAAACTGTGTACACTCTAGGAAAGATCATGTGTCTACTCTGGGTAACATTGTACACTGTGGAAAAGATAGCGTATCCAGCTTGGCTATGTACACTGTTACCCAGATATGTACACTGTTATCTATTTTGGGTAACAGTGTATTAGAGTCATAGAGGTTTACAACATGGAAACAGCCCTTTGGCCCAACTTGTCTATGCCATTCTTTTTTTTAAACCCCTAAGCTAATCCCAATTTCCCAAATTTGGCCCGCATTCTTCTCTACCCATCATACCCATGTAACTGTCTAAATGCTGTTTAAAAGATAAAATTGTACCCACCTCTACTACTGCCTCTGGCAGCTTGTTCCAGACACTCACCACCCTCTGTGTGAAAAAATTGCCCCTCTGCATCTTTTATATCTCTCCTCTCTCACCTTGAACCTATGCCCTCTAGTTTTAGACTTCACTACCTTTGGGAAAATATATTAGAACAAAGAACAAAGAGCAACACAGCACGGGAAACAGGCCCTTCGGCCCAACGAGCCCGCGCCGCCGTCCTAACGTCTTAATGACATATCCATGACTTTAGGCTATGCCTATTGTGGAACATTCCCATATAGGGACCAATATAGGGACAATTTGTTACCCAATCAGCCTAAGAGCGCATTTTTAGGATGTGGGAGGAAACCGAAGCACCCGGAGAAAACCCACGCAACCACGGGGAGAACGCGCAAACTCCTGCAGACACAGGCCCAAATCTATGTGTCTACACAGCAACAGCGATAGTCTCTGAGCTGTCATGTTGCCCATCTGATGGTCCAGTTTAAGCATACACTAATGACTTGAAGCACTAGGCCACTCCTGAAGCAACATCCAAGAGCAGCCCTCGCACGACCTGCCGAATGCATGCACCTGGTTGGTCAACAAGGTGGACCGAATTGCCTGTGGAAACAAATAAGATATTTAGACAGTCCTGCTATATCCCTCTATCTGCAGACCGCTCATGTGGTTGTCCAAGAGACCCTTAAACAACCCTAGCGTGCCTGCTCCCACCACCTTACTCGGCAGTGCATTCCACACCCCCACTACCCTTTGTGTGAAAAACTGCCTCTAATATTCGTCTTATACATAGCCCCCCTCACCCTGAGCCCGTGACCCTTCGTTCTATCCATTTCTAATGGTGGAAAAAGCTTACCACCATTTACTCTATCTATACCCCTCATAACCTTATATACCTCTAAAAGATCCCCTCTCAGCCGACGTCTTTCAAGGGAAAACAACCCCAGTGTGTTCAATCTTTCCTCATAAGACAGCCCTTCCATACCAGGCAGCATCCTGGTAAATCTCCTCTGCACTCTCTCCAAGGCCTCCACATCCTTCCGGTAGTACGGCGACCAGAACTGGATGCAGGACTCCAAATGAGGCCTAACCAACGTTCTATACACTTGCAACATCAGACTCCTACTCTTGTATTCTATACCCCTTCCTATGAAGGCTAACATACCATACGCTTTCTTTATCACATTCTCCACCTGTACTGACACCTTCAGAGACTTGTGAACCTGCACC
The DNA here is from genome assembly GCA_024679065.1 of Sphyrna mokarran. Classification (NCBI taxonomy): domain Eukaryota; kingdom Metazoa; phylum Chordata; class Chondrichthyes; order Carcharhiniformes; family Carcharhinidae; genus Sphyrna; species Sphyrna mokarran. The sequence continues at coordinate 126,417 of JAGIQG010000016.1, forward strand.
CCCAGGTCTCTCTGCGTCTCTATACTCCGGATAGTTTTACTTTTTATCCTATAACTCCCCTCTACATTATTCTGGCCAAAATGCATCACCTCGCATTTATCCAGATTAAATTCCATTTGCCATCTATCTGCCCAATCTACCAGCCTATGTCATGTTGTATTGCCAGGCACCGCTCCTCAGTACCCACCAATCCAATCATCTTAGTGTCATCAGCAAATTTGCTGATCACACCACCTACCCCCTCTTCCAAGTCATTTATATAAACCACAAATAGAAGAAGTTCTAGTACTGAGCCCTGTGGCACACCACTAGTGACAGACCTCCAGTTGGAAAATGAGCCTTCCACTACTACCCGCTGTCTCCTCCTCCCAAGCCAGTTCTCAACCCATCTACATACCTGGCCCTGTATCCCATGCGCCTTAACCTGTTCTATCAGCCTACCATGAGGAACCTTGTCAAATGCCTTACTGAAATCCATGTAGACGACATCAACGGCTTGTCCTTCATCAACCGTTTTTGTCCCTCTTCAAAAAATTCCACTAGATTCGTAAGGCACAACCTCCCCTTAACGAAGTCATGCTGCGTATCCCTGATCAGATCGCAGCGCTCCAGATGCTCATACATCCTGTCCCTGAGGATCCTCTCCATTAGCTTACCTATAACTGAAGTCAAGCTCACCGGCCTATAGTTCCCTGGGTTATCCCTCTGACCCTTTTTAAACAACGGTACTACATTTGCTATCCTCCAGTCCTTTGGGACCTCACCTGTGTCCAAAAAAGAGACAAAGATTTGCGTCAGAGGCCCAGCAAGGTCATCTCTTATATTGACTGTCTACCTTGTCTATACTCCACATTATTTTATAGACCTCTACAAGATCACCCCACAGCCTCTTACGCTCCAGAGAAAAAAGTCCCAGTCTATCCAGCATCTCCTTATAACTCAATCCATCAAATCCCGGTAACATCCTAGTAAATCTTTTCTGCATTCTTTCTAGTTTAATAATATCCTTTCTATAATAGGGTCACCAGAACTGTGCACCCTATACGAGTGTAGCCATACCAATGTCTTGTACAACTTCAACAAGACGTCCCAACTCCTGTATTCAATGTTCTGGCCAATAAAACTAAGCATGCTGAATGCCTGTGACTCCACTTTCAAGGAGCTATTTCATTAATATAAACAGGGCTTAGTTTTAAGACTAATAAAATTGGATATCCTAAATTAAAGAACTGGGCATATTAAAATCAAACACAGTCAAACCTCAGGCAGGCCAGTTGTACAATTACACAAACCTGTCTGGGCCTGATTCATCGATCTCCTGTCAAAGATCGCTGCACCTTCTACTGATACTTAGGAGGAGATCGTTGCACCCCATTGAAATGCACCGGCCTATTATTAGAAACCCAGATCGGGCCAGACTTTCTCTCACTGAATCCGATAATGCCAGGTTAAAATCCAACAGGATTACTTGGCAACAAATGCCACTAGCTTTTGGAGCGCAGCTCCTTCATCAGGTGAATGAGGATGTTTGAGAAAGCTGCTCTGACATCTGCAATGGTACAAGTTCATCCAGGGCTTCCAGGGTGGAGGGCATGCTCTCACTGACCTCTTACTCAAAATGGGGGTGAAGAGTGCATTGAGCTCATCATAAAACTCTCCACTCACCTGAAAAAGGAGCAGCGCTCTGAAAGCTAGTTACCAAATAAACCTGTTGGACTTTAACCTGGTGTTGTGAGACTTCTTACTGTGTTTACTCCAGTTCAGTGCCAATATCTCTACACTGTAGCTGAAAACAGATTGCACGTAAGCAGCAGCATGGAGATGGACCCCTGGCGACAGACCCTGGTGTCCTGTCAGGCAGACATCAAGAAACCCACTGGGTATTGGAACCCCCTCCTAGGATCTCACTGCCCGGAAGCCAGAGAAATTTCTGGAAAGGCGAGCAAGTGGGGGATACATAGAACATAGAACATTACAGCGCAGAACAGGCCCTTCGGCCTTCGATGTTGTGCCGACCAATTAAGAAAAAGCAATGACCCTCTAACCTAAACCATTCCCTTTTCGTCCATAAACTTATCTACTAACCTCTTAAACGCCACCAAACTTGGCGCATCTACAACTGCATGCCATACCCTTACCATCTTCTGGGTAAAGAACCTACCTCTGACATCCGTCCTATAACTACCACCCCTTAATTTAAAGCTATGTCCCCTCGTGCTAGCTTTCTCCATCCTAGGAAAAAGGCTATCACTGTCCACCCTATCTAAACCTCTAATCATCTTATACGTTTCAATAAGGTCTCCTCTTAGCCGCCTTCTTTCTAACGAAAACAACCTCAAATCCCTCAGCCTCTCTCATAAGACCTGCTTCCATACCAGGCAACATCCTGGTAAACCTCCTCTGTACCCTCTCCAATGCCTCCACATCTTTCTTATAATGCGGGGACCAGAACTGCACACAATACTCCAAGTGCGGCCGCACTAGAGTTTTGTACAGTTGCAACATGACGTTGCGGCTCCGAAATTCAATCCCCCTACCAATAAAAGCTAAGACTCCATATGCCTTCTTAACAACCTTATCGACTTGATTGCCAACTTTCAGGGATCTATGCACATATACACCAAGATCCCTCTGTTCATCAACACTATTAAGAGTCCTACCATTAGCCCTATACTCTACACATTTGTTATTCCTGCCAAAGTGAATTACCTCACACTTTTCCGCATTAAACTCCATTTGCCACCTCTCGGCCCAGCTCTGCAACTTGTCCAAGTCTCTCTGCAAACTATAACACCTCTCTTCACTATCTACCACTCCTCCGACTTTGGTGTCATCCGCAAATTTACTAATCCATCCTTCAATACCCTCACCAGATCATTTATAAAAATTACAAACAGCAGGGCCCCAAAACAGACCCCTGAGGTACACCACTTGTAACCGAACTCCACGATGAATATCTCCCATCAACCACCACCCTCTGTCTTCTATCTGCTAGCCAATTCCTAATCCAATTAGCTAAATCACCCTCTATCCCATACATCTGCATTTTCTGCAGAAGCCTTCCATGGGCCACCTTATCGAACGCCTTACTAAAGTCCATATATACCACATCAACTGCCTTACCCCCATCCACCTCTTTGGTCACTTTTTCAAAAAACTCAATAAGGTTAGTAAGGCACGACCTACCCTTCACAAAACCATGCTGACTATGCCCAATCAATTCATTTCTCTCTAAATAACTATAAATCCTATCCCTAATAATTCTCTCCAATACTTTGCCCACAACAGAAGTAAGACTCACCGGCCTATAATTCCCCGGAAAGTCTCTATTCCCCTTCTTGAACAATGGGACCACATTCGCTATCCTCCAGTCTTCCGGCACTATACCCGTAACCAACGACGACCTGAAGATCAGAGCCAGAGGCTCTGCAATCGCCTCTCTCGCTTCCCAGAGAATCCTAGGGTAAATCCCGTCCGGCCCAGGGGACTTATCTAACTTCAAACCCTCAAGAATATCTAGCACATCCTCCTTATATACTTCTATACTTTCCAGTTCGCAACCCTGTATCCCAGTGTTCTCCACAACTACATTTACATCTCCCTGCGTGAATACCGAAGAGAAATATTTGTTCAGTGCCTCTCCAATCTCTTCAGGCTCCACGCACAACTTCCCACTGCTGTCTGTGACTGGCCCTAATCTTGTCCTAACCAATCTTCTATTCTTAACATATCTAAAGAAAGCTTTAATATAAAGGTACACATCTCAGATACACCAGCAGCGAAGTACTCAAAGAGGGAAGCTACCCTTGACTATTTGGAAGACCGACCAGAGAAGGAAGGAAGAAGCTGCCATCGAGACTCACCTTTGTGATGATGGACCAGAGGGACTCAGAAAATCGAGCCTGCAGTTTTAACCAAACCATCTTTGTGGGCAGTAAACTTGAATCTGGGATATCCTCTTGTTTTATGTGGATAATTTAAGGGTTAATATTATTACTATTAATAAACTTGTTGAACTTTTACTTGTGTTTGTCCTTTGTCCATCTTGCAAATAAGGGCACTGGGATAAAATCTTAGAGTAAGCAAACTGGTCGAACGTTTCTCAGAATTAACAGGTACAACACTATGAACCTGTACCCCTCAATCTCTTTGTTCTGTAACTCTCCCCATTAACTGAGTAAGTCCTGCCCTGGTTCAATCAACCAAAATGCATCACCTCACACTTAATTAAATTAAACTCCATCTGCCATTCGTCAGCCCACTGGCCCAATTGATCAAGATCCCGTTGTAATTGGAGATAACTTTCTTCACTGTCCACTATACCACCAATCTTGGTGTTATCTGCAAACTTCCTAACCATGCCTCCTATATTCTCATCCAAATCATTAATATAAATAACAAATAACAGTGGGCCCAGCACTGATCCCTGAGGCACACCGCTGGTCACAGGCCTCCAGTTTGAAAAACAATTCTCTACAACCACCCTCTGTGAATTTTGTATCCCTTTTGATCCCTCACCCTGGATCCTGTGAGATTTAACCTTATGCAACAACCTACCATGCGGTACCTTGTCAAAGACCTTGCTAAAGTCCATAGACAACATCAACTGCACTGCCCTCATCTACCTTCTTGGTTACCCCTTGAAAAAAACTCAATCAAATTTGTGAGACATGATTTTCCACTCACAAAGCCACGCTGACTGTCCCTAATCAGTTCTTGCATCTCTAAATGCCTGTAGATTCTGTCTTTCAAAATACCTCCCAACAATTTACCAACCACAGATGTGAGGCTAACTGGCCTGTAGTTCCCAGGCTTTTCCCTGCAGCCCTTTTGAAACAAAGACACAGCATTTGCCCCTCTCCAATCTTCAGGCATCTCACCCATGACTATCAATGATTCAAATATCTCTGTTAGGGGATCCACAATTCCCTCCCTAGCCTCCCACAATGTCCTGGGATTCACTTCATCAGGTCCCGGGGATTTATCTACCTTGATGTACTTTAAAACTTCCAGCACCTCCTTCTCTGTGATACATACATTCCTTAAGAATTCGCTGTTTATTTCCCCAAGTTCCCTAACATCCATGCTTCTCTCAACAGATGAGAAATACTGATGAGAAATATTCATTTAGAATCTCACCCATCTCTTGTGGATCCGCACATAAATGACCTTGTTGATCATTAAGAGGCTCTATTCTCTCCCCTGTTACTCTTTTACCCTTTATGTATTTGTAGAAACTCTTTGGATTCTCCTTTGCCTTATCTGCCAAAACAATCTCCTGTCGCCTTTTTGCCCTCCTGATTTCTCTCTTAACTCTCCTCCTACACTCCCTGTACTTTTCAGGGGATTCACTCGATCCCAGCTGCCTGTGCCTGTTATGTGCCTCCTCCTTCTTCTTGACAGGGCCTCAATATCCCGAATCATCCAGGGTTCCCTACTTCTACCAGCCTTGCCCTTCACTCTGAGGAATGTGCTTACTGTGAAAACTTCCCACTTAGCAGATGTCCCACAGATTCCCCCAAATAACTGTTGAAAGTTCCTGCCTGATAGCATCAAAATTGGCCCTGCCCCAATTTAGAATTTTAACTTTTGGGCCAGATCTATCATTCTCCATCTCTATCTTAAAACCAATACAATGATGGTCAGTGGTCCCAAAGTGATCCCTCACTAACACTTCTGTCACCTGCCAGGGATCTAGGTCTGATTCCCAGCTTGGATCACTGTCTATGTGGAGTTTGCACATTCTCTCCGTGTCTGCGTGGGTTTCAATTGGTTGTTCCAGTTTCCTCCCACAGCCTGAAAGACAAGCTGATTAGGTGCATTGGTGATGTTAAATTCTCCCTTTGTGTACCCAAACAGGCACCGGAGTGTGGCAACTAGGGGATTTTCACAGTAACTTCATTGCAGTATTAACTTACTTGTGACTAATAAGGCTTGTCACAAGCCTTACTTGTGACTAATAAATAAACTTTAAATTTTAAGATACTCTATCCACTCTGGGGAACACAGTGTACCCTCTGCTGAGATTTTCTGGCTTGGGTCGTTGTGTGGAGTCTGCATGTTCTCCCCGTGTCTGCATGGGTGCTCCTGTTTTCTTCCACAGTCCGAAAGGTGTGCTGGTTGGGTGGATTGGCCATGTTAGATCGCCCTTTAGCATCAGGGGATTAGCAGGGTAAATACATGGGGTTCTGCAGATAGGACTTGGTTGGACTGTTGTTGTTTCAGACTCAATGGGCTGAATGGTCTCCCTCTGCACTATAGGGATTCTATGATTTATGAACAGAAAATGCTGGAAAATCTTCAGCAGGTCTGACAGCACAGAAAATATAGAAAAATTACAGCACAAACAGGCTCTTTGGCCCACAAGTTGCGCTGAACAGATCTCTATCTACTAGACTTACCTATAACGCTCTATCTTACTAAGTCCCATGAATTCATTTAAAAGACCCTATCAAATCTGCATCTGTGGAGAGAGATTAGAATCAACGTTTCAAGTCTGAAAGATCTCCATCCAAAATGTTAGCTCTATTTTCTCTCCACACACACACAGCTGCTGAGATTTTTCCAGCATTTTTTTGTTCTTGTTCCTAACTCTTAGTCTGACCTCCTTCTCTCCCCCTCTCCCCATCACTCTGTGCGTGTTTCAGCCTCTCCCTCCCCTTCTCCAGAGAACCCTTCCAGACTATTTAAATAACTTTTCTGTTTCACTAGCGGGGGACTTTGAGCCCAGGTTAATGTTTCACCGACAGGAACATGTCAAAGCAGCAGGGAGATGGGGGTGGAGGACAGACAGGTAATTTTTGGGCTGGGTCTCTGTGAATCTATCCCAGTTACCTGCCTAGTTCCATTACATATTCCCAGCTGGCAGACAGTGATTTTAGATTGGGATTTACAAACACTGGCAGGCTGTGTACAAAACTGGGATTGAAGTCTCCCCTTTTGCTGATCCACTTTACCCTTTGGTTCCGTCTTTTGTAACAACAAGTTCCCGCAACTATCTGCCGGTTTCTCCCATTCCCAGAGCCGGAGGGGAAGCACGTTGCTATTCAACCAGAACCCAGGCTCAGCAGTGCTGGAGTGAGTTTAGTAAGGGGGTGGCCTGCCCTACTACTAATTTTGAACCACTGCCCGAAGAGGTACAGGCTGCTCTGGGGATCAGTGGTCCAGTTTGTGAACTTGTTGCTGAGCTAAACTCCCCTCTCTGCCTCTGATGGTCTTGGCTGAAAGTGAACAAGGTGTTTGTGAGGATTTCCAGCTCAGTTCCAGCTCCTGAAGGTGTGGATTTATCCAGTTTTTGTTCCTGAAGGTGTGGATTTATCCAGTTTTTGTTCCTGAAGGTGTGGATTTATCCAGTTTTTGTTCCGGAAAGTGAGGATTTATCCAGTTTTTGTTCCTGAAGGTGTGGATTTATCCAGTTTTTGTTTCTGAAAGTGAGGATTTATCCAGTTTTTGTTCCTGAAGGTGTGGATTTATCCAGTTTCTGCTCCTGAAGGTGTGGATTGTCCAGTTTCTGCTCCTGAAGGTGTGGATTGTCCAGTTCCTGTTTCTGGAGGGAAGGAAACAGGGGAAATGATCGGGAGCTTGCTGGCAGCTATCACTGCTCTGGCAGGTAAGGTGCTGGAAATGGTCTGCGCTGGAACCAGAGACTGGGCACAGCTAGATCCCAGTGAATTTATTCACTGCTAAGCTTCGCCCTCCCTCCAGCCCCCTCGGGACTCCAATCCTGTCCGCACTGACTTGCCCTTCAGTCTGGAGGATTGAGTGGGCCTGGCTGTGGGTGAGGAAGTCTCGGTGAGGGTGGGGGTCTCACTGGGGGCGGGGGATTGGTAAAACTGGCTCATGGGGCGGGGGGAGGGCGTTCCCGCTCCAGGCTGACAGTCACTGTGCTCCACTATAGGAGTGTTAATCTGTGGGGTCTTCCACGGATAGGCCACTACTGGAGCGGACCCCGGCATATTCCTGCAAAGAACTAGTATTTCTGGGAGGGGCTGAATGGCCTCTTTGCGCTATCGTTCTGACAGTGACTGGGGGAAATTGAAGAAATTGTGAATCTTTAGATATTTAAATGAAAAATCTTTGTTGTGTAACTGCTGAGTATCAGAGTGGAATCAGTGTGTTAACGGAGTGAATTCACAGCTGTTACTCCCTGTTGGGACAGACCCTCAGGTAGCACAGAGTGAAAGATTTACGCAACTCAGAGTCCAATCTGGCTGCGGTTCGGCGGGGGGGGGGGTGTGTGTGGCTCAGGTTGTCCCTGGGGGTCAGGGTGTGGGGAGAGGGTTCAAGGTGTCCCTGGGGAGGTGGTGGGGGGGGAGCTCAGAGTGGGGCAAGCTGGGGAGACAGTGTCTGGGGTTTTCCCAGACATTGTTGACAGTGCCAGTGGGAGGGAAGGTGCTGAGATTGTCAGGACTGATTGTGAGTCACACTCCGAGTGATCCTTTCGGGGAGAAGGAGTTTGGAGGAGGAGAAGCAGATGGAGTTAGTGATTGAGGTTCCTGTGGCTCAGTGAGTGGGGCAGCTTCACACACTCACCAATGGCAGGAACTGAGGGAATATTTACCCTGGAGATAGAGTTTCAAAATCCATTCCCACAAACAAACTGAGGGAGTTCCGAATAAATCCTCACCCCCCCTTCCCTTCCCCCCTTCCCTTTCCCTTCCCCGTTCCCCCCTTCCCCTTTCCCTTCCCCGTTCCCCCCCTTCCCTTTCCCTTCCCCGTCCCCCCCTTCCCTTTCCCTTCCCCTCCCCCCCTTCCCTTTCCCTTCCCTGTCCCCCCCCCTCCCCCCACTCCCCCCTTCCTCCCTCCCCCCCCCCCTTCTCCCTCCCCCCCCTGCAATAATCTATTGCAGACCAGAACACTGCACTTGCCTGAGGAAGACACGGGAGTGTTGAAAGCTCGCTTTTTTACTATCAAATAAATCGGTTGGATTAATAATTGGTGTTGCTAAATTCTTACTGAGTTCTTACCACCCCAATCCAACGCCGGCATCTTTACATCATAACCCTAAGAAGACAATACAATGCTAATCTTTACCACTGGCCATCATTATCCCTCTGAATATATATTCATCATTCTGCCTGGCCAATTATTGCCCAGACTTGGACTTCTTATTGAGAAGGGAAAAAGATTTCAAAGGCCTTTTCTTGGGTTTGTGTTTGGATATAAAGCTTTCCCCCAATCTGCTGATTGGAGCTGGATTCTGATATCCGGGGACCAGGCAGGAGCAAGTAAACATCTCATATCCTGGACAACTTCACCGTGAGATTGGCAGACTCCTTCTACATAGCAAGATCCTAATGATACTGTCTCTTTAATCTGTTAGTCACATCTGAGGGACAGGTAACCTCAGAACGTTGAGGAAATCAGAAATACAATAAAAGCAAAACACCGTGGATCTGGAAGCCAGACATAAAAACAGAAAATGTTGGTTAAACTCAGCAGGTCTGGCAGTGTGTACGGGGAGAGAAACCGAGTTAATGTTTACAGTCTGATAGATTCCAAGCTATTTACTTGTCTTACAATCTGCTGAAAAGTGGGATCTTTGAAACTTCCCTGAGTACAGGGAGGAGAAACATTGGGAATTACTTTGCTGAGAGATGTGGGAGGAACAGTGATGGGGCAGCTTAATCTCAGCATTGTGATTGGGTGGATGGTTTGTTTTGCTGTCGCAACATGTCCCAGAATTCTGCCGCTGTGACTGAAAGGCTCCTCCAGCACTGACTCACCTGTCTGGGCTTCTCTGTGACGTACACACTAACCACACCCTGATACTGGCTGCACAAACAAGTCATTCGACAAACTCCTGTTAGAAATCACTGATAAGGAGAGGCGGGGGTGGGGGTGGGCACAATTTGCCAGGCACTGGGCTGGTGAGGAGGGTGGGGAATGTACTGCAGGACAAAGTCTTGAACACCCTGGGGTGCTCTGTGGCTGGCTGATTTGTATGTCGCTATCTTTATTGGATCTTTCTGTGCTTTGCAGGATTCTCCACAGCAATCCAGGTGACTGTTCCAAATCCTTGGAATGTTGTGATTCTCTTCCAGCCTGTTGTCCTGAAATGTAACTATGACACCTCAAGCTCACAGAGTCCGATGGTTGTTTGGAAATACAAGTCTTACTGCCGCGATCGAATTCTAGACGCCTTTAACCCCGGCAGCACTGACAACCAAATCAATGACCAGCTCCAGCAAGCTGACCCCAACTACGACCCATACGTCAACTGTCCGGACAGTTCTCGCACTGTCCGAGTTGTCGCCTCCAAGCTGGGCAAAGCCGTGACGCTGGAAAACTACTATCAGGGGCGCAAAATTACCATCATCAATGGTAAGAACATAAGAAATAGGAGCAGGAGTAGGCCATCCAGCCCCTCGAGCCTGCCCCACCATTCAATAAGATCATGGCTGATCTGAAGTGAATCAGTTCCACTTTCCTACTTTCTCCCCATAACCCTTAATTCCCTTGTCTATCAGAAACCTATCTACCCGTGACTTAAATATATTCAGCGAGGTAGCTTCCACCACTTCAATGGGCAGAGAACTCTAGAGATTCATCACCCTTTGAGTGAAGAAATTCTTCCTCAACTCCGATCGACACCCCCCCCCCCCCCCCCCCCCCCCACCTTATTTTGAGGCTGTGCCCAACCAGTTCTGCTATACTTTCTATAGAGGGAAGAATCTCTCTACCTCTACCCTATCCATCCCATTCATTATGTTATGTGTCTCTATAAGTTTCCCCCGCCCCCCCCCCCCAACCTTCTAAACTCCAATGAGTACAGACCCAGTCTATTCAATCTCTCCTCATAAGCTAACCCCCTCATCTCCGGTATCAGCCTGGTGAACCTTCTCTGTATTCCCTCCAAGGCCAATATATCCTTTTGCAAATAAGGGGACCAAAACTGCACACAGTATTCCGGTTGCGGCCTCACCAGTGCCCTGCCCTGTACAGTTGCAGCAAGACCTCCCTACTTTTATATTTTATCCCCCTCACTATAAAGGCCAACATTCCATTCGCCTTCTTGATCGCCTGCTGCACCTGCAGACTGGGTTTTTGCGATTTGTACACAAGGACACCCAGGTTCCTCTTCACCGTAGCATGCTGCAGCTTTTCACCTTTTAAATAATAAGGACACAATAATAGTCCCTCTTACTATTATTTCTACCAAAGTGGATAACCTCACACTTGCTAACATTATACTCCATCTGCCAGGTCCTCGCCCATTCACTCGGCCTATCCAGATCCCTCTGCAGGCTTTCCAAACCTTCCACACAATTCACTTTCCCATTCATCTTTGTGTCATCAGCAAACTTTGTTACCCTGCACTCAGCCCCCTTCTCCAGATCATCTATGTAAATGTTAAATAGTTGAGGCCCTAGCACCGATTCCTAGGGCACTCCACTAGACACCAACATCCTTCCTCAGATAAGGAGACCAAAACTGCACACAGTACTCCAGGTGTGGCCTCACCAACGCCCTGTACAATTGCAGTAAAACATCCCTACCCCTGTACTCCAATCCTCTTGCTATGAAGGCCAACATACCATTTGCCTTCTTTGCTGCCTGCTGTACCTGCACGCTTACTTTCAACGACTGATTCATGGGGACTCCACGGTCTCGCTGAGTATCCGCCTCTCTCAATTTACACCCATTCCAGTAATAATCTGTCTTCCTATTATTGCTCCCAAAGTGGATAACCTCACATTTATCTACATTATATTGTATCTGCCATGCTGATATCCACACACTCAGCCTGTCCAAATCACACTAAAGCATCTCTGCATCCTCTTTACAGCTCACCCTCCCATCCAACTTTGTGTCATCTGCACGTTTGGAGATAATACAAAGAACAGTACAGCACAGGATCAAGCCATTCGACCCTCCAATCCTGAGCTGATCATGTTATCCTACTTTGACCAACCACCTGTATCCTTCCCTTTCCTGTCTGTTCATGTGTCCATCCAGCTAACTGTTAAATGTCACAAATGTATTTGTCTTAACCACCTCACTTGGCAGTGCATTGCAGGCCCTCATCACCCCTTGTGTAAAAACCTCCCTCTGCACATGTCTGAATCTCTTCCCCTCCCTTACAAATAACAAAGAAAATTCCAGCACAGGAACGGGCAATTTGGCCTCTCCAATCCTGTACCGACCATACTCCCCTGACTGAACTAAAACCCCCTACCCTTCTGGGGACCGTATCTCTCTATTCCCATCCTATTCATGGATTTGTCCAGATGCCCCTCAAAACTCACTATCTTATCCGCTTCCACTCCCTCCCCCGGCAGCGCGTTCCAGGCACCCACCACCCTCTGTGTAAAAAATCTGCCTTGTACATTTCCTTTAAACCTTGCCCCTCGCACCTTAAACCTGTGCCCCCGAGTAATCGACTCTCCCACCCTGGGGAAAAAGCTTCTGACTATCCACTCTGTCCATGCCTCTCATAATCTTGTAGACTTCTATCAGGTCTCCCCTCAACCTCCGTCACTCCAGTGAGAACAAACCAAGTTTCTCCAACCTCTCCTCATAGCTAATGCCCTCCGAACAAGGGTAACATCCTGGTAAATCTTTTCTGTCGCCTCTCCAAAGCTTCCACATGCTTCTGGTAGTGTGGTGACCAGAATTGAACACTATATTCCAAGTGTGGCCTCACTAAGGTTCTACAAAGTTGCAACGTGACTTGCCAATTTTTAAACTCAGTGCCCCGACCAATGAAAGCAAGCATGCCGTATGCCTTCCTGAGTTCCTTCTCCACCTGCATTGCCATTTTCAGTGACCTGTGTACCTGTACACCCAGATCCCTCTGCCTATCAATGCTCTTAAGGGTTAGAACAAAGAACAAAACAGCACAGGAAACAGGCCCTTCGGCCCATGAGCTCGTGCCGCCACCCCGAAGCTCCCACCTTTACTTGCGATCCCTGTCCATGTTTATAGATCTATGGATTAAAAACCAAATTTGAGACAATTTAGGGAGAATTTGTTTTGCCAATTAGCCTAAGAGCACATCTTTGGGATGTGGGAGGAAACCGGAGCGCCTGGAGAAAACCCACGCAAGCACAGGGAGAATGTGCAAACTCCCACAGACACAGGCCCAAATCCATGTATCTGCACAGCACAGCGATAGTCACTGAGCTGTCGTGTTGCCCATCAAATGGTCCAGATCGAGCGTACACTAACGACGTGAAGCACTAGGATACTCTCGAAAAAGATCCAAGAGCAGCCCCCTCACGACCCATCGCGTGTATGCCCCTCGTTAGACAACAAGGTGGACCAAAGCACCTGTGGGATAAAAACAAGTACATCAATATCTATTTACACACTTCCCAGGGACTCCCAAGGCTCATGATCCCTATTTTAAATCAATTTTCTACACTCCTCCATTCCCATTCTGTTCATGTGCCCATCTAAGTGTTTCTTAAATAACTCCAGAGTACCTGCCTCCACCACTTTACTTGGCAGTGCATTCCATACCCCCACCACCCTCTGTGAAAAAATTCCCTCTAGCATCCAAATTATACCTTACCCCCCTCAACCTAAGCCCATGACCCCTCGTGCTATTTGAGTCCATCCTAGGAAACAGCTTAACCCTGTTTATCTATCCCCTTCATAATCTTGTACACCTTTATCAGATCTCCGCTAAGTCTACCTCTTTCTAAGGAAAACAGTCCCAATTTGCCTAATCTCTCCTCGTAATTCAGACCTTCCATACCAAGCAGCGTCCTGGTAAACCTCCTCTGCACTCTCTCCAGAGTCTCCATGTCCTTCCAGTAGTAGGGCGATCAGAACTGGACGCAGTATTCCAAATGAGGTCTAACCAGCGTTTTATACAACTGCAACATTAAAGGCCAGCTGTTGTACTCTATCCCCCTTCCTATAAAGGCTAGCATACTATATGCTTTCTTCACAACCTTCTCCACTTGCTCTGCCACCTTCAGAGACTTGTTCACCTGCACCCCCAGGTCCCTCTGTGTTTCTATACTCTTAATAGGTCTACCCTTTATCATATACCTCCCCCCACATTCTTTCTCCCAAAATGCATCACCTCACATTTATCAGGATTGAATTCCATCTGCCATTTATCTGCCCAAGCTACCAGCCTGTCTATGTCCTGCTGCATCGCCTGACAATGCTCCTCATTATCCGCAAGTCCAGCCATCTTTGTATCGTCTGCAAACTTGCTGATCACTCCACTTACTCCCTCTTCCAAGTTATTTATATATATTACAAATAGAAGAAGTCCCAGTACCGAGCCCTGCGGCACACCACTAGTGACCGACCTCCAGTTAGAGAAACACCCTTCCACTATTACTCTCTGTCTCCTATTACCAAGCCAGTTACTTATCCATCTAGCTACCTGTCCTTGTATCCCATTAGCCTTGACCTTCTCGACTAACCTCCCATGAGGGACTTTGTCAAACGCCTTACTAAAATCCATATAGACGACATCAACGGCTCGCCCTTCGTCCACCGTTTTCGTCACCTCCTCAAAAAATTCTACCTGATTTGTAAGGCACGACCTCCCCTTAACAAATCCATGCTGCGTATCCCTAATCAGATCGCAACGCTCTAAGTGCTTAAACATTCTATCTCTTAAAAATCCCCTCCAACAGCTTCCCTACCACTGACGTCAAACTCACCGGCCTATAATTCCCAGGGTTATCCCTACTACCTTTTTTAAACAACGATACAACATTAGCTATTCTCCAGTCCTCTGGGACCTCAACTGTGTCCGAGGAAGAGACAAAGATTTGTGTCAGAGGCCCAGCAATTTCTCCTTGCACCTCCCTAAGCAGCCTGAGATAAATGCCATCAGGGCCCAGAGATTTATCAGTTTTAATGCTACCGAGAAGCTCTAACACTTCCTCCCTCGATATGGATATTTCCCTCAACTGGTCCAAGCTCCCTCAGAGACAGGAGCTGTCAACAAGCCCCTCTCCTTCGTGAATACCGACGCAAAGTATTCATTCAGGATCTCCTCCATTCCCTTGGGCTCTAAGCACAGTTCCCCTCCTCTGTCCCTAAGAGTCCAATTTTTCCTCTAACCATCCTTTTATTCCTAACAAAGGAGTAAAAAGCCTTTGGATTTTCCTTAATCCTATCCGCCAAAATCATTTCATGCCCCCTTTTTGCCCTTCTAACTCCCCATTTGAGCTCCCTCCTACTCTCTCTATATTCCTTCAATGCTGTCTCGGTGCCCAGCTGCTTCGACCTATCATACATAGAAACATAGAACAATACAGCACAAACAGGCCCTTCGGCCCACGAGTTGCGCCGATCACGTCTACCAATCCACAGACCTATCTATAACCCCCTATCCTATTCTTTTCCATATACTCATCCAGAAGTCTCTTAAAAGACCCCAGTGAGTTTGCCTCAACAACCTCCGACGGCAGTCGGTTCCATTCACTCACCACCCTCTGAGTGAAAAACCTACCCCTGACATCTCCTTTGTATTTGCTTCCCTGCACCTTAAATCTGTGTCCTCTCGTAGTGACCATTTCAGCTCGGGGAAATAGTCTCTGAGAGTCCACCCTATCTATTCCTCTCAACATTTTATAAACCTCTATCAGGTCGCCTCTCAACCTACGTCTCTCCAGTGAGAAGAGTCCCAGCTCCCTCAACCTATCTTCATAAGGCCTGCCTCCCAATCCAGGCAGCATCCTTGTAAATCTCCTCTGAACCCTCTCAATAGCCTCTACATCCTTCCTATAATGAGGCGACCAGAACTGTGCACAATACTCCAACTGGGGTCTGACAAGAGTCTTATAGAGCTGCATCATTACCTCCTGACTCCTAAACTCTATTCCTCGATTAATGAAGGCCAGTACACCGTACGCCTTCTTGACCACTTCCTCCACCTGCGAGGCCGATTTAAGAGTCCTATGGACCCGGACCCCGAGATCCTTCTGCTCTACAACACAGCTAAGACTCCTACCCTTTATATTGTACTCCTTCATCCCATTATTCCTGCCAAAATGGACCACTACACATTTATCTGCGTTGAAGTCCATCTGCCACTTCTCCGCCCAGTCTTGCATCCTGTCTATGTCCTGCTGCAACTTTTGGCA
Organism: Sphyrna mokarran; assembly: GCA_024679065.1. Lineage (NCBI taxonomy): Eukaryota > Metazoa > Chordata > Chondrichthyes > Carcharhiniformes > Carcharhinidae > Sphyrna > Sphyrna mokarran. Next base: position 142,478 of record JAGIQG010000016.1, read on the forward strand.
TCCCTCCAGACCATCCACAACACCACCGAGCTTTCTTTCGTCGGCAAACTTGCTAACCCACTTCCTCATCCAGGTCATTTATGAAAATGACAAACAGCAGGGGTCCCAGAACAGATCCCTGGGGCACACCACTGGTTACCGACCTCCATGCAGAGCAAGACCCATCCACAACCACTCTCTGCTTTCTGCCGGCAAGCCGGTTCTGGATCCACGAGGCCCTTGGATCCCATGCCCTCTCACCTTCTCCAGAAGCCTTGCATGGGGGACCTTATCAAACGCCTTACTAAAATCCATGTACACTACGTCCACCGCCCTTCCTTCGTCAATGTGTTCAGTCACATTTTCGAAGAACTCAACTAGGCTCGTAAGGCATGACCTGCCCTTGACAAAACCATGCTGACTATTTCTAATCAGTCCAAACTTCTCCAAATGTTCATATATCTTATCCCTCAGAAGCCTCTCCATCAGCTTACCAACCACTGAAGTCAAACTCACCGGTCGGTAATTTCCTGGACTATCCCTGTTCCCTTTCTTAAAGATAGGAACCACATCCGCAATCCTCCGGAACCTCTCCCGTTTCCATGGACGACGCAAAGATCATTGCCAGGGGCTCTGCAACCACTTCCCTCACCTCCCACAATAACCTGGGGTACATCCCATCCGGTCCCGGCGACTTGTCTATCTTGATAGAATTTAACAGGTCTAACACATCCTCTTTCCTAACATCCACATACTCAATCTTTTCCGTATGCCGCAAACCTGCAGTGCAATCTCCCAGTTCACTTTCCACTGTGAATACCGAGGCAAAGTACTCGTTAAGCACCTCTGCCATTTCTTCCGGATTCACACAGACTTTTCCCCCTTCACCTTTTATAGGCCCTATCCCTTCTCTTCTCATCCTTTTACTTTTCACATATTTGTAGGAAGCCTTGGGATTCTCCTTAATCTTCCCTGCCAAGGCCTTCTCATGACCCCTTCTGGCTCTCCTAATTTCCTTTTTAAGTTCCCTTCTACACACCTTATACTCCTCTAGATCCCTAACATCCCCTAGCTCTCTGAACCTTTTATATACCATTTTTTTTCTTCCTAACTAGGTTCACCACTACCTTCGTGCACCACGGTTCCTGCGTCCTACCTGAACCTCCTTGACTCCTCGGGACGTTGTTTTGCAGTGCCCCAGACAAACATTCCTTGAAAAACCGCCACTTCCCTTCTGTACTCTTCCAGTTTTGAACACCTCCTTCCAGTTTATATGTCCAATTACCTGCCTAATGTTTTCATATTTCCCCTTACTCCAGACATACACCTTCCTAGCCTGCCTGATCCTATCTCTTTCCATTGCTATCGTGAAAGAGATAGAATTATGATCCCCATTCCCAAGATGCTCACCTACCGTGAGATCTGATACCTGCCCTGGCTCATTAGCAAGCACCAGCTCAAGTACAGCCTCTCCTCTCGTAGGCTTTTCCACGTACTGTGTCAGGAAACCTTCCTGAACACACCTAACAAACTGCACACCATCCAAACCCCTTACCCTTGGGATATTCCAGTCGATGTTTGGGAAATTGAAATCTCCCATCACGACAACCCTGTTATTTCTACATCTGTTTAGGATCTGTTTCCCTATCTGCACCTCAAGTTCCCTGTCGCTATTGGGCGGCCTATAGAATACACCCAGCAAAATTATTGAGCCTTTGCTGTTCCTAACTTCCACCCACAGAGACTCCGTAGACAATCCCTCCCCGTCTTCCACCTTCTCTACAGCCATGACACTGTCCCTGATCAACAGTGCCACGCCACCTCCTCTTTTGCCCCCAACCCTGTCCCTCCTGAAGCACCTGAATCCCGGCACCTGAAGTACCCAGTCCTGTCCCTGAGATAACCAAGTCTCTGTAATGGCCACCATATCACACTCCCAAGCAGCAATCCACGCCCTAAGCTCATCTACCTTATTTACTACACCCCTGTCATTAAAATAGACACACCACAGCCCCTCAGTCAGGATATTTCCCTTTTCCACCACCTGCCTAACCCCCCTCTCAGGGTGCCTACAGTCCTTCCCTACCTGGGAACTAACCTCCTTATTCACTGTCCCATCGGTATTCCCACCCCCAGCTTTTCTAGTTTAAAGACTCCCCAGTAGCCCTAGCTAGCCTACCTGCCAAGATATTAGTCCCCCTAGGGTTCAAGTGCCACCCGTCCTTACTGTACAGGTCACACCTGCCCCTAAAGAGGTCCTAATGATCTATGAACCTGAATCCCTGCCCCCTGCTCCAGTCCCTCAGCCATGCATTCATCCTCCACCTCATTTGATTCCTGCTCTCATTCTCCCGAGGCGCAGGCAGCAATCCTGAAATTACTGCCTTTGCTTTTCTCTTCCTCAGCTTCCTACCCAGTTCTCTATAATCCCTTTTGATGACTGCCTCCCTCTTCCTGCCTATGTCTGCAGTACCTATATGCACTACAATTCAGGTTCCTCTCCCTCCCCTTTCAGGATGTCTGGGAGGCGTCCAGAAACATCCCGGATCCCAGCTCCAGGAAGACAAACCACCATCCGCGACTCTCTCCTGTGTCCACAAAAATGCTTGTCTGAACCCCTCACAGTGGAATCCTCTATTAGTATCGCCTTTCCTCTCTCTTCCTTAGATTTTTTGCGTACTGGCTCAGGTTTAGAGAGCGGGCCACTGCTGGCTCCCTCAGACGAGTTGTCCCCCCCATTAGTACTCAGGCAGGAGTACTTATTATGAAGGGGGACACCCTCCAGTGTGCTCTTCAGCACCCGAGTTTTCCCCTTCCTGATAGTCACCCACATGCCTTCTTCTCGTTGCCCTGGTGTGACCACCTGTTGATAACTCCTGTCAATTATCTCCTCGTTCTCTCTAATGAGACGAAGATCCTCAAGTTGCATCTCCAGTTCCTTAACCTTATCCCTTAGGAACTGCAGCTCTACACACCCAGCACAGGTATGGATGTCTGGGAGACCAGTAGCCTCCAAGACCTCCCACATCTGGCACTGGGAACAACATGCCGGCCTCACACCCATTATTTGCCCTCCTCTAGAAACACAGAGGAAAAAGTAATAAAAACTTATAACTTATCCTGTCTCACCCTTTATGCTTAAGCCCTATGAGCCAAAGCCCTTACAGCTACACAAAAAAAAACAGATAGAGAAAACAATCTTACCAGCTCTCTCTCTCTTTTTTAGGTTAGAGGAGGGGGGAGGGTGGGATACTCTACCTGTGTAGAGTATCGGGATTTCCCACCGCTCCAATTTATATTAAGCTTAAAAAAACTACACTTCCCACGTGTCCTTGCGACACTTTCCGGCCTCCGGAAAATTTAAAAAAAAAACTAGTGAAAAATCAATAAACTATGCAGAAAAATCACACTACTCACCCACACCAACTCTCCACTCGGAATTCGCTGCCTCTCTTCAGTGTCCCCAAGGACACTTCTCTTTTCTTTCTAACCAAGTCCTCAATATCCCTAGTAATCTACGGCTCTCTAATCCTACCTTTCCCATCTTTCCTCTTGGCCGGCACATATTTATCTTGCAACATTTTCAGTATTCCCTTGAAAGAGTCCCACATGCCTAGCATGGACTTACCCTCAAACAACCGTTCCCAATCAGTTTCCCTAAGTTCCTGCCTAATCCTTCTGTAGTTAGCCTTCCCCCAATTCAGCACCCTGCCCCTAGGGCAACAAGCATCTTTTTCCATCTGTATCCTAAAGTAGACAGAATTGTGGTCACTATTAGCCACATGTTCCCCTATTACAACATCAACCACCTGCCCTGGCTCATTACTCAGAACTAAATCCAATATAGCCCCTTCTCTAGTCAGGCTAGCCACATATTGTTCCAACGATCCTACCAGTACACATTTTACAAATTCCTGCCCATCCAAACCCCCAGCTCTAGGTACTTTCCAATCCACCCTAGGGAGATTAAAATCTCCCACTATAACATATTATAGCATAGAAAAGAATAGGGAGAGAGAACATTTGAACTCGTGGCTAAAGGGATGGTGCAGGAGGGAAGGGTTCAGGTATTTGGACAATTGGGGCTCATTCTGGGGAAGGTGGGACCTCTACAAGAGGGATGGTCTGCACCTGAACTGGAGAGGTACCAATATTTTGGGGGGTAAATTTACCAGTGCTATTCGGGGAGGTTTAAACTGATTCGGGGGGAGATGGGAACCTGAATTGTTGTGCCAGTATATAGGAGGATGTGAATAGGGAGGTCACGGATAAGGTTTCTAGGTCGCAGCAGTATAATGGCAAACGGGAGCGTGGTTTGAAATGTGTATACTTTAATGCGAGGAGCATACGCAATAAGGTGGATGAACTTGCAGCCTGGATTGGTGCTTGGGACTTCGATGTTGTGGCCATTTCAGAGACGTGGATAGAGCAGGGGCAGGAATGGTTGTTGCAGGTTCCGGGTTCAGATGTTTCAGTCAGAGCAGAGGTGGTGGTAGAAGAGGGGGAGGAGTGGCATTGTTAGTTAAGGACAGCATTACGGTGGCAGAAAAGACGTTTGATGTGGACTTGTCTGCTGGGGTAGTGTGGGCTGAGATTAGAAACAAGAAAGGAGAGGTCACACTGTTGGGAGTTTTTTATAGGCCTCCAAAAAGTTCCAAAGAAGTAGAGGAAGGGATTGCAAAGTTGATCCTGGATAGGTGTGAAAGTAACAGGGTAGTTGTAATGGGGGACTTTAACTTTTCTAATATCGATTGGAAAAGCTATAGTTCAAGTACGTTAGAGAGGTCAGTTTTTGTTCAATGTGTGCAGGAGGGTTTCATGACTCAGTATGTAGATAGGCCAACAAGAGGTGAGGCTATATTGGATTTGGTACTGGGCAATGAACCAGACCAGGTGTTAGACTTGGAGGTGGGTGAGCACTTTGGTGATAGTGACCACAATTTGGTTACGTTTACCTTAGTGATGGAAAGGGATGGGCACGTACCGAATAACAGTAGTTATAGCTGAGGGAAAGGTAATTATGAGGCTATTAGGAGAGATTTAGGATGCATAGGGTGGAGCAGGAAATTGCAGGGGCTGGGGACATCTGAAATGTGGAGCATATTTAAGGAACAGCTTCTGCATGTCCTTAATGCATATGTACCTGCCAGGCAGGGAGGAAGTGGTCGAGTGAGGGAACCATGGTGTACTAGGGAAGTTGAATCTCTGGTGAAGAGGAAGAAGGAGGCTTATATAATGATGAGATGTGAAAGCTCAGTTAGGGCAATGGAGAGCTATAAATCAGCCAGGAAGGAGCTAAAGAGGGAGTTGAGAAGAGCTAGAAGAGGACACTAGAAGACTTTGGCAGATAGGATTAAGGAGAATCCTAAAGCTTTTTACAGGTATATAAATAATAAAAGATTGGTTAGGGCAAGATTAGGGCCAGTCAGAGATAGCAGTGGAAGTTATGCGTGGAGTCTGAGGAGATAGGAGAGACACTGAATGAGTATTTTTCGTCAGTATTCACACAGGAGAAAGACAGTGTTGTCGGGGAGAATACTGCGATACCAGGTTGTAGACTGGGTAGGATTGAGGTTCATAAGGAGGAGGTGTTAGCGAATCTTGAGGGTATAAAAATTGATAAGTCCCCTGGGCCAGATGGGATTTACCCTAGGATTCTCTGGGAGGCTAGAGAGGAGATTGCAGAGCCTTTGGCTTTGATCTTCATGTCGTCGTTAGCTACAGGTATGGTGCCGGAAGACTGGAGGATGGCAAATGTTGTCCCTTTGTTCAAAAAGGGGAGTAGGGACCATCCTGGAAATTATAGACCGGTGAGCCTGACTTCTGTTGTGGGCAAGGTCTTGGAAAGAATTATAAGGGATAGGATTTATAAGCATCTAGTGAGGAATAAATTGATTAGGGATAGTCAGCACGGTTTTGTGAAGGGTAGGTTGTGCCTCACAAACCTTATTGAGTTTTTTGAGGAGGTGACCAAAGAGGTAAATAAGGGTAAAGCAGTTGATGTAGTGTATATGGATTTTAGCAAAGCGTTTGATAAGGTTCCCCATGGTAGGCTACTGCAGAAAGTGCAGATGAATGGGATTGAAGGGGATTTAGCAGTTTGGATTAGGAATTGGCTAGCTGATAGAAGACAGAGGGTGGTGGTTGATGGGAAATATTCAACCTGAAGTGCAGTTACAAGTGGTGTACCTCAAGGATCTGTTTTAGGGCCACTGCTTTTGTCATTTTTATAAATGACCTAGATGAGGGTGTAGAGGGTTGGATTAGTAAATTTGCTGACGATACCAAAGTGGGGGGAGTTGTAGACAGCGAGGATGGATTTTACAGTTTGCAGAGGGACATAGATAGGTTGCAGAGCTGGGCCGTGAGGTGGCAAATGGAATTCAATACGGATAAGTTTGAGGTGATTCACTTTGGTAGGAATAACAGGCATATGAAATATAGGGCTAATGGAAGGACCCTTAATAGTGTTGTCGAGCAGAGGGATCTTGGGTACAAGTACATAGCTCTTTGAAAGTTGGCACCCAGGTTGATAAAGTTGTTAAGAAGGCATACGGTGTGTTAGCTTTTATTGCTAGAGGGATTGAATTTAGGAGCCTTGAGGTTATGTTACAACTGTACAAAACTCTGGTGCGGCCGCACTTGGAGTATTGCGTACAGTTCTGGTCGACGCATTATAAGAAAGATGTGGAAGCATTGGAAAGGGTGCAGAGGAGGTTTACCAGGATGTTGCCTGGTTTGGTGGGAAGGCCTTATGAGGAAAGGCTGAGAGACCTGAGGTTATTTTCATTAGAGAGAACGTTACGCGGTGACCTAATTGTGGAGTATAAGATGATCAAGGGATTGGATAGGGTGGATAGTGAGAGCCTTTTTCCTCGGATGGTGATGACCAACACGAGGGGACATAACTTTAAATTAAGAGGTGGTAGTTATAGGACGGATGTCAGAGGCAGGTTCTTTACACAGAGGGTGGTGAGGGCGTGTAATGCCCTGCCTGCAGCAGTTGTGGACTCGCCTACTTTGGGGGCATTCAAATGTTCGGTGGATAGGCATATGGATGATATTGGAATAGTTTAGGTTAGAGGGTCCACTGGCCGGCGCAACATCGAGGGCCGAAGGGCCTGTACTGCACTGTAATGTTCTATGTTCTATGTTCTACTGTAACGACTCTGTTCTTTCTGCTCCTATCCAAAATGTCTTTACATATGCTTTCTTCAACTACCCAGTTGTAGTTGGGTTGGCCTATAATAAACCCCTAGCATAGTAATCGCCCCCTTTCTATTCCTCAACTCCACCCAGAGCGACTCCACTCCTAACTCCTCTGTTTTGTCCTCCCTCTGCACCGCTGTGATGCTCTCCTTAACTAACAACGCCACTCCCCCACCTCTTCTGGACCCTTCTCTGTCACGCCTGAAACACTTATACCCAGGAATGTTCAGTTGCCACTGCTCTCCTCCCTTTAACCACGTCTCCATCACCGCAACCACATCCAAGTTCCTCGCAAACATTAAAGCCCTAAGTTCATCCGTTTTTCCCATTACGCTCCTCGCATTGAAACAGACACGCTCCAGACCTCTAAGCCCACTCAGAACCTCCTTCTCCCCGATGCATCTCTTCTTGTCCAAGCTTATTCTATCTCCCATCTCGCTCTCTACTGAGCTATCGGTCTCAGCCCCTCCTCCCCTCCATATTAGTTTAAATCCTGCTGAAACACTCCAGCTAACCTCCCAGCTATGATATTCACACCCTTCCCATTCAAGTGTTCCCCGTCCCTTCTATACAGGTGCCCTTCTTTCACAAAGACTTCCCAGTTATCCACAAATATGAAACCCTCTGCCCTACACCAGTCCTTCAGCCATGCATTCAGCTGTAGGATCTCATCTCTCCTGGCTCCGCTATTACCTGGCCCTGGGAGCAGCCCTGTGATCGCCACCCTGGAGGCCCTGCTCTTCAGCCTACCCTCCAACTCCCTGAACTGCCTTCTTATATCCTCTCTGCACTTCCTTCCTACATTCTTCTCTCCTACGTGAATACTCACATCCGCCTGGGGTTCTGCCATTTACTGTATATTTCCTATCTGTATTAGACCTTCAGCTTATGTCCCCTTGTAATTGTTGTTTCTTCTCTGGGGAAAAAGCTTCCAACTGTTCACCCTATCCTTACCCCTCAATTTTATAAACTTCTCTTAGGTCACCCCTCAGCCTCCAGGGAGAGCAATCCCAGTTTCTCCAATCTCTCCTCATAGCTAATGCCCTCCATACCAGGGCAACATCATGGTAAATCTTTTCTGTAACCCTCTCCAAAGTCCCCACATGTTTTTGGTAGTGTGGTGACCAGAATTGAACACCATATTCCAACTGTGGCCTAACCAACGTTTTATATAATTAACATAATTTGCCAAATTTTCTACTTGATGCTGTATCTGATGAAGGTGAGTGTGCCATATGCCTTCTTTTTCACCAGTGCTCCCACCTTTAAGGATCTGTACACCTTTACTCCGGATCCCTCTGTGTTTCCATTCTCCTGATGGTTCTGCCATTTACCAAATACATTCAGGCCCCTCTTCCAAATCATTAATATATAATGTGAACAGTTGTGGTCCGAGCGCAGATCCCTGCAGAATCCCATTAGTCACTGACTGCCAAGCAGAAAAAAATCTATTTATGCCAACTCTTTGCTTCCTATCTGCTAACCAGCTTTCTATCCATCTCAAGACATTATCTGCAATCCCATGTGCTTTAATTTTACAAAACAATCTGTTACGTGAGACCTTGTCGAAAGCCTTCTGAAAGTGTAAATAAACCACGTTCACTAGTTCTCCTCGGGCAACTGTCCTAGTTACATCCTCAAAGTAGAACACCCCCTTCCCCACCCCCTGGATAGGGCAATGTGAACCCCCCCCTCCCTGGATAGGTCCAGTGTGACCCCCTCTCCCTCACATAGGGCCAGTGTGAATCCCGCCCTCCCCCCACCCCCCACCCCGGATAGGGCCAGTGTGAATCCCGCCCCGGATAGGGCCAGTGTGACCCTCGCTGGATAGGGCAGTGTGAACCCCCCGCCACCGCCTTCCCGGATAGAGCCAGTGTGACCCTCCCTCCCCCTGGATAGGGCAGTGTGACCCGCCCCCTCCACTCTCTCCCTAGATAGGGCCAGTGTGAATCCCATGCCCTCCTCACCTCTCTCTGGTTTCTCTGTGACTTGTCTGTTTGGCTGCAATGTTAGATTTGGGACGGAGCCAGAGATTGGTTCTGGATTTTGTATTCTCCCATTTGTTTGATTCATGTTTCTGTCTAATCCAGACGCTGACCTCAGTATCGAGCAGACAGCTTGGGGTGACAGTGGGGTTTATTACTGCACAGTTAACGCCTTCGGAGATATGGCTGGAAATAACGAAGCTTATGCAGAACTGCTTGTCCTTGGTATGTATTTCACCCTGGCCCCGCGCTCCTGTGGTACGGCTCCCACACGCACTGACTCTCACTGGGGTACGGCTCCCACACGCACTGACTCTCACTGGGGTACGGCTCCCACACGCACTGGCTCTCACTGGGGTACGGCTCCCACACGCACTGACTCTCACTGGGGTACGGCTCCCACACGCACTGACTCTCACTGGGGTACGGCTCCCACACGCACTGACTCTCACTGGGGTACGGCTCCCACACGCACTGACTCTCACTGGGGTACGGCTCCCACACGCACTGACTCTCAGTGGGAGGGACATGTTTTTCAGTTGAATCTGTCCAAACGCACTGCCTCCCTCGTCTCCCCATGGCTCTTGTGGTTGGCGATAAGATTCTGCAGCTGTTGAATCCACTTGGTGACACTGAGTGATTTGTAAATATTCTGGAATGAGCTGATGAGCCGGTTGTGGGAATGGAACCCGCTTTCTGCAGGTTGCTTGGGAGGATCGAGATGTTTCTTTCTCAGTTGTGACTCTGTTGTAGCAGCTGAGTGGGTTTGAGTGGCATCTGGCGATTGGGATCAGTGTGTAACTGCGGCTGTTTCTGTGTGTCAGTGAGGCTGTACACTCACTCACACACAGACTCACACTCACAGACACAGTTGCTGTGTCCCACTCCCTCAGGATAAATGGTCGGACATTGAAGAGTGTAATAGAACAGAGGGATCTGGGAATACAGGTACAGAATTCCCTAAAAGTGGTGTCACTGGTAGATAGGGTTGTAAAGAATGCTTTTGGAACATTGGCCTTTATAAATCAGAGTATCAAATATAAAAGTTGGAGTGTTATGGTGAGGTTATATAAGACATTGGTGAGGCTGAATTGAGAATATTGTGTACAGTTTTGGTCACCTAGTTACAGGAAGGATGTAAATAAGGTTGAAAGAGTGCAGAGAAGGTTCACAAGGATGTTGCCGGGACTTGAGAAGCTGAGTTACAGAGAGAGATTGAATAGGTTAGGACTTTATTCCCTGGAGTGTAGAAGAATGAGGGGAGATTTGATAGAGGTGTATAAGATTTTGATGGGTATCGATAGAGTGAATGCAAACAGGCTTTTTCCACTGAGGCTCGGGGAGAAAAAAACCAGAAGGCATGGGTTAAGGGTGAAAGGGGAAAAATTTAAAGGGAATATTAGGGAGGGATTCTTCACATAGAGTGTGGTGGGAGTGTGGAATAAAGTGGGAAATGCAGTGTCACTTTTAACATTTAAGAGAAACTTGGACGGATTCATGGATGAGAGGGGTGTGGAGGGATATGGTTCAAGTGCAGGACAGTGGAATGAGGTAAAAAAATGATTTGGCACAGACAAGAAGGGCCAAAAGGCCTGTTTCTGAGCTGTGGAATTTGTATTACCCGGAGAGGTCTCCACATCTGGGGAAAGGTTATGTCAGGCCAGTGGAAGCTGCATTTGCATATTACTAAGACCGTGCACAGCAGTGAGTATCAAAGCAGCATTGTCATTGGGCCAGGAAGAAGATTTCAGGACTGGCCTCACACGTTTGGGAAGAGTGTTTATATGGGGAAGGGAGGAATGGGAAGAGAGAGGGGGGAGGTTATGTGGTGAAGGGGAAAAAAGAGAAGGGGCTTTATATGGGGGTAGGGGAAAAGAAAGGGGGGGTTATACGGGGAGGGGGTTTCAGAGATTGGAGACCAAGCCGCTGGGGTAGAAATTAAGAGGTGTTGAAACTTGAGGGTTGACATAACTTTGGCCAGATTCAAATTGGTAACTGAGTTGTACTCTCTCTTTTGTTCTCCAGGTAGTACTGGAGGGACCTCTGACCTATTGCCAGGTGTACAGATAGGGAACTTGCCAGGTACACACCACCAACTTTCAGAGTAGAATTGGACCCTTCCTGGGAGGGAGGTTAGCACAAAATCAATGGTCAGGCTGTGGGTGGCGGCATCACCATTCTGCATTGCTGGGTCAGGGATCTCTGGGGATGGAGTTGAGTGCAGATACACTCTATGCATGTGTCGGAGGGGGCAGATAAGCTTTGTGTGTCTGTTGGAGGGCGCATTTACACTCTGTGTAGATGTTAGACAGTGCAGATACTGTGCGTTTATGTGTTAGAGAATTCAGATACACTTTGTATGTGTGTGTGTGTGTGTTGCATGATGTGGATACAGTCTGTATCTGTGTTGGAGGCTATGGATACAGTGTGTGTATATGGTGGAGAGGGTATGGATACAGTGTGTGTATATGGTGGAGAGGGTATGAATACAGTGCGTGTATATGTTGGAGAGGGTGGATACAGTGTGTGTATATGGTGGAGAGGGTATGGATACTGTGCGTGTATATGGTGGAGAGGGTACGGATACTGTGCGTGTATATGGTGGAGAGGGTACGGATACTGTGCGTGTATATGGTGGAGAGGGTACGGATACTGTGCGTGTATATGGTGGAGAGGGTACGGATACTGTGCGTGTATATGGTGGAGAGGGTACGGATACTGTGCGTGTATATGGTGGAGAGGGTACGGATACTGTGCGTGTATATGGTGGAGAGGGTACGGATACTGTGCGTGTATATGGTGGAGAGGGTACGGATACTGTGCGTGTATATGTGGAGAGGGTACGGATACTGTGCGTGTATATGGTGGAGAGGGTACGGATACGTGCGTTTATATGGTGGAGAGGGTACGGATACTGTGCGTGTATATGGTGGAGAGGGTACGGATACTGTGCGTGTATATGGTGGAGAGGGTACGGATACTGTGCGTGTATATGGTGGAGAGGGTACGGATACTGTGCGTGTATATGGTGGAGAGGGTACGGATACTGTGCGTGTATATGGTGGAGAGGGTACGGATACTGTGCGTGTATATGGTGGAGAGGGTACGGATACTGTGCGTGTATATGGTGGAGAGAGTACGGATACTGTGCGTGTATATGGTGGAGAGAGTACGGATACTGTGCGTGTATATGGTGGAGAGAGTACGGATACTGTGCGTGTATATGTGGACTGTGAAGACGTGACTTGGCAATAGTGAAATTGTATTTTGCTGGGATAATTTGGAATGTAGAATGCAAACTCAGTATTTGTATAAAAGTCTCACAGAGAGAACGTCCCCTCAACTCTACTCGGAGCGAGGGACGCAGAGACTGGTTGTTGGCTTTCTGTAGTCCTGCAGCCATTGCTAATCTCTGTCTGTCTCTCCGCAGATTGGCTGTTTGTGCTGTTGGTAATCCTGGGTTTTATTTTCTTGCTGATACTGATTGGAGTGTGCTGGTGTCAGTGTTGTCCCCATACCTGCTGCTGCTACGTTCGATGTCCGTGTTGTCCGGAGAAATGCTGCTGTCCACGGGCGCGTGAGTGAAACCTCTGACCCCCCCGTCTGCCCATCCCTGAGAGGGGGAATTGGGAGTGAAGGGAACGTGAACTGAGGGCTGCTGAACAGGGTGGACAGAGAGAAAGAATTTATCTCAGGGGGAGTAGGGGGGCAGGTATCATGGAGGAACGGGGCGGTGGGAGGGGGGGGGGGGGGGAGCGGCGGGGGCACTCGGGGCATGGAATATCAGAAACCACCCTCGCACGGGCCAGGGGGGAATGGATGGCCTTTGAGGGATGGGGTTGGGGGACATGGCAGTGAGAGGGGGAAGGGGGTGGTGGGGCGTAGAGGGTGGGGGAACGGGGTGATGGGGTTGGGCGACGGTGAGCACAGAGGATGGGAGGATGGGGTGAGGGGTCAACAGACATGGAGGACGGGAGGGGCATGGGGGAATGGGGTCAGATGAAATTCGGAAGCAAAGAAGCTGTTGAGTTTGGGGGAAGGCATTGAGCAGTTCAAAGCTGAGATTGGTAGATTTTTATTGGGTAAAAGGATTAAGATTATTGAACCTTTCAGATATGAACCTGTAGATAATCTAATTTAATCAAAGAACAGGCTCGAGGGGCTGAATGGCCTCCTCCTGTTCCTGTGGAAATGTTGCAGTTCAGGGTGAGATGATTTTTGTGGTGTGTCTGGTTGTGATATTTCGGAAGAATGTGAATATTAAAGTCTCTTCTCTTTCTCGCCAGTTTATGAAGCAGGTAAAGCAGCCACAGCGGGAGTTCCGAGCCTCTATGCCCCCAGCTCCTATGCTGCCAGTGTGTACTCGCACCCCAGTCAGGCCAAGTTACAGCCCCCACTGCCAGTCATGGTTCCAATGACCCAGTTCAATGGAGGATACGGATCTGATTTTGATGGAGCCAGTTCAGGTAATTAGAATACAGTGCCCCCTGGACACTGGGATTAACGCTGTGCCCCCTGGACACTGGGATTAACGCTGTGCCCCCTGGACACTGGGATTAATACTCGGGACACTGGGTTTAATACTGTGCACACTGGATACTGGGATTAATACTGTGCTGTGGACACAGATTAATACTCTGGGCACTGGGACTAATACTCGGGGCACTGGACTCTGGAATTAATACTATGCATACTGAACACTGGGATTAATACTCAGGACACGGGACGCTGTGATTAATACTCAGGACACTGCGATTAATACCTGGGGCATTGGGATTAATACTGTGCACATTGGTATTAATACTTGGGGCACTGGGATTAATGCTGTGCACCCGGGACAGCAGGATTAGTACTGTGCACACGAGGTACTGGGATTAATACTGAGCACACGGGGCATTGGAATTAATAATGTGCGTACTGACATTGCGATTAATACTCAGCACTAGGATTAATACTGTGCGCATGGGGCACTGGGATTAAACGCTGTGCACACAGGGTACTGAAATTAATACTGTGCACACTAGGCACTGGGATTAATACTGTGGACACTGATATTATAACTCACACTGGGATTAGTAGTAGTAGAGACGGGTACAATTTTATCTTTTAAAAAGCATTTAGACAGTTACATGGGTACGATGGGTATAGAGGGATATGGGCCAAATGCAGGCAATTGGGATTAGTTTAGGGATTTTTAAAAAAAAAATGGCGGCATGGACAAGTTGGGCTGAAGGGCCTGTTTCCATGCTGTAAACCTCTGTGGTTCTATGACTCTAGTTGTACTTGCCTCTACTACTGCCTCTGGCAGCTCGTTCCAGACACTCACCACCCTCTGTGTGAAACACTCGCCCCTCTGGACCCTTTTGTATCTCTCCCCTCTCACCTTAAACCTATACCCTCTAGTTTTAGACTCTCCCCTACCTTTGACTATCTGGTTGATCTGTACCCCTTATTATTTTATAGATCTCTATAAGATCACCCCTCAGCCTCCCACGCTCCAGAGAAAAAAGTCCTAATTTATTCAGCTTCTCCTATAACTCAAAGAACAAAGAAAATTTCAGCACAGGAACAGGCCCTTTGGCCCCTCCAAGCCTGCCCTGACCATGCTGCCCGACTGAACTAAAACCCTCTACCCTTCCGGGGACCATATTCCTCTATTCCCATCCTATTCATGGATTTGTCCAGACACCTCTTAAAACTCACTATCTTATCCGCTTCCACTCCCTCAGCGAGTTCCAGGTACCCACCACCCTCTGTGTAAAAAATCTGCCTCGTACATCTCCTTTAAACCTTGCCCCTCACACCTTAAACCTGTGCCCCCGAGTCATTGACTTTCCCACCCTGGGGAAAAGCTTCTGACTATCCACTCTGTCCGTGCCTCTCATAATCTTGTAGACTTCTATCAGGTCTCAGGTCCTAAGTAAAATTGAAAGAGTGCAGAGAAGGTTCACAAGGATGTTGCCGGGACTTGAGAAGCTGAGTTACAGAGAGAGATTGAATAGATTAGGACTTTATTCCCTGGAGTGTAGAAGAACGAGGGGAGATTTGATCGAGGTGTATGAGATTTTGATGGGTATGAATAGAGTGAATGCAAACAGTCTTTTTCCACTGAGGCTCGAGGAGGAAAAAACCAGAGGGCGTGGGTTAGGGGGGAAAGGAGAAAAGTTTAAAGGGATTATTAGGGGGGAGGGATTCTTCACATAGAGAGTGGTGGGAGTGTGGAATGAACTGTCTGATAAAGTGATAAATGCGGGGTCATTTTTAACATTTAAGAAAAACTTGGATGGGTTCATGGATGAGAGGGGTGTGGAGGGATACGGTTCAAGGGCAGGTCAGTGGGACTAGGCAAAAAATGGTTCGGCACAGACAAGAAGGGTCAAAAGGCCTGTTTCTGAGCTGTAATTTTCTATGGTTCTATCAAATCTCCCCTCAGCTTCTGTCACTCCAGTAAAAACAAACCAAGTTTCTCCAACCTCTCCTCATAGCTAATGCCCTCTGTACCAGGATAACATCCTGGTAAATCTTTTCTGTCCCCTCTCCAAAGCCTCCACATGCTTCTGGTAGTGTGGTGACCAGAATTGAACACTATATTCCAAGTGCAGCCTCACTAAGGGTTCTATAAAGTTGCAACATGACTTGCCAATTTTTAAACTCAATACCCGCATCAATGAAGGCAAGCATGCCGTATGCCTTCTTGACTCCCTTCTCCACCTGCATTGCCACTTTCAGTGACCTGTGTACCTGTACGCCCAGATCCTTCTGCCTATCAATACTCTTAAGGGTTCTGCCATTTACTGAATATTTTCCTATCTGTATTAGACCTTCCAAAATGTATTACCTCACATTTGTCTGGATTAAACTCCATCTGCCATCTCTCCGCCCAAGTCTCCAACTGATCTATATCCTGCTGTATCCTCTGATGGTCCTCATCACTATCCACAAATCCACCAATCTTTGTGTCATCCGCAAACTTACTAATCAATCCAGTTACATTTTCAAAGAACAAACAAAGAACAATACAACACAGGAAACAGGCCCTTCGGCCCTCCAAGCCTGCACCGCTCATTGGTCCAACTAGACCATTTTTCTGTATCCGTCCATTCCCAGTCTGGTCATGTGACTATCCAGGTAAGTCTTAAACGATCCCAGCATGTCCGTCTCCACCACCCTGCTTGGCAGTTCATTCCAGGCCCCCATCACCCTTTGTGTAAAAAAAACGTCCCTCTGATATCGGAGTTATACCTTGCCCATCTCACCTTGAACCCGTGATCCCTCATGATCATCAACTCGGACCTGGGAAAAAGCTCCCCATTGTTCACCTTATCTATGCCCTTCATAATTTTATACACCTCTATTAGGTCTCCCCTCATTCTCCGTCTTTCCAGGGAGAACAAACTCAATTTACCCAATCTCTCCTCATAGCTAAGACCCTCCTTACCCAGCAACATTCTGGTAAACCTTCTCTGCACTCTCTCTAAAGCCTCCACATCCTTCTGGTAGTGTGGCGACCAGAACTGGACGCAGTATTCCAAATGTGGTCTAACCAGCGTTCTATACAACTGCAACATCAGACTCCAGCTTTTATACTCTATACCCCGTCCTATAAAGCAAGCATGCCATACATTTTCTTCACCACCTTCTCCACCTGTGCTCTCACCTTTAAGGATCTATAGACCTGCACACCCAGGTCTCTCTGTGTCTATACTCCTGATAATTCTGCCATTATTGTATAACTCCCTGCCCCCGCCTTAGATCTACCAAAATGAATCAAAGAACAAAGAACAAAACAGCACGGGAAACAGGCCCTTCGGCCCAACGAGCCCATGCCGCCCCCTCAATGTTCCCACTTTTACCATGATCCCTGTCATCCCTGTCTATGTTTATAGATCTATGCATTAGAACCAAATTTGAGAGAATTTAGGGAAAATTTGTTTTGCCAATCAGCCTAAGAGCACATCTTTGGGATGTGGGAGGAAACTGGAACACCCAGAGAAAATCCACGCAAGCACAGGTAGAATGCGCAAACTCCCACAGACACAGGCCCAAATCCATGTATCGGCACGGTACAGCAATAGTCACTGAGCTGTCGTGTTGCCCATCAAATGGTCCAGGTCAAGCGTACATGAAGCATTAGGCTACTCTCAAAATCTAAGAGCAGCCCTCTCACGACCCATCGCGTGTATGCCCCTTGTTAGACAAGGCGAACCGAAGTACCTGTAGGATAAAACAAAGATATCAATATCATCAACAATTTACACACTTCCCAGGGAACTCCCAAGGGGCTCATGATCCCTATTTTAAATCAGTTTTCTATATCCTTCCATTCCCATTCTGTTCATGTGCCCATCTAAGCATCTCTTAAATAACTCCAGAGTACCTGCTTCCACCACTTTACTTGGCAGCGCATTCCATACCCCCACCACCCTCTGTATGAAAAAACTCCCTCTAGCATTCAAATTATACCTTACCCCCTCACTCTAAGCCTGTGACCCCTTGTGCTATTTGACTCCGTCCTAGGAAAAAGCTTAACCCTGTTTACTCTATCTATACCCCTCAATCTTGTAGACCTCTATTAGATCTCCTCTAAGTCTACGTCTTTCTAAGGAAAATAGCCCCAATTTGCCTAACCTCTCCTTGTAACTCAGACCTTCCATACCAGGCAGCATCCTGGTAAACCTCCTCTGCACTCTCTCCAGAGTCTCCACATCCTTCCAGTAGTAAGGTGACCAGAACTGGACTCAGTATTCCAAATTCTAACCAATGTTTTATACAACTGCAACATTAAAGGCCAGCTCTTGTACTCTATACCCCTTCCTATAAAGGCTAACATACTATATGCTTTCTTCACAACCTTCTCCACCTGCTCTGTCACCTTCAGAGACTTGTTCACCTTCACCCCCAGGTCCCTCTGCGTTTCTATACTCTTAATAGGTCTACCCTTTATCATATACCTCCCCCCTACATTCTTTCTCCTGAAATGCATCACCTCACATTTATCAGGATTGAAATCCATCTGCCATCTGTCTGCCCAAGCTACCAGCCTATCTATGTCCTGCTGCATCGCCTGACAATGCTCCTCACTATCCGCAAGTCCAGCCATCTTTGTATCGTCTGCAAACTTGCTGATCACTCCACTTACTCCGTCTTCCAAGTCATTTATATATATTACAAATAGAAGAGGTCCCAGTACCGAGCCCTGCGGCACACCACTAGTGACCGACCTCCAGCTAGAAAAACACCCTTCCACTATTACTCTTTGTCTCCTATTACCAAGCCAGTTACTTATCCATCTAGCTACCTGTCCAACACTTTGCATTTATCTGATTAAATTCAATCTGCTATTTCTTCACCCAATTTTCCAGCCTATCTATTGTCCTGCTGTATTGTCTGATAATGTTCATCACTATCCGCAAGTCCAGCCATCTTGGTGTCATCCACAAACTTACTGATCACACCAGCTACACCTTCTTTCAAATCATTTATATATATCACAAGTAGCAGAGGTTGCAGTACAGAGCCCTGTGGAACACCACTGGTCACGGACCTCCAGCCAGAAAAAGATCCTTCAACTGCTGTCCTATGTCTTCTGTGGCCAAGACAGCTCTCCACCCATCTAGCCACCTCTCCTTGTATCCCATGAGCCTTAACCTTTTTCACTAACCTGCCATGAGGGACTTTGTCAAACGCCTTACTGAAATCCATGTAGACAAAATCCACCGTCCTTTATCAACCGTTTTTGTCACCTCCTCAAAAAACTCCACCAAATTTGTGAGGCACGACCTCCCTCTTACAAAGCCATGCTGTCTGTCACTAATGAAATTGTTCCATTCTAAATGTGCACACATCCTATCTCTAAGAATCCTCTACAACAATTTCCCTACCACGGACGTCAAGCTCACTGGCCTGTAGTTACCCGGATTATCCCTGCTACCCTTCTTAAATAACGGTATCACATTCGCTATCCTCCAATCCTCTGGGACATCACCTGTGTCCAATTAATAGACATTTTGTGACCTCTTTTTGTCTTCTAACTCGCCATTTGATTTCTTTCCTACTCTCTCTGAGTTCCTCCAGAGCTCCCATCTGTTTTCAGTTGCCCAGACCTAACGTACGCCTCTCTTTTCTTTTTGATTGGATCCTCCATTTCCCTAGTTATTCACAGCTCTCGAATCCTATCTTTCCTATCCTTCCTTTTTACAGGCACATGCCTGTCCGGCAGTCCCATCAACTGTTCCTCCAAATCATTTATGTATACTACAAACAGCAATGATCCCAGCACTGATCCCTGAGGAACTTGTCACAGCCCTCCATTCAGAAACACACCCTTCCACTGCTACCTTCTGTCATCTTTGACCGAGCCAGTTTTGTATCCACCTTGCCAGATCACCTCTGATCCCATGTGACTTCACCTTCTGCACCAGTCTGCCATGAGGGACCTTGTCAAAGGCCTTACTGAAATCCATGTAGACAACATCCACTGCCCTACCCTCATCAATCATCTTCATCACTTCCTCGAAAAACTCAAATCAACTTCGTGAGACACGACCTCCCCTTCACAAAACCATGTTGCCTCTCCCTAATACGTCCGCTTATTTCCAAATGGCAATAAATCTTGTCTCGAAGAAGGAGAGGTCCAATAATTCCCTGACCACTGAGGTAAGGTTCACTAGCCTGTAATTACCTGGATTATCCTTGCTACCTTTCTTGAACAAAGGAACAACATTGGCTATTCTCCAATGCTCTGGGACCTCCCCTGTAGCCAGTGAGGATATAAAGATTTCTCTCAAGACCCCAGCAATTTCCTCCCTTGTCTCTCTCAGTATTCCGGAGTATTTCCCATCAGACCCTGTTGATTTATCTACCTTAATGTTTCCCAAGAACCCCAATACCACCTCCTTTTTGATCTCAACATGATTCAAACTATCTGCATACATTTTCCCAGTATCATCATCTGACCCAGGTCTTTCTCTTTGGTGAATACTGACACAAGGTATTTATTTAATTTCCTTGTCCATTTCCTCTGGCTCCACACATAGATTCCCTCCCTTGTCTTTAAGCGGTTAATCCTCTCACTGGCTACCTTCAAACCATCAAGTCCCAGTAGCATCCTAGTAAATCTTTTCTGCATTCTTTCTAGTTTAATAATATCCTTTCTATAATAGGGTGACCAGAACTACGCACAGTATTCCAAATGTGGCCTTACCAATGTCCTGTACAACTTCAACACAACATCCCAAATCCTGTATTCAATGTTCTGACCGATGAAACCAAGCATGCCAAATGCCTTCTTCACCACTCTGTCCACCTGTGACTCCACTTTCAAGGAGCTATGAACCTGTACCCCGAGATCTCTTTATTCTGTAACTCTCCCCAACAACCTACCATTAACTGAGTAAGTCCTGCCCTGGTTCAATCGACCAAAATACATCACCTCACATTTATCTAAATTAAACTCCATCTGCCATTCGTCAGCCCACTGGCCCAATTGATTAAGATTCCGATGCAATTGGAGATTACTTTCTTCACTGTCCACTATGCCATCAATCTTGGTGTCATCTGCAAACTTACTAACCATGCCTCCTATATTCTCATCCAAATCATTAATATAAATGACCAATAACAGTGGACCCAGCACTGATCCCTGAGGCACACTGCTGGTCACAGGCCTCCAATTTGAAAAACAACTCTCTACAACCACCCTCTGGCTTCTGTCAAGAAGCCAATTTTGTATCCATTTAGATATCTCACCCTGGATCTGGTGAGATTTAACCTTATGCAACAACCTACCATGCGGTACCTTGTCAAAGACCTTGCTAAAGTCCATGTAGACAACATCAACTGCACTGCCCTCATCTACCTTCTTGGTTACCCCTTCAAAAAACTCAATTAAATTTGTGAGACATGATTTTCCACTCACAAAGCCGTGCTGACTGTCCCTAATCAGTCCTTGTATCTCTAAATGCCTGTAGATTCTGCCTCTCAAAATACCTTCCAACAATTTACCCACCACAGATGTGAGGCTCACTGATCTGTAGTTCCCAGGCTTTAATGCTCTGGATGCTGGAATTAATACTGGGATGATCACTCTGGACACAGGGATTGATACTGAGGGTGCTAGGATTGATACTCGGTGCTGGGCAGGACTGGTACTCAGGGTGATGGGGGGGTGGTTGATACTCTGGGCTGTGAGGGGGAATTGATACTCGGTACTGGGAGGATTGATACTTGGTGCTGGGGTGATTGATACTCTGGGTGCTGGAGGGGGGTGGGATTGATACTCTGTGTGCTGGGGGGGATTTGGGCTACAGCAAATCACAGGGAAACACACTTTTATTGAGCTGTTCATCATTCTCCATTTCTTTCCTTCCTTGTTCAGTTGGAAACCATAGTCGAGTTCCACTTCTGCAAGACCAAGACACAGCGAGCTCCGGTAAGTGAATGTGACTGCGATATAATCTGTGAGACCACGTGTAACACACCTGGGTAGCTATAGATTAGCCAGGAGGGAGCGAAAGAGTGAGTTGAGGAGAGCTAAAAGAGGAGTCGAGAAGACTTTGGCTGATAGGATCAAGGAGAATCCTAAAGCTTTCTTTAGATATGTTAAGAATAGAAAATTGGTTAGGGCAAGATTAGAGCCAGTCAGAGAGAGCAGTGGGAAGTTGTGCATGGAGCCTGAAGAGATTGGAGAGGCACTGAACAAATATTTCTCTTCAGTATTCACGCAGGGAGATGTAAATGTAGTTGTGGAGAACACTGGGATACAGGGTTGCGAACTGGAAAGTATTGAAGTAGATAAGGAGGATGTGCTAGATATTCTTGAGGGTTTGAAGTTAGATAAGTCCCCTGGGCCGGACGGATTCTCTGGGAGGCGAGAGAGGCGATTGCAGAGCCTCTGGCTCTGATCTTCAGGTCGTCGTTGGTTACGGGTATAGTGCCGGAAGACTGGAGGATAGCGAATGTGGTCCCATTGTTCAAGAAGGGGAAGAGAGACTTTCCGGGGAATTATAGGCCGGTGAGTCTTACTTCTGTTGTGGGCAAAGTATTGGAGAGAATTATTAGGGATAGGATTTATAGTTATTTAGAGAGAAATGAATTGATTGGGGATAGTCAGCATGGTTTTGTGAAGGGTAGGTCGTGCCTTACTAACCTTATTGAGTTTTTTGAAAAAGTGACCAAAGAGGTGGATGGGGGTAAGGCAGTTGATGTGGTATATATGGACTTTAGTAAGGCGTTCGATAAGGTGGCCCATGGAAGGCTTCTGCAGAAAATGCAGATGTATGGGATTGAGGGTGATTTAGCTAATTGGATTAGGAATTGGCTAGCTGATAGAAGACAGAGGGTGGTGGTTGATGGAAGTTATTCATCGTGGAGTTCGGTTACAAGTGGTGTACCTCAGGGATCTGTTTTGGGGCCCCTGCTGTTTGTAATTTTTATAAATGATCTGGATGAGGGTATTGAAGGATGGATTAGTAAATTTGCGGATGACACCAAAGTCGGAGGAGTGGTAGATAGTGAAGAGGGTGTTATAGTTTGCAGAGAGACTTGGACAAGTTGCAGAGCTGGGCCGAGAGGTGGCAAATGGAGTTTAATGCGGAAAAGTGTGAGGTAATTCACTTTGGCAGGAATAACAAATGTGTAGGTTAGGGCTAATGGTAGGACTCTTAATAGTGTTGAAGAATAGAGGGATCTTGGTGTATATGTGCATAGATCCCTGAAAGTTGGCAATCAAGTCGATAATGTTGTTAAGAAGGCATATGGAGTCTTAGCTTTTATTGGTAGGGGGATTGGTTTAGGAGCCGCAACGTCATGTTGCAACTGTACAAAACTGTAGTGCGGCCGCACTTGGAGTATTGTGTATAGTTCTGGTCCCCGCATTATAAGAAAGATGTGGAGGCATTGGAGAGGGTACAGAGGAGGTTTACCAGGATGTTGCCTGGTATGGAGGGCAGGTCTTATGAAGAGAGGCTGAGGGATTTGAGGTTGTTTTCGTTAGAAAGAAGGCGGCTAAGAGGAGACCTTATTGAAACATATAAGATGATTAGAGGTTTAGATAGGGTGGACAGTGATAGCCTTTTTCCTAGGATGGAGAAAGCTAGCACAAGGGGACATAGCTTTAAATTAAGGGGTGGTAGTTATAGGACGGATATCAGAGCTAGGTTCTTTACCCAGAGGGTGGTTAGGGTATGGAATGCCCTGCCTACGGCAGTTGTAGATGCGCCAAGTTTGGTGGGGTTTAAGAGGTCAGTGGATAAGCTTATGGACGAAAAGGGAATGGTTTACGTTGGAGGGTCATTGCTTTTTCCTAATTGGTCGGCGCAACATCGAAGGCCGAAGGGCCTGTTCTGCACTGTAATGTTCTATGTTCTATGTACCTGTGACCCCTGACCCTGCTGGCATTGAACCATGACCCCTGACCCTGCTGGCATTGAACCGTGACCCCTGACCCTGCTGGCATTGAACCGTGACCCCTGACCCTGCTGGTGTTGAACTGTGACTCCTGACCCTGCTGGCACTGAGCCATGACACCCCCATCCCGGCCCGCTGGGAGGAGGGTTTGCTGTGAGGGAAGCATGCTTGAGGGCTGGGCACTGGGAAGGGGATGGGTGCGCTGGGAGGGGGTGCACTGTGAGGGGTGGGCGCGCTGGGAGGGGGGTGCGCTGTGAGGGCTGGGCACTGGGAAGGGGGTGGGTGCGCTGGGAAGGGGGTGGGTGCGCTGTGAGGGCTGGGCACTGGGATGCGTTGCACGGGTCAGGTTTAAGCAGCGACTCTTTGTGTTCCCCAGAGTTTAGTCACATTGTACAGTCAGAGCCTCTCCAGTAGAACGCTGTCTGCAATGATTACCTGTCATTCACTCTCGGAGGTTCCTCAAACTCTTTATTCTCAGAAACGTCCCTCCCTCTCAAAACTGGTTTCTCAACTTCCCTGAGTTACCAACCACGGCAACCATGGAAACGGTCGGCAGGTTTACTAGCAACAAATTTTAACTCTTTCAGTCTGAGTGACAAATGAGGAACTGGTGGAATTTGTGTAAAAGAGAGAATTGGCAGTCTGGATTGTGTAACACTGTCTGTCTGTCTGTCTGTGTCTGCCTGTGTGTGTGAAGGAGGATTACCCTCTGCCCTCAACTCACTCCATCCCCTCTGGCTCACTCGCCTGAAACCCTGGCATCTGTGACTTCATACCGAGTGACTGCCACACTGTCAGAGAGTCATAAGAAATAGGAGCAGGAGTCGGCCATCCAGCCCCTCGAGCCTGCCCTGCCATTCAATAAAATCATGGCTGATCTGTAGTGGTTCAGTAGCACTTTCCCGCTTTCTCCCCGTAACCCTTAATTCCCTTGTCAATCAAAAACCTATCCACTCTTGACTTGAACATATTCAGCGAGGAAGCCTCCACCACCTCATCGGGCAGAGAATTCCAAAGATTCACCACCCTTTGCTTGATGAAACTCCTCCGCAACTCTGATCTGAACCCCCCAACCCCACCCCCAGGGGTGAAGGGGGTGGGCGCGCTGGGAGGGGGGTGCGCTGTGAGGGCTGGGCACTGGGATGCATCACCCCTGCACCACCCTCCACCCCCGCACCACCCCCCCCCACCTCCACCACCCACCTCCACCGCCCCCGCCCCCACCGCCCCAATCTTGAGGCTGTGCCCTCTAGTCCTGCTATCTTCGCTAAGCGGGAAGAGTCTCTCAACCTCTACCCTATCCGTCCCCTTCATTATCTTATACGTCTCTATAAGATCCCCTCTCAGCCTTCTAAACTCCAACGAGTACAAACCCAGCCTACATAGAACATAGAACATTACAGCACAGAACAGGCCCTTCGGCCTTCGATGTTGTGCCGACCAAAATAAAAAGCAATGCCCCTCCTAACTAAACCATTCCCTTCTCTTCCATATACTTATCAATTAACCTCTTAAACGCCACCAAACTTGGCACATCTACAACAGCTGCAGGCAGGGCATTCCACTCTCTAATCACTCTTTGAGTAAAGAACCTACCTCTGATATCCGTCCTATAACTCATACCCCTTAATTTAAAGCTGTGTCCCCTCGTGCTAGCTTTCTCCATCCTAGGAAAAAGGCTATCACTGTCCACCCTATCTAAACCTCTAATAATCTTATATGCTTCAATAAGATCCCCTCTTAGCCGCCTCCTTTCTAACGAAAACAACCTCAAATACTTCAACCTCTCTTCATAGGACCTGCCCTCCATACCAGGCAACATCCTGGTAAACCTCCTCTGTACCCTCTCCAATGCCTCCACATCTTTCTTATAATGTGGCGACCAGAACTGCACACAATACTCCAAGTGCGGCCGCACTAGAGTTTTGTACAGCTGCAACATGATGCTGCGGCTACTAAATTCAATCCCCCTACCAATAAAAGCTAAGACTCCATAAGCCTTCTTAACAACTTTATCCACTTGACTGCCTACTTTCAGGGATCTATTGACACATACACCAAGATCCTTCTGTTCCTCAACACTATTAAGAGCCCTACCATTAGCCCTATACTCTACACATTTATTGTTCCTGCCAAAGTGCATTACCTCACAATTCAGCCTATTTAGCCTCTCCTCATAATCCAACACCCTCATCTCCGGTATCAGCCTAGTGAACCTTCTCTGCACCCCCTCCAAGGCCAATATATCCTTCCTCAAATGCAGCAACCAAAACTGCCCACAGTACTCCAGCTGCAGCCTCACCAGCACCGTACACAGCTGCAACAGAACCTCCCTACTTTTATATTCTTTCCCCATAGCTATAAAGACCAACATTGCATTCGCCTCCTTAATCACCTGCTGCACCTGCAGACTGTGATTCGTGCACAAGGGCCCCCAGGTCCCTCTGCACCGTAGCATGCTGCAGCTTTTCTCCATTTAAATAGTAATTCTTCCTACCATTGGTCAGTGCCGAGGGAGGGCCGCGCTGCCAGAGGGTCAGTGCCGAGGGAGGGCCGCGCTGCCAGAGGGTCAGTGCCGAGGGAGGGCCGCGCTGCCAGAGGGTCAGTGCCGAGGGAGGGCCGCGCTGCCAGAGGGTCAGTGCCGAGGGAGGGCCGCGCTGTCTCAGGTGCTGTGGTTGAAGTGAGAATATGTAGAAATGATCCCTCTGGTGGGTGTGAGAGAGATTCCCATCTGTTTTGGACATTCACTAAGTTACATGATGCACCATCTGCCCCTAAACTGTCGAGATCACACCAGGCTGTGGGTGGGGACAGGCTGTGGGCGGGGTTGGATACAGGGATGTCTCTGTATAAATTGCTGCTTTTAGTCTGTACAATTGATTGGAG
The DNA here is from genome assembly GCA_024679065.1 of Sphyrna mokarran. Classification (NCBI taxonomy): domain Eukaryota; kingdom Metazoa; phylum Chordata; class Chondrichthyes; order Carcharhiniformes; family Carcharhinidae; genus Sphyrna; species Sphyrna mokarran. Next base: position 168,943 of record JAGIQG010000016.1, read on the forward strand.
TTGTCACAGTGTAATTAGAAAAAATATGAAGGTTCTGTAGATGTACTAGGTGCTATGGAAATGGAGAGGTCTCTCCGGGGGATTAGATATTGTGTGTGAAGGAATGGCTGTGAATTCTGTCTCTCTCTGTCCCGCAGTGCGAACTGGATACCGAATTCAGGCCAACCAGCAGAACGATGACATGCGTGTTCTGTATTATGTGGAGAAACAGTTGGCGCATTTCGACCCCAAATCTCCTGGTGACCTTGGTACGCGATATGAGAATAGTGAGTGCATTTTTGTTGCAAATCCTGACAGATGTACACCCACGTGCAAAACTCTCTGACACAAACAGCACTGCCACACAGAATATTAGTCTGGCTTGATTTCCCAGCACCAGAACAGCATTGCTCCATTCCCTTTTACACAAAAATACATTTCAAAAAACTGCCCTCTCTAAACCTTTGACACTGTGACTCATCCCAGTTTGTGTTGGGAAAGTGTGTGAGTGCACGCAAGTGTGAGTGCGCGCGAGTGTGTCAGCATGTGTCTGCCTGCCTCTCTCCCTCTCTCTGCTTTCCTCCCCCTCTTCCCACTCTATCTGCTTGGATTTGGGAAGTTGAGGCCTGTTTCCTTGCTCTGTGTTCACCCCTAGTCTGTTTCTCGTTGTGTTTGTGTGCAGCCTCCGCGCTGAGTGAGATTTCCTCGTTACACGAAGATTACAACGGGAGAAGCAACCTGCACAATAACATGGGGCGGGTTCGCAAGCAGGCGATGCCTGCCATCCACGACGAAGATGAGGAGAGTGTTGTTAGCAGCGTTTCTCATCACACTTCGAGACGGGATTACCGCTGGGATCACAACGATCGCTACGACGCAGGGAAATATCAGCGAGCTCGATCGATGGAAAGCCTGAGTGACATCGGCCGCAGGGATCGAAACTACGAGCCAGGTCGCCCGGCTTACGATCAGAACCGCGGAAGACGTGAGTCAGATAGTGAAGCATCCAGCCGAGGGTATGCTCAGGATCGGAGACGGAGAGATTATTCCCCAGAGCGTCACAGAGAATACAGGAAGCGGAGCCGCAGTCGCGATGATTTGACAGAGTTGGAGAGAGGGAGAAATTATCGGCGAGGTGGGTATGATGACTCCTTCCTGGATGAGGTTCTCCGGAGGAAGGCCGCTGTGAACGGCGAGACGGATAGCAATTCCACATCACGTTCCAGGAACCGGAAAGAGGACGATATTCCCTTGCCACCTCCGTACACCGAGACTGAGTCTGTGTCCTCCAAAGGGAAAACGGAAAAGCGGCTGAGGAAGGTGAGGAAGCGAGAACTCCCAGGAGTTTGTCGAGAGTCGGGATGACTAGGGATTGGGGATCGAGTAAACAATGTTTAAGTACTGGGAGAGGAGGCAAAATGGTGGGGGGGTGAGGGGGAGGGGGGCAGGATTGGGGAGTGGCGAGGGAGGAGGGGTGGGCGGGGGGCAGAGTAGATGAGGGAGAAGGTTGGAGAGTGGCCGTGGGGATGGGGAGAGGTGAGGGGCTGGGGTGGGAGGACAGAGGGGGATGGGGAGAGGCAAGGGGCCTGGGGGTGGGGGTGGGGGTGGAGGAGGACGGAGGGGGATGGGGAGAGGTGCACGGGGCCCTAGGGTGGGGGGTGGGAGGACGGAGGGGGCTAGGGGAGGGGAGGAGAGGCGAGGGCCCTGGGTGGGGGGGGAGGCGGAGGGGGATGGGGAGAGGTGAGGGGCCCCAGGGTGGGGGTGGGCAGGACGAGGGGGATAGGGAGAGGGGAGAGGTGGAGGGGCCCTGGGGTGGGAGGACAGAGGGGGATGGGGGAGAGGCAAGGGGCCCGGGGGGCCCCCACCCACCCCCCCCCCCCCCCCACCCACCCCCCAGGGGGTGGGAGGACGGAGGGGGATGGGGAGAGGTGAGGGGCCCCCACGGGGTGGAGACGGAGGGGGTGGTGGGGGACGGAGGGGATAGGGATCGGGGAGAGGCGAGGGGCCCAGGGTGGGGGTGGGAGGACGGAGGGGATGGGGAGAGGCGAGGGGCCCCAGGGTGGGGGTGGGAGGCGGGAGACGGAGGGGGATGGGGAGAGGCGGGGGGCCCCAGGGTGGGGGTTGGGGACGGACGGGGGATAGCGACGAGGGAGAGGCGAGGGGCCCCAGGGTGGGGGTGGGAGGACGGAGAGGGATGGCGAGGGGAGAGGTGAGGGGGCCCAGGGTGGGCGGTGGGAGGACGGCAGGGGGATAGGAGAGGGAGAGGCGAGGGGCCCTGGGGTGGGGGTGGGGGAGCATGGAGGGGGATGGGGAGAGGCAAGGGGCCGGGGGGGGGGGGGGGAGGACGGAGGGGATGGGGAGAGGCAAGGGCCCGGGGGTGGGGGTGGGGGTGGGAGAGGGAGGGGCCACCCAGGGTTTGGGGGTGGAGGACGGACGGGGGATGGGGAGAGGTGAGGGGCCCCAGGGTGGGGGTGGAGGACGGAGGGGGATGGGGAGAGGTGAGGGCCCCAGGGTGGGGGTGGGAGGACGGAGGGGGATGGGGATGAGGTGAGGGGCCCCAGGGTGGGGGTGGAGGAGGGGGATAGGGAGAGGGAGAGGCGAGGGGCATGGGGTGGGGGTGGGAGCATGGATGGGATGAGGTGAGGGGCCCCAGGGGGAGTTCGGAAGGGGGGGATGGGGGGCCGGCAAGGGGCCCGGGGTGGGGGGTGGAGGGCGGAGGGGGATGGGGAGAGGTGAGGGGCCCCAGGGTGGAGTTCGGAGGGGGATGGGAGGAGGCAGGGGCCCCCCTGGGGGTGGGAGTGACGGGGGGGAGGGGGATGGGGAGAGGCAGAGGCGAGGGCCCAGGGTGGGAGACGAGGGGGGATGGGGAGGAGGCACAAGGGAGGGGGGGGGGTGGATGACGGAGGGGGATGGGGAGAGGCGAGGGGCCCCAGGGTGGGGGGTGGGAGGACGGAGGGGGATGGGGACGCAGGTGAGGGGCCACAGGTTGGGGGTCGGGGAGGACGGGGGGGAGGGGAGAGGCGAGGGGCCCCAGGGTGGGGGGGGTGGGAGGACGGAGGGGATAGGGAGAGGCGAGGGGTCCTGGGGTGGGGGTCAAATACAGCCTTGCGCCCAGGGTTGAGGGGGGGAAGTGGGGGGGGGGAGGCGGGGAGTCCCGTCACGGGCGTGGGTACAGCCTGTGAATGCGGGAGGTTTTTCTGGAGGATGTGGTTTTTATTGATGGGGAGATTAAAATGGGTGTGTTGAACATTCAGGCGCTTTGTTTGATTTACAGAATGATGCTGTGAGCCGTGAAAGTCTGGTGGTTTAATGGATAATCTGTCAGCTGTTTAGAGTTAAACCAGGACCATCGACACACATCAATCTTCAGTCCAATATCACCATCGGATTCCAGTGTCCAGGCGACAGACACAACCCACAGTGAAAAGCTATCAACTGATTCCGCCCTCTGCCCTCCGCCCTCTGCCCTCCCCCTCTTGCCTCCCCATCCACCCTCCACTCTGCCCTTCCCCCTCCTGCCTTACCCTCTGCCTCACCCCTCACCCCTTCCCCTCCCGTGTCCCTCCTCCCCGCCCCCGTCCCGTGTCCCTCCTCCTGCTTCCCCCACCCCCTCTCCCTCTCAGTGTGATTAATAATTTCTGCTTCATTTTATAATAATACCTTTGGCAATCTTCAAGCTTATGGACTCAGATTTTTCCGGAAGCTTCCGGAACTGGATGTCCAAACCTTTGCCTAATGTTTCTAATGGTGTTTCTTCCTAATCTCTGGAATGGGAGATGAGTTAATGGGGGGGAAGGGGGGAGCGGAAGGGGTAGGGGGTGCAAGAGAGAGGGGGGAGGGGGTTGGGTATCTGTACAGAACCTGAAAAGCTGATTCACAAAATAAATTGATCAAAATGAAGAGAGGTGAGGGGGATTATGGTGGGGGAGGTTAGGGGTTGGAGGGGGGAGGTTAGGGGTTGGGAATGGGGAGGGGGGAGAGGTTAGGGGTTGGGAGGTTGGGGGCTGGGAGAGGGGAGGTTACTGTGTAGGAGAGGGGAGTCCTGTATTTTTACAATAATCTTTTAGGACTCCATGTAAATGATTTTAAATTTAGGCTTTTTTTTAAGTGCTGTAATATTTTTCCTGCGAGTATTTCTCTGGACAATGTTTTCTCTTTCTGGTCATTCCCGTTTATCAGGCCCATCCCTGTGATTGGAAAGCTTGTTTCTCTGCCTCTGTAAATAGGGAGCTCTGCGAGGGAGGGATCCAAGACGCAGGGATACTTTACTGGGTGCAGAACCTCCTGTACCACAGGGAGTGTGTGAAAGTTCAGCTTCTTCCTCGTCACCCTCCCTAATTCCAGCTGATTGCTGCGATGCTCTTTCCCTCAGCTCTCCCCAGTCCAATAGCGATAGCTGGGCCACAGCAACTAAATTCCATGTTCATCATTCTCCTTAGCCCCAGATTAACTCAACATTTAAACCATCACAGACTGAAACCAAAACCTTTTTCAGTAATCTGTCAGATAAAATTGAAATGTAATGGAAGTTATTTTGGAGAAGAACCATTCCAAATGAAATGGTCACTTTTTTTTCCTGTTTGTTAATCAAATAATTTCACCAGCGGATTGGCTGTATTCGGTAAATGGCAACATGGCTTCATGTAATACAATTGTGTCCGTGAGCATGCGCGTGCCTCTGTGCGCGCGTCTGTGTCTGCGTGTATCTGTGCCCGTTTGTCTGTATCTGTGCTGTGCTTTATTTGGGGGGCACAGTTTTCCAGGGAAACTTGGCCAGCCAATGGAGACAACATTCCAACTGTTTTTTTTTTGAAGGGAAGTGGACAGCGAGAGGAAGAGAGAAGTCCAGTTCTGATAAAGATTATATTTTGTTGTAAGGACATTAACTTTGTACAGCAATTTGTTTGCTTGTAAGACAACAATTAAAACATATTTCTATAGCCTGTGATCTGAAACTGGTGGTAGAGCTGTGAGACCTGGAGCACCCTGTAATATGTACACTAAATATAACAGAGAAGGAGGTGTTGGAAGTCTTAAAGTACATCAATATAGATAAATCCCCGGGACCTGATGAAGTGCATCCCAGGACGCAGTGGGAGGCTAGGGAGGAAATTGTGGATCCCCTAACAGAGATATTTGAATCATCAATAGTCACGGGTGAGATGCCTGAAGATTGGAGAGGGGCAAATGCTGTGTCTTTGTTTAAAAAGGGGCAGTAGGGAAAAGCCTGGGAACTACAGGCCAGTGAGCCTCACATCTGTGGTGGGTAAATTGTTGGAAGGTATTTTCAGAGACAGAATCTACAGGCATTTAGACATACAAGGACTGATTAGGGACAGTCAGCATGGCTTTGTGAGTGGAAAATCATGTCTCAGAAATTTAATTGAGTTTTTTGAAGGGGTAACCAAGAAGGTAGATGAGGGCAGTGCAGTTGATGTTGTCTACATGGACTTTAGCAAGGCCTTTGAGAAGGTACCGCATAGGCAGGTTGTTGCATAAGGTTAAATCTCACCAGATCCAGGGTGAGATATCTAAATGGATACAAAATTGGCTTCTTGACAGAAGCCAGAGGGTGGTTGTAGAGAGTTGTTTTTCAAACTGGAGGCCTGTGACCAGCGGTGTGCCTCAGGGATCAGTGCTGGGCCCACTGTTATTGGTCATTTATATTAATGATTTGGATGAGAATATAGGAGGCATGGTTAGGAAGTTTGCAGATGACATAAGATTGGTGGCATAGTGAACAATGAAGAAAGTTATCTCCGATTGTAATGGGATATTGATCAATTGGGGCCAGTGGGCTGACGAATGACAGATGGAGTTTAATTTAGATAAATGTGAGGTGATGTATTTTGATCGATTGAACCAGGGCAGGACTTACTCAGTTAATGATAGGGCACTGGGGAGAGTTACAGAACAAAGAGATCTCGGGGTACAGGTTCATAACTCCTTGAAAGTGGAGTCACAGGTGGACAGAGTGGTGAAGAAGGCATTGGGCATGCTTGGTTTCATCGGTCAGAACATTGAATACAGGAGTTGGGACGTCTTGTTGAAGTTGTACAAGACATTGGTAAGGCCACACTTGGAATACTGTGTACAGTTCTGGTCATCCTATTATAGAAAGGATATTATTAAACTAGAAAGAGTGCAGAAAAGATTTACTAGGATGTTACCGGGACTTGATGGATTGAGTTATAAGGAGAAGCTGGATAGACTGGGACTTTTTTCTCTGGAGCGTAGGAGGCTGAGGGGTGATCTTATAGAGATCTATAAAATAATGAGGGGCACAGATCAGTGAGATAGTCAATATCTTTTCCCCAAAGGTAGGGGGGAGTCTAAAACTAGAGGGCACAGGTTTAAGGTGAGAGGGGAGAGGTACAAAAGTGTCCAAAGGGGCAATTTTTTCACAGAGGGTGGTGAATGTCTGGAATGAGCTGCCAGAGGCAGTAGTAGAGGCGGGTACAATTTTATCTTTCAAAAAGCATTTAGACAGTTACATGGGTATGATGGATATAGAGGGATATGAGGCAAATGCAGCCAATTGGGATTAGCTTAGGTGTTTAAAGAAAAGAATGGCATGGACAAGTTGGGCTGAAGGCCCTGTTTCCATGCTGTAAACCTCTGAGTCTGTTACCTGGGAGCGCCCTGACACCTGGGAATACCCTGTGATGGGTCTGGGGGGATGAGAATGGTGGTAGGGTCTGGAGGGAGGAAGGGGAGTCGAGTGGGGTTTTGTGGGAGGTGGGTGTGGCCAGGCACTGAGCTGCAGAGTTAAATGTGTTCCCATGCTGGGATCTTTCTGTGTGATTGATCCACATTCACTGCTGGAAGGGTTTGGATTGGACCAGGTCGAAAACACCACTCCCTCCAGTACTAGCTGAGCTGGAGTGTCCATTACTGTCCCCATCCCACTCCAGACACGGTGTGAAGCCTGACACGGTGTTGGATGTGAAATGATTGCAGTTCCCTGGAGAATATAACATTGCAGCTTACTGAATCTCCCCTGCCTTAAGTCCATTCCCCCCAGCACACACTCATCTGGTTCTTCAAGCAATCGATTCCAGCTTTATAAATCTTGAACGATGGAATATCCATCAAATTGCAAAGATTCATAACTGGGGCAATCACATCTCAGACCACTGGTTGGAATTTTATCCGGAGATATGGCCCCTGGGGTTTGAGATTCCCAGACCATGCCCTCTGTGAATGTCCAGTCTAATTCCTTCAGGATCTTTCATCAAATCCAGGGAATATAAACCCAAATTACTCAACCTGACATCTTGAAACAACTGTTCCAGCCCAGGGACACATTCCTGTTTACTGGGACCAAGAACAGTAAGTGTCCTAACTCCCACCAACACTGTACTCAGTAGGGCTTTCCTTAATATCAAAAACTTAACAACTGACCAAACTCACTACTGCCCTGAGTGACTCCCTGTCCCAGAGCGATCCCCCCTGTCCCCGAGCGACCCCCCTGTCCCAATGACCCTGTGCCCGATTGACCCCCTGTCCCCAAGCGAGCCCTGTCCCCAAGTGATACCAGCTTTGAGTGACCCCATCCTTGAGTGACCCCAGCCCTGAGTCCCTGGTCCAGAGTGATCCCAGCCCTGAGTGACTCCGACCCTGAGTCACCATATGCTATCATCCAGGTCCTCGTATATCTTATAGTCACCCACAATGCAGTTCATAGAACACAGAAAAATTATACCACGAACAGGCCCTTTGGCCCACAAGCTGCGTCGATAATATCCATATCTACTAGGGCTATCCGTAACCCTCAGTCCTATTAAATCCCATATACTCATCCAGAAGTCTTTTAAAAGACCCCAGCGAGTTCGCCTCTACCACCACTGACGGCAGCCGATTCCATTCACTCACCACCCTCTGAGTGAAAAACTTACCTCTAACATCTCCTCTGTACTTGCCCCCCAGCACCTTAAACCTGTGTCCTCTTGTAGCGACCATTTCAGCCCTGGGAAATAGCCTCCGAGAATCCACCCAATCTATTCTCTCAACATCTTATAAACCTCTATCAGATCACCTCTCATCCTTCGTCTCTCCAGGAGAAAAGACAAGCTCCCTCAACCTATCTTCATAAGGCATGCCCCCCCCATCAAGGCAACATCCTTGTAAATCTCCTCTGCACTCTTTCAATAGCTTCCACATCCTTCCTATAGTGAGGTGACCAGAACTGCGCACAATACTCCAAGTGGGGTCTGACAAGGGTCTTATAAAGTTGCAGCATTACCTCCCGACTCCTAAACTCAATCCCTCGATTAATGAAGGCCAGTACACCATACGCCTTCTTGACCACATCCTCCACCTGCAAGGCCGATTTAAGAGTCCTCTGAACCCAGACCCCAAGATCCTCCTTAAGACTCCTACCCTTGATATTATACTCCTTCATCCCATTGGACCTACCAAAATGGACCACTGCACATTTATCGGGGTTGAAGTCTATCAGCCCAGCCTTGCATCCTGTCAATGTCTTGCTGCAACTTCATGTCATGACATCACAGAGCTCCGCCCTCTCTGGCTCTGTCATAATGACATCACTTCAGCCCTTCACCAGTGACCTCACTGACCTCCCCTTGGTGATCTCACAATCTCTGACCTGTTGCAGTGACTCCACCCTGATGAGATCACAATGCCATCACCCCGATGAGGTCACAGTGCCCCCTCCCAATGAGGTCATGATGCCCCTCCATGTTGAGGTCACAATGTCCCTCCCCTTGCCCCTCACTTGTCCTCTGCCTACAGAGGCAGTCAGAGTTTCCTGACGTCAGGCCCCGTTCACCCCTCTCATGTTTGGACAGACAGCTCTCCTGCTCTCGGTGGCCCTGTTTGCACTGATGGGCAGCCTGCCCCGTCTCCTGGAGAAGGAGGTCCATGAGGCCGACTGTCCTGAAGGCTCCTCAGTTTCAGGCTCCTGCATTGTCACCTTCCTGTCGGACAATCCCATGACCCTGCGCTGCCCAGGGGCCCTGGAGGCGGAGGAGGACACGGTCCATTGGCAATATCTGAACCTGAGCCATAGTCGTCAACATGTCCGGTCTACCCACAGCGATTCCGAGATCGCCGAGCCGGATATGGGCCCGGAACTGAGGCCCCGCACCTTTATCGGACCCCGGGGGGCTCGGATCAAGCGAGGACCCCTCAGCCATCTGAGCGTGCGGGCTCTGCTCCGTGGGGGGGCACTGCTGCTGGGCCGGGCTCAGCCCTCGGACTCGGGACTCTACATCTGCAAGGCGGGGTCCATCACCCTGAAGTCGTATCGAGTGGAGATACAGGAGGCTGACCTACTGCACGCTTCACACCGGGGCTTGGGGCAGCCCATTCTCCGCAACCAGAGTGTCCGACTGCAGGGAGGGGCCCGTGTCAGGCTGTACACCCGCTGGGGGTCTTGGCAGGAGTGCGATCGCTGTGGGGCTGCAGGAGAACGCAAACGGCTGGGCTTTTGCTGGGCCTCTCTGTCGCATGCTGAGGAGGGGGAGGAGGAGATGGCTGAGGGTGGGAGCGAGGAGAATGACAGCGAGTCCACTGTTGAAGACTCCCCCACCCCTGAGCTCCCATGTGGGCTGATGCAGCAGAGATTGGGCCAGGCTCTTCCCCGGCGCGGATCAGAGATCCGGTATGAGAGCTGCCGACGGGAGTGTGGGTTGTTGCAGGAGCACAGTGAGCTGTCTGCCCAGGCTCGAGAGCTCCTGGGCACTCATTCATCCCCCAAGGGCCGGGCTACGGGGTACTTCCACGTACCCCCCTCGGGGCTGGAGCCTCACACCCTCCTGATTGAGACCCTCCTGTTGGACATGCACGAGGAAGTTCAACTCCGCTGCCCCGGAGCATCGGTCTACACTCCAGTCTCCTGGCAACGCGACTCCACCCTGCTCACTCGCCTGGACCTCCTCCGCAGCTGCAACAGCACCCATTGGCTGGACCAGGAGACTGGAGGCGCCATCTACCACATCTCTGGGGTCCGCCGTTCCGACCAAGGCATCTATCGCTGCTGGGTCTGGGGGCGGCGCGCTGCTGCCTTCCACCTGGAGCTGCCCGAGCTCCCATCACATCGACGCCTCCACTCCCGGCAGATCCTGGGCATCCTCCGAGCTGTCCTCGGCTCCTTTGCCCTGGTCTTTGTGGTGAGTGCTCTGGCTGAACTGCTGCACTCCTGCTGGTGTGAGGTACTGTAATGCCAGCAATATACCTCCCATCCTCCAAGCCCGCTCCCCCATTCCGTCCCACTAGGGATACTTCTATCCCCTCGCCTCACCTTCACCTCTCCAAAAATAGATAACCCATCACACTGACACCTCACGGCTACACTGGAGATTCCGGCTGTACTGGAGATTCCGACTGTACTGGAGACGCTGGTTACACTGGAGATTCCGGCTACGTTGGAGATTCCGGCTACACTGGAGACAACATCAGCAAAATGTATTGCGGACGCTGAGGTGCACGAGAGAGACTGGCAGTGAACTGCATTGAAAGCACCAAGCTCCATCGGAGGGATTCTCATTCAGATGCACTGGAGACACTGCTTTGTTGGAACAATTGGAACTTAACCGAGTGGGGGAGATAAATAAACTTAATTTGAAATGCATTGGTGATACCAGCTGCTTTGGAGCCACTGACTTGAAGCTGGGCATTGAAAGCTGCGTGTGAGACAGACAGGACTGACTGAGCGAGATTAAAGTCACCAAGCTTACATGGGGGATATCGGCAGCAAGCTACATTCAATATTTTTACACGGAGCTGCACTGGAGGCATGGATCTGCCTCGGAGCATGGAATTCCATTGGAGGTACAGAGCTGCAGTGAAGGTCCTGGGATTAGCTGGATACAAAGGGAAGGAGATGCACTGGAGTGCTCCAGCTCCACGATTGACAGCCACAAGGAGCTGAATTGGAAGGGTGATGACTGATAGCCATTGAACAGATTGGGGAGAAGCAGAGTGAGTTGCACTGGATGTGTGTGGATCACACTGCAATGCACACACTGGGGATTGATGGCACCACTGCAAACTGCCGGACTGGATCCGCAGTGGAGAACAAGGAATGAGTTGGATTACATTGTCTGGCTGCATTGTGTGATAGTGACAGAGGGACACTGCAATCAGACTGCTCTGCAATCTTTGAATTGGAGCAGACACGGTGGTGGGTGGGTGTGGGGATGGTTGGGGGTGTGGGGGTGGAGGGGGTTGGTGGGAGGTTGGGGGGGTTGGGTGGGAGTAGGGGTCGGGGTGGGTGGGGTGTGTGGGTGGGGAGCGGGGTGTGGGTGGGGATTGGGGGAGGGGGGAGGGGTGTGGGGTGGGGATGGGTGGGGAGTGGGGGTGAAGTGGGTTGGGTGGGAGTGGGGGTGGAGGTGGTTGGGTGAGGTTGAGAGAGATGGGTGGGGAGTGGGGTGGGGAGGGGGAGGTGGGGGTGGGGGTGTGGATGTTGTGGAGGGGCGATGGGTTGGGGAGTGGGGGTGGTGGGGGTTGGATTGGGTTGTGGAGGGGCGATCGGGTGGGGGATGTTGGGTGGAGAATTGCAGAGAGGTTGGTGTGGTGTGGGAGGGTTTGGGTGGGGGTTGGGGGGTGGGGAGTGGGTGGGGTGGGAGGGGGTTGGGGAGTGGAAGGGTGGAAGTGGACTTGGGGATGGGGGTTGATGATTGATTGGAGTGGGGAGTGGGGGAGGAGGAGGGTTGGGAGAGTGTGGGGGGTTGGGTGGGGAGGGGATGGGGGGTGTTGGATGGGGTGTGGGGGGGATGGGTGGGGAGTAGTGGGAGTGGGTGGGGGTGGGAATGTGTGGTGGGGTGTGGGGGGGGATTGGGTCAGGGGTGGGGAGTGGGGATGGAAGGGATGGGGTGGGGATGTGGTTGTGGAGGTGGATTGAGTGGGAGTGGGAGTGGGGGTGGGGGGGGTGGGGATTGGGGTTGGAATGGGGGTTGGAGTGGCAGAGTGGCGGGTATAAACACTCGCCACTACTAAATACAGTCAGATGGAAAAGAGAGATTGTATCCACAAGATCCCCTCAGTGAGGTCAGAGGAAGAGAGAATGAACTATAGAGAAGGCCAAGAACAGGATCCTTCACTGCAGAGATTGACTGAGAGAATTTACATTCACTCCTCTGCATTGGAGAGAGTGACACTGAGATTTAACAACATCTAGAGCAATTAGTCCAGATATTCAGACCAGAACCGGCAGGGAATGACCATCAGGAATATGGCTGGAGAATAGAAACGATATCAAATTAAAACCTGTAGCTTACATATTTGTACATGTGATTATTTGTGCATAATACCTGTGACAGTCTGAATACTGTCTGCTAAAGCAGTAAAGCATGTTAAAATTAGATACCAGGGTGATGGGGTGAATGGGGGCAGTGCAAAGAGTGTGTTAGCATGGGAGCTGTGGGGGGAGAGTGTTGGAATAGGGGGAAATGGTGGGGGGGGGGGAGTGTGTTGGAAGGGGGGAAGGTGGGGAGAGTGTGTTAGAAGGGGGGGTAGATGGGGGGGAACGTGTTAGAATGGGAGGGTATGATGGGGGGACGGTGTTAGAATGGGGGGATATGATGGGGGGAGTGTATTAGAATGGGGGGGATGATGGGGAGGACAGTGATAGAATGGGGGGATATGATGGGGGGACGGTGTTAGAATGGGGGGATATGATGGGGGGAGTGTATTAGAATGGGGGGGTATGATGGGGGGGACAGTGATAGAATGGGGGGGTATGATGGGGGGGATGGTGTTAGAATGGGGGGTATGATGGGAGGAGTGTATTAGAATGGGGGGTATAATGGGGGCGAGTGTGTTGGATCATGGGCAGTGCGATGATTTGTGTGATGGGCTGACTTCTCAACTCCTCAATCTGCCCTTCACTCAGTCAGCAATTGCATTGACATTGATGCTGTGATTAACACTCTGTCTGGATTCATGCATTCACCTTCTCTGGCTGTTGTTGGAGGAAGTTTTAACGTTTAATTTCTCTTTTGTTCTCTATCCAATTGCTCACATTCTCTTTTTCTCCAGTTACACCTTTCCCTTCTCAAACAGCATCAACATCATCATATTTCTTCAGTTGTGAAGGAGAATCACAGTGAATTCGATCCTTTGGTTCCTTTCCCTCTGGAAACTGCAGCCAGCTTTGCCCAGGTTCTAGCTCTATCTGTAATCCTCTCACTGGCTGTGGGCAGAAGTTTTATTCTCATTATTCCTGCTCCTGTCGTAATTATCTCCATCTTTCCTCGCCCAATCATTGTATTGATTCAGTAACTTCTCACTATTTATACTAGATTGTCCTGTACCTTGGAGATGAGTACCTGGCTACACAATCATTCTGGTCAATCTGCTCTTTAATAACTTTAGCTGCCATTGTTTGTAATTCTGTAATTACTAGGGCAGGGATCGCATTCGGGGAATACGGCAAAGAGTAGGTTCAAGCTAAAAAGAGAAAGAGAAATGTCAGTAAATGAAAAGCAGGCAGTGATAGGAAAGGATAGAGAGAGTACAAATCCAGCAGTAAATCAGCAGGTGGGACTCGATCTTACAAAAATAATAAAGGGATAAAACTAAAGGCTCTGTATCTGATGACACAAAGCATTCAAAACAAAATAGATAAACTGAACAAGAAATATATCTATATGATTTGATAGCCATTTCAGAGACAGGACTGCAGGAAGACATGGATTGAACCCCAAATATCAAGGATATTAGGAATGACATGGATCAAGGAAAAGGTGAGGGGTGGCTCTGTTAATTAACACTGGTGTTAGCATAATTCGAGATGGGTAACCCAAGTGCTTAGCATTCTGCCTTGTACTGCCAGGGAGCAGGGTTTGATTCCCATCAGAGACTCGGGCTCGATTCCCGACAGTATGGTGTGAGAACTGCTCCCTCCCAGCGCCAGGGACCAGGCTTCGATTCATGGCTTGGGTCACTATCTATATGGAGTTTGCACATTTTCCCCATGTCTGTGTGGGTTTCATAGAAACAGACACATAGAAGATAGGAGCAAGAGGAGGCCATTCTATCTCATTAACCATGGTTGGTGTGTCCCCTCCGCTTAACTGTTTTTTACCTGTTGCAGTATATTAATTCCATTGATTCTGAAATATTCCTGTAACTGTTTGTACTGAGCTATCTTAATGCATGTTTGTATGACCTATCCCTTTCCCTATTGGTCGATTCTGCCAGTTCTGCTTTCACACCCTCATAATTGCCCATCTTTAAGTTGAAACACATGGTCTCTGACCCACACCTCTCCCCCTCAAACTCAATGTCAGATTGAATCAGGATATGGTTGCTGGTACCAGTCTGTTTCTCTGGTTGTCTGTAGAATGTGTTCTAAAGGTCTACCTTGAAAATTTACTCTGCATTCCTCACCTGTGCTACCTTTACTTATCCGGCTTTTCCAGACTATGCACAGATTGAAGTTGCCAAGGATTATGGCTATATCTTTCTGACAAGCTCCTATTATTTGTGTCAATGAAGCGATTTATAACATTGAAAGTGATACACCTCATTCTTCATCTTCCTGCCAGTCCATCGCAGTTTGTTCTGTTAGCTTTTCACGATGTTAATCATATCTAGCCTTCCTTGTGCCGAGTCTGTCTCCGCCCCTAATTTCTACTGCTCTACAATTAGAAAAGCTAAACTTAGTTTTGCTGGAAATCAGCACCAACTCTTCAGCACTTGTTCTTTCTGGGCACTTGCCAAAGCTCTTCCTCAAATCTCTTGCAATTACATCGAGGCAATCCAAGTCCAGCTTTGTGAAAGAGGAACATGTATTTCTGTCATCTTTGTTAATACTTTTGGCACCACTTTTGCCAGTTGTCACGCTGGAACTCTTGACTTCCCACCAAGACTTGTAGTTCCAAGTTAGCTGTCCCCCCTTCTCCCCCCCCCCCCCACAAATTCACATTTATCTGAAAGTAATTGAACAAAGTTGTGAGGAAAAGTGCATTTAAGAAATCAGCAACTGAAATCAATAGTTTTGATGTGAAATGTGTCAAAAAGGTCAAAGTTAAAATGGCAAAGCTTTCTTCAAATCTTGGAAATCTCTCCAAACTCCTCAGCCTCTCTCTCTCTTTCTCATTCTCTCTCCAAGGTGACCTTCAGAAACATTTTCTTCCTCAAAGTGTTTGATCATCTAACCTATCATCACCTTTTCCCTCTCACAAACTGGGAATAAATATAGCTTATTCTCAATTCATTAACATTTAACGCACACAGTTATCACCTAGAGAAATGGAAAATTCCAAAGTTAGGATGTGTGCTGCAGAAAGAACAGAAAGATTATAAATACAGAAACATCACTGCAATGGAAGCTGAACTGAAAGATAAGAAGGATCATGAACCAGGCAGTCAGGCACAAATATAAATACGAGAAATGGAAATAGAAAATCTCTCAAATATTTCACAAAGCACCTGTTGAATGAAGAAAACAACGGATCCAAGTCAACAGTTTATTGAATTATCGTTCAAATCACCAGTTAGGTAAACTTGACATTCTCCATAAAAACCAACCCGCCCGAAACCCACGATTAGATTCGTCTGTAACTCACTCCCGGGTATCTGTTATTCTATATATAAACCATCCCGAACCCCTCGATTAGATTCCAGTCTGTAACTCACTCCCAGATATCTGTTATTCTATATATAAACCATCCCGAACCCCTCGATTAGATTCCAGTCTGTAACTCACACCCGGGTGTCTGTGCTTCTATACATAAACCACCCCGAACCCCTCGATTAGATTCCAATCTGTGACTCATTCCTGGATATCTGTGATTGTATATATAAACCACACTGAACCCTTCGATTAGATTCCAGTCTGTAACTCACTCCCGGGTATCTGTTATTCTATATATAAACCATCCCAAACCTCTCGATTAGATTCCAGTTTGTAACTCACTCCCGGGTATCTGTTATTCTATATATAAACCACCCCGAACCCCTCGATTAGATTCCAGTCTGTAACTCACTCCCGGGTATCTGTTATTCTATATATAAACCACCCCGAACCCCTCAATTAGATTCCAGTCTGTAACTCACTCCCGGGTATCTGTTATTCTATATATAAACCATCCCGAACCCCTCGATTAGATTCCAGTCTGTAAATCTGTCCCATTTTCTCGCTAGGCAGTGATAGCTTGCTGTCTTCTCCAATATCAATCCTTGTTTATTATCAGGATCTCAATGATTGGAAGTGGATCGGGGAAGGCTATTCGGCCCTCCTGATTCTTCAATCTGTTGGTTTCTCAGGTTGTTCTGAGTCTCACTTTCGCCACACAGCATCCAACACCTCGTCCGACAGAAATACACCAACTGCTTTGTAAAAGATAGTCAGGGATCCTTTCCAGCTCCACCGCCCCCCCATACTGACTTTCTGAGTTACTCTCACTTCTGGGGAAAAGCCCCCCCCCACCGCCTCGAGAGTTTGTGCCCCCGGCCTTGCTCTGCACTGAGCCTTCAGCGGAATATTAACTCCATTGGTTTGAGGTGAAGGGGGGGGGGATTGACTTTCATTTCTGCTCTGGAATTTCCCTGATGGAGTGAGGAAATTCCTCGTCACCCCCCGCCCCCCCCACCCTGAGTGATTTCATTGGGGGTGGGGGGGGGCGGTGGCTTTGACAGAATATGCATTGCCATGGTGATCTCCAACTCACTGTGTTGTCCCAGTAACATCTCGATTCTGATTCTTTCTGAGCTTCTCCAGGTCATTGAGATCGAGTGGGACTGAGTGAGAGCAATTTGCAACAAAACTCCCTGTGGCTCGGTGATTCCCGGCGATTGTCAGTGACTCTTGGCAAATCCGGTGATTGTTTGTCGCAATTCTTGGTGATTCCCGGTGATTCTCAGTGATTCCCGGTGATTCTCAGCAATTCCCAGCGATTCTCAGTATTCTTGTTGATTCCCAGTGATTCTCAGTGATTCCTGGCAGTTCTCAGTGATTCCTGATGATTCCTGTGATTCTCAGTGATTTCCAGTGATTCTTGATGATTCTTAGTGATTCCCAGCGAATACTGGTGATTCTTCATCGCAATTCTTGGTGATTCCTGGTGATTCTTGCTGATTCTCGGTGATTCCCAGCGATTCCTGGTGATTCCCAGTGATTCCCAGTGATTCTCGGCAATTCCCAGTGATTCTCAGCGATTCCTGGCGATTCCCAGTGATTCTTGGTGATTCCCAGTGATTCTTGGTGATTCCCGGCGATTCCCAGTGATTCTCAGCGATTCCCGGCGATTCCCAGTGATTCTCGGTGATTCCCGGTGATTCCCAGTGATTCCCAGCGATTCCCGGCAATTCCTGATGATTCTCTGTGATGCTGAGACTGTTCCTAGCTCTCATTACTCTGTTTTTTATGATAAATGAACTGTTTCCACTGCCACAGCCAGTGCCCGGAAACCAGGGGGTCTCGTGCCTGCCTCACCATGTCTGCAAGCTGGCCGTGCTGAGTGAGAACCCAGTTAGCCTGCCCTGTGTGAAGGGGCCTCTGGAGGAGGGGCCGGTCGGCTGGTTCTACCTGAACAGCTCAGAGCCAGGGGCCAGAGCAGTGGGCCTGTTAGAGAGGCAGCAAGAGCCCAGCCTGTCCCTCCAGCAGCTTCAGGCTCGCTCAGAGATCCAGGATAACAGGCTGGTGATCAGTGACCTCGCTCTGACTGACTCAGGGATCTACAGCTGCCGACTGGGGAATAAAAGCCTGGCCTATTACCAGCTGGATGTACAGGATGCAGGGCTCCTGCACGTTTCGGGGGGAAGGTGGATGTCACAGGAAACTTTGCCCAGGGTGAGGGTGGAAACGGGTGGCAGGTGGCTGGAGATGTTCACCCTCTGGAATTCCTGGCAAGAATGTGATCGCTGTAACTCTCCAGGAGAGAGGAAGCGTCTGGGTTACTGCTACGCCCACCTCAGGGGGAGTGTCAGGGTGCCCTGCGGCCTGCTGGGAAGAGGGACTGCTGGTCTACCTCTCCCCCACAGGCCTCCTGAACTGGCCTTGGACACTTGCTTTGTTCCCTGCCACCCGGCTGGAGAAGGGCAGCTTTTAGAGCCGGCTGGCATGGTTCGAGCGGCCCTGCTCCGACGGCCAGACCTGCTCTTTGAGACTTACCTGGTCAACATCCGTGGCAATGTCACCTTGCACTGTCCTGGGGCATCCATCTATACCCCAGTGTCCTGGCAGAGAGATTCCATCCCCCTGGACGGCCTGGACACCCCTCTGGAGCTAGGCCGCGTCTCACCCCTGGACACACCCACTGGTGGCAGCTCCTACACCATCACTGACGCCCAGCTGAATGACCAGGGCACCTACAAGTGCTTCATCTCCGAGGAACTGGCTGCTTCCTTCCACCTGCGGGTCCTTGACCCATTCCGGAGGCACCCAGTGGCTGGCGGGAGGGCCATGAGAGTGATTTGGAACACTCTGACCTTTCTCGGCCTTTTCTCCCTGGCTCTGTTCTTACTGAGCCTCCTCTATACATACTGCACTTATACCAAGCGACATCAGATGGTGGTGGGCTCCTGGCTCTAACAGCAACCCCACCCCCGCTCACAAAGAGACAACCTCTGGACACTCTCCATTAACTGGACACAACATCAAATCCCAGAGGGAGACAGAGAGAGAATCCTAACAGTTGGAACTCACTGCACCATCTCTGCAGCTGCTCAGAAACCGCTCTGCCTATCCCTCATGGGTGAGCAGGAATTCTGATCACAACGACACGCACAACGCCTCTCCCCACTCCCCTCCCCTCCCCCAAACAACTTGCTCCCACTCAACGTCAAGCTCAAAGATGTTCCCACTGGGAAGAGCTTGGCAAAGTCAGCAATGATGGTTTCAGATCTGTGTTTGACCTTCATTCTGGACAATATTAAAGTGTAGATCTTTAATCTTGTGGTTACTCATCAGTTTACACATTTCTCTGGTAGATTTTAAACAAGTTATGAGAAGGCTTTGGCGGGTAAAATTAAGGAGAATCCCAAGGTGTTCTACAAATATGTGAAGAGTAAAAGGATGAGAAGAGAAAGGATTGGACCTTTAAAAGGTGAAGGGGGAAAAGTCTGTGTGGAACCACAAGAAATGGCAGAGGTGCTTAACGAGTACTTTGCCTCGGTATTCACGGTGGAAAGTGAACTGGGAAGTTGTACTGCAGGTTTGTGACGGACTGAAAAAGTTGAGTATGTGGATGTTAAGAAAGAGGATGTTAAGTGTTGGAACTTCTAAATTCTATCAAGATAGATAAGTCACTGGGTCCAGATGGGATGTACCCCAGGTTACTGTGGGAGGTGAGGGAAGTGATTGCAGAGCCCCTGGCGATGATCTTTGCGTCATCAATGGAGACGGGAGAGGTTCCAGAAGATTGGAGGATTGCGGATGAGGTGCCTATTTTCAAGAAAGGGAACAGGGATAGCCCGGGAAATTACCAACCAGTGAGTCTGACCTCAGTGGTTGGTAAGTTGATGGAGAGGATCCTGAAGGACAGGATTTATGAGCATTTAGAGAAGTTTAACTTGATCAGAAATAGTCAACACGGCATTGTCAAGGGCAGGTCGTGACCTATGAGCCTAGTTGAGTTCGTTGAAAATGTGACTGAACACATTGACGAAGGAAGAGCAGTGGACGTGATTTACATGGATTTCAGCAAAGCATTTGATAAGGTCCCCCATGCAAGACTACCTTGAGAAGGTGAGAGGGCATGGGATCCAAGGGGCTTTGGCCTTGTGGATCCAGAACTGGCTTGTCTGCCGAAGGCAGAGAGTGGTTGTAGATGGGTCTTGTTCTGCAAGGAGGTCGGTAACCACTGGAGTGCCTCAGGGATCTGTTCTAGGACCCTTGCTGTTTGTCATTTTCATAAATGACCTGGATGAGGAAGTGGAAGGATGGGTTAGCAAGTTCGCTGACGATACGAAGGTTAGTGGTGTTGTGGATAGTCTGGAGGGATGTCTGAAATTGCAGTGTGACATAGATAGGATGCAAGACTGGGTGGAGAAGTGGCAGATGGACTTCAACGCGGATAAATGTGTAGTGGTCCATTTTGGCAGGTCCAATGGGATGAAGGAGTATAATATCAAGGGTAGGAGTTTTAGCAGTGTAGAGGAGCAGAAGGACCTTAGTGTCCGGGTCCATAGGACTCTTAAATCGGCCTCGCAGATGGAGGATGTGGTAAAGAAGGCGGATGTGGTCTTCATTCATCGAGGGATTGAGTTTAGGAGTCGGGAGATAATGCTGCAACTTTATAGGACCCTTGTCAGACCCCACTTGGAGTACTGTGCTCAGTTCTAGTCACCTCACTACAGGAAGGATGTGGAAGCTATTGAAAGGCTGCAGAGGAGATTTACAAGGGTGTTGCCTGGATTGGGGGGCATGCCTTATGAAGATAGGTTGAGGGAGCTCGGTCTTTTCTCCCTGGAGAGATGACGGTTGAGAGGTGACCTGATAGGGGTTTATAAGATGTTGAGAGGTATAGATAGGGTGGATTCTTGGAGACTATTTCCCAGGTCTGAAATGGTCACTATGGAGGACACAGGTTTAAGGTGCTGGTGGGTAAGTACAGAGGAGATGTTAGGGGTAAGTTTTTCACTCAGAGGGTGGTGGGTAAATGGTATCGGCTGCTGTTGGTGGTGGTAGAGGTGAACTCATTGGAGTCTTTTAAGAGACTTCTGGATGAGTATATGGGATTTAATGGGATTGAGGGTTATAGATAAGCCTGGTAGATATGGGTATGATAGGCGCAACTTGTGGGCCAAAGGGCTTGTGTGTACTGTAGTGTTCTATGTTCTAAGTTGGATGTCCTGAGGTAAAACCGACCAAAGGTCTGAATGGATTAGTGTGTGAGTGTGTGCTTGTGTGGGTGAATGTGTGTGGGTGTGGGTGAGCCTGATTTTACCATTGCGTCGTGCCTGTTTTTGGGTGTTAAAAATGTGGTAATGTCCGGTGTGAGATCATTAACACGGTCCGTGTCCGTGTCCGCGCAGATGGCCAGTTTACTGAGACCCAAGAATGGCTGCTATCCAATTCACACCCAAAACGGGCAGAACGGTCATTTAAATATATTTAAATTTAAATTGAATTACTGAACTGACCCCCCCTCCCCCTTTCCTACCACGTTCGCTGATTCAGATTCAACACAAAACAGACACAGTGGATAAAGGTCTGTTTCGGGCACTCCAGCTTCTGAGGAGGTTTGTTCAGAGCTTCCAGGCTCGCTAACTCAATTCGGTGTGGGAGGGTGGGGGGGCAGGGGTGCCCAGATCATTTTCTGGGTGGGAGCCGGCGGGGGAGGGATGGTTGGGAGGAAGAAGGCAGGGGGAGGTCAGATTGCTATCTGGTGAAGGAGGGAGAAGGGGGGGTAGGGGGGGTGGCAGGGGTACCGCTGCCACTCTGTGGGTGATGGGTGGAGGGGGAAATGGGCCGAGGATCGAGATCGGTCTGGGTAATGGGGAGCCGGGGGGGAAGGGGTGGATAAGGAGGACAGTTATGTTGTGGGGGCGGGGGTGATATCTGTGGGGACAATCGCTCCCGCGTATTGCTCCCGAACTGCTTTATCCACTTCCTGCAGTCCGATGTGACAGCAGCAGAATTTTCACAGTTTATTCTCTCACAGCACATGCGTTAAACCCCACTCACAGCGCAGTGCAGAGTCACGTGTACAGGGTGAGGCTAACTTCATAAAACACCTGGAAATTTCAGATCTGGACTCGAACAATAGTGAGACAGAAAGAGAGAGAGACAGAGATACAGAGAGAGAGAGAGACAGAGAGGGAGAGACAGAGAGAGAGAGAGAGAGAAAGACAGAGAGAGAGAGAGACACAGAGAGACACAGAGAGACAGAGAGAGAGAGAGAAAGAGACAGAGACAGAGAGAGACAGAGAGAGACAGAGAGAGACAGAGAGACAGAGAGAGAGAGAGAGAGAAAGAGACAGAGAGAGAGACAGAGACAGAGAGAGACAGAGAAAGACAGAGAGAGAGAACGAGACAGAGAGACAGAGAGTCTGTAAATACAGTAAATGGCAGAACCTTTAAGAGTATTGATAGGCAGAGGGATCTGGGTGTACAGTTACACAGGTCACTGAAAGTGGCAATGCAGGTGGAGAAGGTAGTCAAGAAGGCATACGGCATGCTTGCCTTCATCAGCCGGGGCACTGAGTTTAAAAACTGGCAAATCACGGCAGCACGGTAACACAGTGGGTTAGCACTGCTGTTTCACAGTTCCAGGGATCTGGGTTCGATTCCCGGCTTGGGTCACTGTCTGTGTGGATTTTGCACATTCTGCCCATGTCTGTGTGGGTTTCCTCTGGGTGTTCCAGTTTCATAGAACATAGAACATAGAACATAGAACAATACAGCACAGAACAGGCCCTTCGGCCTTCGATGTTGTGCCGACCAAAATAAAAAGCAATGCCCCTCCAAACTAAACCATTCCCTTCTCTTCCATATACTTATCAATTAACCTCTTAAACGCCACCAAACTTGGCGCATCTACAACAGCTGCAGGCAGGGCATTCCACTCCCTAATCACTCTTTGAGTAAAGAACCTACCTCTGATATCCGTCCTATAACTCATACCCCTTAATTTAAAGCCGTGTCCCCTCGTGCTAGCTTTCTCCATCCTAGGAAAAAGGCTATCACTGTCCACCCTATCTAAACCTCTAATCATCTTATATGCTTCAATAAGATCCCCTCTTAGCCGCCTCCTTTCTAACGAAAACAACCTCAAATCCTTCAACCTCTCCTCATAGGACCTGCCCTCCATACCAGGCAACATCCTGGTAAACCTCCTCTGTACCCTCTCCAATGCCTCCACATCTTTCTTATAATGTGGCGACCAGAACTGCACACAATACTCCAAGTGCGGCCGCACTAGAGTTTTGTACAGCTGCAACATGATGCTGCGGCTCCTAAATTCAATCCCCCTACCAATAAAAGCTGAGACTCCATATGCCTTCTTAACAACTTTATCCACTTGACTGCCTACTTTCAGGGATCTATTGACACATACACCAAGATCCTTCTGTTCCTCAACACTATTAAGAGCCCTATCATTAGCCCTATACTCTACACATTTATTGTTCCTGCCAAAGTGCATTACCTCACACTTTTCCACATTAAACTCCATTTGCCACCTCTCGGCCCAGCTCTGCAACTTGTCCAAGTCACTCTGTAAACTAAAACACCCCTCTTCACTATCTACCACACCACCAACTTTAGTATCATCTGCAAATTTACTGATCCATCCCTCAATACCCTCATCCAGATCATTTATAAAAATTACAAACAGCAGGGGCCCCAAAACAGACCCCTGAGGCACACCACTCATCACCGAACTCCACAATGAATATCTCCCATCAACCACCACCCTCTGTCTTCTATCTGCCAGCCAATTCCTAATCCAATTAGCTAAATCACCCTCTATTCCACACATCTGCATTTCTGTAGAAGTCTTCCATGGGCCACCTTATCAAACGCCTTACTAAAGTCCATATATACTACATCAACCGCCTTACCCCCATCCACCTCTCTGGTCACTTTCTCAAAAAACTCAATGAGGTTAGTAAGGCATGACCTACCCTTCACGAAACCATGCTGACTATCCCCAATCAATTCATTTCTCTCTAAATAACTATAAATCCTATCCCTAATAATTCTCTCCAATACTTTGCCCACAACAGAAGTAAGACTCACTGGCCTATAATTCCCTGGAAGGTCTCTCTTCCCCTTCTTAAACAATGGGACCACATTCGCTATCCTCCAGTCCTCCGGAACCACACCCGTAACCAACGAGGACCTGAAGATCAGAGCCAGAGGCTCTGCAATCTCCTCTCTTGCCTCCCAGAGAATCCTAGGGTAAATCCCGTCCGGCCCAGGGGACTTATCCAACTTCAAACCCTCGAGAATTTCTAACACATCCTCCCTATCCACTACAATACTCCCCAATTTGCAACCCTGTAACTCAGTGCTCTCCATAGCTACATTTCCAGCACTCTGCGTAGTTTTTCCTCCCATAGTTCAAAGATGTGCAGGTTAGATTGATTGGCCCATGCTAAAATTGCTCCTTAGTGTCCAGGGATGTGAAGGTTAGAGGAATTAGCTGGTAAATATGTAGGGATATGGGGGTGAGGCATGGGTGGGATTGTGTTCGGTGCAGACTCGATGTGCCTAAAGGCCTCTTTCTGCACTGTAGGTTTCTATGTTGCAGCTTTACAGAACCATAGTGAGGCTGCACTTAGAATATAGTGTTCAATTCTGGCCTCCACACTACCAGAAGGATGTGGAGGCTTTGGAGAGGGTACAGAAAAGATTTACCAGGATGTTGCCTGGTATGGAGGGTATTAGCAATGAGGAGAGGCTGGAGAAACTTGATTTGTTCTCACTGGAGTGACGGACATTGAGGGAAGGCCTGATAGAAGTCTACAAGATTATGAGAGGCACGGACAGAGTGGATAGTCAGAAGCTTTTTCCCAGGGTGGGAGAGTCAATTACTCGGGGGCACAGGTTTAAGGTGTGAGGGGCGAGGTTTAAAGGAGATGTACGAGGCAGATTTTTTACACAGAGGGTGGTGGGTGTCTGGAACTCGCTGCTGGGGGTGGGGGAGGAGCAGGTATGATTGCGGCGTTTAAGAGAGATCTAGAGGAATCCATGAATAGGATGGGAATAGAGGGTTATGGATTGTGTAAGTGCACACAGTTAGTTTAGTTTTAGTTTAGTTAGAGCATCTTCCTGTGCTGTACTGTTTGTTCTTTGAGCAAGGTTCCATTTCCCATGGATACTTTCCCCAGACACAGTCATTCCGTTTAGAAAAGAGTCAACATAACCAGGCTGACTAAAATTCAGAAAGTTTATTAATCACCACAACATTCAGGAGAAATGGTAAAACACAGGGATGATCAGATTTAGAAATAGGAATTGAATCAGTAAATATAATCGAGTTATCTGGAATGGTACTGGAATTGTGAGGAGAATTTGATGAAATATTGTGCTCATTACCTCAGATGATTTGGATTTTGTTGACTTTCTACAGGTGAGTGCTCGATTCTGTGCTTCAGGTGTTCTGTGGTTTGCTGGAGATATTTTAATTCTTTACTTCCTGCTGTGATCCTTTAGTTGCCTCACTGATTTTCACAGTCAGAGAGAGAGTTTCCAGATATTCCTGCAAAGTTGGCTGTTTTTGCAGGGGCCCTGCCCTGATTGCTCAGGTACCAAGCAACTTTTATGTGGGAAACTTCCAACTGTTTTCTCTTACAGCATTCACACTCAGTCACACTCATACTCACACTCTCACACTCACACTCACACACTCATACTCATATTCACATTCATACTCACTCACACTCATACTCACACTCATACACACTGGCACTAACACTGTCACACTCACTCAGCACTCACACTCTCACATATACTCATATTCACACATACTCTCACACTCACACTCACACTCAAACTCATACTCACACTCACACTCATACTCACTCACACTCATACTCACACACACACTGGCACTCACTCACACTCACACACACACTCACTCACATTACACATATTCAGAATCACACTCGCACACACACTGGCATTCACTCACACTCACACACACACTCAGTCACCCACACTCATACTGACACACACTCACACTCAATCACACAAACACACTCATTCATACTCACACACACTCACACATGCTCACACTCTCACATGCACTCACACGCACACACACTCACACTCATACACACATACTCACACTGGCGCTCACACACTCACATACACTCATACTCACACACTCACACACACGGTCACACTGACACTCACACACTCACACACACACACACACACATATCCACTCTCTCTCTCTCTCTCTCACACACACGCACACACACACACATTCACTTCCCAACTCACTCACACATACTGACACTCACTCACATGCACTCACACACACACACTCACTGTCACAACACTCACACACACTCATAGAGCTTAACCTTCTTCTCTCTAATGAAAATAGCCTCAAGTCCCTCAGCCTTTCCTCATAAGACATTCCCACCATACCAGGCAACATCCTGGTAAACCTCCTCTGCACCCTTTCCAATGCTTCCACATCTTTCTTATAATGTGGCGACCAGAACTGTAAGCAATACTCCAAGTGCGGCCGCACCAGAGTTTTGTACAGTTGCAACATGATATCATGGCTCCGAAATTCAATCCCTCTACCAATAAAAGCTAACACACTATACGCCTTCTTAATAACCAGGGATCTATGCACATGGACAGTGAGATCCCTCTGTCCATCCACACTACCAAGTATCTTATCATTAGCCCGTACTCTGTATTCCTGTTACTCCTTCCAAAGTGAATCACTTCACAGTTTTCACATTAAACTCCATTTGCCACCTCTCAGCCCAGTTCTGCAGCTTATCTATGTCCCTCTGTAACCTGCAACATCTTTCGCACTGTCCACAACTCCACTGACTTTAGTGTCATCCACAAATTTACTAACCCATCCTTCTACACCCTCATCCAGGTAATTTATAAAAATGACAAACAGCAGTGGTCCCAAAACAGATCCTTGCGGTACACCACTAGTAACTGAACTCCAGGATGAACATTTCCTATCAAACACCACCCTCTGTCTCCTTACAGCTAGCCAATTTCTGATCCAAACTGCTAAATCACCCTCAGTCCCATGCCTCTTCTGCAATAGCTTACCTTGGGGAACCTTATCAAATGCTTTACTGAAATCCATATACACCACATCAACTGCTTTACCCTCATCCATCTCTTTGGTCACCTTCTCAAAGAACTCAATAAGGTTTGTGAGGCTCGACCTACCCTTCACAAAACTGCGTTGACTATCCCTAATCAAATTAATGATTATAACTGATTATAAATCCTATCTCTTATAATCCTTTCCTAAACTGGCACTCACTCACACTCACACATTCTGACATGCACACTAACACACACACACTCACTCATGTACTCACAACTCACACACACATACACTGACACACTCACACACTGACACTCACATTTACTAACACTCGTTCACACTCACATTCACACTCACTCATTTGCTCATACACTCACCCTCACTCACACTTATATTCACTCACATTCACTCAAACCACACTCAGACTGACACTTATAGAAATATAGAACATTATAGGCACAGTACAGGCCCTTTGGCCCTCAATGTTGTACCGAGCTATGTCTAAATCCAAGATCAAGCTATCCCATTCCCTATCATTCCGGAGTGCTCCATGTGCCTATCCAATAACCGCTTGAAAGTTCTGAAAGTGTCCGACTCCACTATCACAGCAGGCAGTGCATTCCACACCCCAACCACTCTCTGAGTAAAGAATCTACCTCGGACATCCCTCCTACATCTCCCACCATGAACCTTATAGTTATGCCCCCTAGTAACAGCTACATCCACCTGAGGAAATAGTTGTGTGTGTCCACTCTATCTTTCCCTCTCACCATCTTATAAACTCCTATTAAGTCACCTCTCATCCTCCTCCGCTCTAAAGAGAAAAGCCCCAGCTCCCTCAACCTTTCCTCATAAGACCTACCCTCCAAACCAGGCAGCATCCTGGTAAGTCTCCTCTGCACTCTCTCCAATGCTTCCACATCCTTCTTATAATGAGGTGACCACAATTGAACACAATATTCCAAATGTGGTCTCACCAAGGTCCTGTATAGTTGCAGCATAACCCCACGGCTCTTCAACTCAAATCCTTTGTTAATAAACGCTAACACACTATAAGCCCTCTTCATAGCTCTATCCACTTGAGCGGCAACCTTCTCATGCTCACACTCATAGTCACTCACACACTGACACTTGCATTCACTCATTCACAAACACACATACACACACACACACACACTGACACTCACCTTCACTCACACTCACACTCATTCAAACCAATCCTCACACTAAGATTTACTCACACTCACTCACTCTCACTCACTCACACGCTCACACATGCTCATTCACATATACACACACACTCACACTCACTCACACTGACACTCACTCACAGTCACTCACATTCACACTCAATCACACACACTCATAGTCACTCGCACTCACACTCAGACTCACACTGACACTTTCACACGCACGCACACACTGATACTCACAATCGCACACACATGCACACTCACACATACACTCAGACAGACACACACAGACACACAATCTCTCATATACACACTCACTCATACACTCACATACACTCACACAGACAAACAGACACTCACACTCAGACACATACTTACTCACTCACATACAAAGACACATACATACTCACACTCACACATACACTCACACACACTCAGACACACACATTCATTCACACACTCACACATACACTCACACACAATCAGACACACTCATTCATTCACACACTCACACATACACTCACACACAGACACACTCACATTCATTCACACACTCACACATACACTCTCACACACAGACACACTCACATTCATTCACACACTCACACATACACTCACACACACAGACACACTCACATTCACTCACACACTCACACATACACTCACACACACTCAGACACACTCACATTCACTCACGCATTCACACATACACTCACATTCACTCACTCACACAGACAAACACACTCACACACACACACACAAAACACAGACACACACACACACTCTAGACACACACACACGCACTCACACATATAAACTCACACACTCCCACACACTCACTCACACATACACACACACACTCACATTCACTCACAGAGACACACACTCACACACACACTCACACAGACGCACACACAGTACAGATGCACACACTCACTCACACCCACACCCACACCCACACACACACACACACACTCTCTCACACACACTGACACACTCACTCACTTCCCCTTGAAAGGAATGTTCAATAATGAAATGAAAGAACTGATGGATTATATTCCTCTGATATTTACACACTGAGATTCAATAAAATATATTGGCTTCTAATAGTGTGATACCAGAGCTTTGGAAAAATGAAGCCATCTTTGCATATTGAAGTTTTTTTTAAGCAGGGCAGGTGTGACGATACTGTACCTTAATGAAATGTATTTTTGTCTTGTATAGGATTTGTTTTAACATTCAGTCCTATTGTCTATATCCAACAGCCCATGTTGTTACTGCAGCAGCATAATTGATTTGTATTAATACAGGATTGTTATTTTAATGTTTTCCTCTGGGGAATTTCAGAATGGGGCTTGATTTGGGTTTTGACAGGCAGCAACATGTGACTGGGTAGGGCTAGACTTATAGAGAGAAACCTAGTTCAGATGCTTGTTGGGACAAATTAACTTTCAAATTCTGGAGATTGGAGACTGGGATCTACCAGAAACTCGGTTGGCATGGTAGCACAATTGTTAGCACTGCTGTCTCACAGCTCCAGGAACCTGGGTTCAATTCCTGGCTTGGTTTACTGTCTGTGTGGAGTTTGCACATTCTCCCTCATGCCTGTGTGGGTTTTCTCCAGGTACTCCGGTTTCCTTCCACAATCCAAAGATGTACGGGTTAGGTTGATTGGCCATGCTATAATTGCCACCTTTGTGTCCTCAGATGGGTAGGTTAGAAGGATTAGTGGGTAAATGTGTAGGGATAAGAGAGTAGGGCCTGGGTGGGATTGTGGTCAGTGCAGACTTGATGGGCCAAATGGCCTCTTTCTGCACTGTAGGATTTCTATGATTCTCTGAAGTTCTGCTACTTGAAGACAGATCTTTCTCTGGAAGCTTCCGTCTGGGAATCAAATGCAGGTGTCTCTCTCTGTATGTGTCCAGGGGGGTTAAAAGGCTAGAAATCTAGTTTCCAGATGGAGATATTTGTTGCTGGTGCTAATTGATTGTGAAGAAGGATAAATGTCTCTGAGGACATTGCTTAAATTGGAATAATAGAGATAGCTGGGTGTTAAGAATTATACTGTGTCTTGTTTAAATATTTATATGCTAATTCATATTGTTATGTTCTTCAATGAGATGTCAGACATTATAACATTTTTCTAGTGGCTCAGTAGAATCAGATGTAGAATGGAACAACTTGAGTGGGATTTTCACTCCAACCAGAAAATTCTGCCTGAGGTTAATGGATCTTTGCAATTGGCCCTTCCTCCCGCTTCCCACCACAATTCCTGTGATGGACTGGAAAGGAAATCCTTCAACTTCTGCTTGCACTAATACCAAAATCAAACAAAGCTCAGAGTGGGGGCTGACTGCAGAATATACCTTGGAGTCTCGCAATTGGCTGCTTACAAAGGAGATGGGGTGCTGGGGATGACTGCAAGTACAGGTCAAAGGTTTGTGAGAATGCTAACATTTACACACAATCTCCTCTATATGTGTCTTTATTGAATTGAATACATAAAAGATAAACAAATTCCTGACAGAGATGTCATCTAAAGCCGCCAGATAAATTATTTACAAACCATTTTGCCAAGGCCACTTCCATCAAAGTGAGCAGGAATGGAGATCGGAGAGAGAGAGAGGGCTAAAGAGGGGGTTGGAATATGATTCCATTCCCACAAAGCAGCCAGCAATCTTGTCCATGGCATTAGAGGTGGCGTTTGCTACAAATAAACCTGTTGGACTTTAAGTTGGTGTTGTGACATTTCTTTCTGTTTTTACTTCAGTCCAATGCTGACATTTCCACATTAGAGAAAGAGAAACAGAGAGAGAGAGAGAGAGAGGAACTTTCACTTAGACTGATCTACACTCTCCCCTATCACTGACTCTAACCCCCATTCCCCCTCCCACACCCCCATGTACACTCTCCCCTATCACTGACTCTAACCCCCATTCCCTTTGTTTGTTTTTTGTTTTCCTCCCATGCCCCAATGTAGCTTGGGGATGGGGGGCTGGTTTGGGGATTTAGTGGGGGATTGGGGATTGAATGGGGGGTGTTTGGGGATTCTATTGGGAGCGGTAGAGGATTCAGTAGGGGGGTGGTGTTTGGGGATTAAGTGGGAGAGATTCAGGATGCAGTGGGGGTTTTGGGGATTCAATGGGGGAGGGGATTGGGGATTTGGGGTTGTTGGGGGATTCAGTGCAGGATGTTTAGGAATTCGGGGGATTTGGGGATTCATTGGGGTCTTGGGGATTCAGTGGGGAAGGTTGGGGATTTGGGAGAATTTTGGGGATTCAATGGAAGGGGTTGGGGATTCGTTGGGAGGAAGGTTGGGGATTCAGTGCGGAGGGGTTGGGGATTCAATGGAGGGGGTTGGAGATTCATTGGGGTCTTGGGGATTCAGTGGGGTGGGGGTTGGGGATCGGGGGTGTTGGGGATTCAGTGCAGGGGTATTTAGAGATTACAGGACGTTTGAGGATTCAGTGGGGGAGGGTTGGGGATTCAGTGCAGGGTGTTTTAGAGATTACAGGACGTTTGAGGATTCAGTGGGGGGGTGGTTGGGGATTCAGTGCAGGGGTGTTTAGGGATTTGGGGGGTGTTGGGGTTGATTGGGGGGGTTGGGGACTCAGTGAGGATGGTTGGAGATTCGGGAGAGTTTGGGGATTCTTTGGGGGGTTTTTGGAGATTGGGGAGGGTTTTTAGGATTTAGTGGGAGGTTTTGGGGATTCAGTGGGGGGGGGGATTGGGGATTCAATTGGGGAGTTTGGGGGATTCAGTGGGAGGGGGGAGGGGAGATTGGGGATTCAGTTGTGGGTGAGGATTGGGGATTCAGTGAAGGAGTGTTTGGGGAGTCAGTTGGGAGGGGATTGGGGATTCAGTGGAGGGTGTGTTGGGTATTCAATTGATGGGGGGGAGGGGGAGGTGCACTGATGTGGTTCTGGTGAAGAAAGCCTCAGAATCGATACAAGCCGATACTTCCACCTGATTGGCTGGTATTGGGTTGACAATGCCAACTTGAATTTAATCCAATCTCCAGCCTTCCCTTAAAATTAAACTCAATTAACTGAAAACTATACATTAGAACAGAAACTGTTTGCAGATTCTGGGCTACAATATGTATGGTGCATAGAAAGAATACAGAACGCGCTTCCTGCCTCCTCATCACTTTGGCCAAGAGGCAAGTCAGCTGCCATTGGAGGTTCCTGTCCCTTACCTTTGCATATCGTTTTCCTGCAAGTTTAAATAAAGCAGGACCAAGAGAGGAACAGCTCCTGAACAGCCGGTTCAAAGCAAAAGAAGATATAAAGTCAAAATCCGTGATGGATCCATGATATCCACCACATCTCTGAGGGTGGATTTGCACCTTCAGTTCTGTCCATCTCCACATGGTATTGCCACAGTGACTCTCATTTACACCTCGTGTCCGACAACAGTCTCACTACTTTCTTCAGGTGGGGTTTGGCGGGGGGTGGGGGGGGGGGGGGTGATGGTGGGGGGTTGATGGGTGCTCCAGGTAACAAACATCTTGTTGGAGAGGGAGAGTCACAATGGCATGCCCAGGCCCCTTGTGGTTTAATGCTGTCAGTAGTAGGGTCCAAGGTGGGAGGGCACGTGGGTACCTGGGTGACGGGGGGCATTGGGGCTGGGATACATTGGGGTGGGAGCTGAGCTCCAATAGGGATTAGTTGCCCCGAAGAAGCTAGCTGAAGACAAGGGGATGGGCGAGGCCGGAGTCTGCACAAAGTTCACCTTCTGTTGGTGTGTGTGATAAGTTGACATGTAGGGCAGCTCTGACGTGTACTTGTAGACAGTGGATTCGGTTGGATGTGGTTGATGAGCCTGGGCAATGCCTTGGAAGTCGAACTTGTAGGCATAGCGTTTGCCATGGACCTTGGTCATAATGTTCTTGTCGTAATAGTAACGCAGAGCCCGGCTCAGCTTGTCATAATTCATATTGGGCTTGCTCTTCCTCTCGCCCCAACGGCGAGCCACCTCATCTGGGTCCGTCATCTTAAACTCCCCGTTCGATCCCTCCCAGGTGATGCAGCCCGAGTTTGAGGCGTCTGCGAGAAGCTCCAGCAAGAACTGCCACAACTGAATCTGTCCACTGCCTGCAGAGAGATCCAGAGAACCAGAGTGAGATCCAGAGAACCAGATTGAGATCCAGAGAATGAGAGTGAGATCTAAAGAACCAGATTGAGATCCAGAGATCCAGAGTGAGATCCAGTGATTGAATGATATCCAGAGTTCCCGATTGAGATCCAGAAACCAGAGAGAGATCCAGAGAACCAGAGTGAGATCCTGAGATCCAGAGTGAGATCTAGAGAACAGAGAGAGATCCAGAGAACCAGAGTGAGATCTACAGTGAGATTCAGAGAACCAGAGTGACATCCAGAGAGCTGGAGTGAGATCCAGAGAACCAGAGCAAGACCAGAGAGAGAGATCCAGAGAGAGATTCAGAGATCCAGAGTGAGATTCAGAGAACCAGGGAGAAGTTCAGAGAACCAGAGTGAGATCCAGAGTGATTCAGAGAACCAGAGTGAGATCCAGAGAACCAAGGACAGATAAAGAGTGAGATCTGGAGTGAGATCCAGAATGAGATCCAGAGCACCAGAGTGAGATCTAGAGCATCAGATTAAGAACCAGAGAGGGATCCAGAGCATCCAGTTAAGATCTAGCATGAAATCCAGAGTGAAATACAGAGAACCAGAGTGAGATTCAGACAGCAAAAGAGAGAGAGAGAGAGAGATCAGGAGCACCAGAGTGAGAACTAGAGTGAGATTTAGAGAACCAGAGCAAGAGCCAGAGATCCAAATTGAGGTCCAGAGTGAGATCCAAAGAACCAGAGTGAGATCCAGAGAATCAAAATGAGACCCAGTGTGAGATCCAGAGAGAAATCCAGAGAACCAGTGACAGAAGTCCAAAGCACCAGAGTGAGATCTAGAGTGAGAACCAGAGTGAAATCCAGAGAATCAGAGTGAGATCCATAAAATCAGAGAGATCCAGAGTGGGATTCAGAAAACCAAAGTGTCATCCCAGAGTGAGAGACAGTGAGATCACAGAGAAAAACAGTGAGATCACAGAGAAAAACAGTGAGATCCCAGAGGGAAACAGTGAGATCTCAGAGAGAGAGGTGTGATGTAAAGGATCTGAAATTGGGAAGCAGAATTCCGTAAGGATTTCCTGATGCAGGGATCTCTGACAACACCAGGTTCAAGTCTAACCGATTTAACCTGATGTTGTCAGACTTTTTATTGTGTTTACCCCAGTCCAACGCTGGCATCTCTACAGCAGTAATTTCTCATAGAGATTCTCAACAGGCAATCCACAAACTATCCACAGAGTTTACCAACAGTGAGACTGTGTGGAGTTGAGGATCCAGTGAGGTAGAGAAAGGATTGGTTTGGAGGTAAGAGAAACTTAGTGACTGAGGCTGTGTGAGGGTGAGTCCCTCAGTGTGGATCAGGGTCAATGTCACAGTTAACATGAGAGTGACCGTGAGGGTGAGGGGGAGTGTGAACATGAGGATGAGCATGAGGACACGCATGAGGGTAAGCGTGAGTGCGAGTATAAGGGTGAGTGTGAGGGGGTAAGTGTGAGAGTGAGTGTGAGGGGGTGAGTGTGAGGGGGTAGTGTGAGGGGGTGAGTGTGAGGATGAGTATGAGTGTGTGAGGGTGTGAGAATGAGGAGGTGAGTGAGAGGGGGTGAGTGTGAGGGGTGACTGTGAGAGTGAGTGTGAAGGTGAGTGTGAGAATGAGTGTGAGGGAGTGAGTGTGAGGGGGTGAGTGTGAGGGGGTGAGTGTGAAGGGTGAGTGTGAGGGCGTGAGTGTGACGAGATGAGTGTGAGGGGGTGAGTGTGAGGGTGTGAGTGTGAAGATGAGTGTGAGGGGTGACTGTGAGAGTGAGGGGGTGAATGTGAGGAGGTGAGTGGAGGGAGTGAGTGTGAGGGGGTGAGTGTGAGGGGGTGAGTGTGAGGAAGTGAGTGTGAGGGGTGAGGTGTGAGGGGTGAGTGTGAAGGGTGAGTGTGAGTGGGTGAGTGTGAGGAGTGAGTGTGAGGGGGTGAGTGGTGAGGGGGTGAGTGTGAGGAGGTGAGTGTGAGGAGTGAGTGTGAGGGGTGAGGTGAGGGGTGAGTGTGAGGAGGTGAGTGTGAGGAGTGAGTGTGAGGGGGTGAGTGTGAGGAGGTGAGGTGGTGGGTGAGTGTGAGGGGTGGTGGGAGGGGGTGAGTGTGAGGGGGTGTGTGAGGGGGTGTGTGAGGGGTGTTGTGAGGTGTGAGGGAGTGAGTGTGAGGGGTGAGGTGAGAGGTGAGTGTGAGGAGGTGAGTGTGAGGAGGTGAGTGTGAGGAGGTGAGTGTGAGGAGTGAGTGGTGAGTGTGAGGGGGTGTGTGTGAGTTGAGGTGAGTGAGTGTGAGGGTGATGTGAGGAGTGTGAGGGGGTGAGTGTGAGGGGTGGTGAAGGTGAGTGTGAGGAGGGGGTGAGTGTGAGGGGCGTGAGCGTGTGAAGGTGAGTGTGAGGGGGTGAGTGTGAGGGGTGAGTGTGAGGGTGGAGGTGAGGGGTGAGTGTGGGGTGAGTGTGAGTGGAGGATGAGTGTGAGGGGTGATTGTGAGGGGGTGAGTGTGAGGAGGTGAGTGTGAAGGGTGAGTGTGAGGTGAGTGTGAGGGTGAGTGTGAGGGGTGAGTGTGAAGGGTGAGTGTGAGGGGTGAGTGTGAGGAGGTGAGTGTGAGGAGGTGAGTGTGAGGGGGTGAGTGTGAGGAGGGGAGTGTGAGGGGATGAGTGTGAGGGGTGATGAGGGGGTGAGTGTGAGGGGTGAGTGTGAGGGGGTGAGTGTGAGGGGGTGAGTGTGTAGGTGAGTGTGAGGGGTGAGTGTGAGGGGATGAGTGTGAGGGTGTGAGTGTGAGGGGTGAGTGTGAGTATATGAGATTGTTTGTGTGTTATTGTGTATCATCGAATCCCTACAATGCAGAAAGAGGCCATTCAGCCCATCAAGTTTGCACTGACATTCCAAAAGAGCATCTTATCCAGGCCTTCTCTCCCAGTATCCTTGTAACCCCACACATTTAGCTCCAACAATCACTCCAACCTGCACAGCTTTGGACACAAAGAGGCAATTTAGCATGGTCAACCCTAACCTATACATCTTTCAGACTGTGGGAGGAAACCGGAGCATCCGGAGGAAACCCATGAAGACACGGGGAGAATGTGCAGAGTTCACACAGACAGTGACCAGAGCCAGGAATCAAACCCAGGTCCCTGGCACTGTGAGACAGCAGTGCTAACGCACTGTGTCACTGTGCCCCTGGGAATTGAACCCG
Organism: Sphyrna mokarran; assembly: GCA_024679065.1. NCBI lineage: Eukaryota > Metazoa > Chordata > Chondrichthyes > Carcharhiniformes > Carcharhinidae > Sphyrna > Sphyrna mokarran. Next base: position 205,086 of record JAGIQG010000016.1, read on the forward strand.
GGTCCCTGGCGCTATGAGACAGCAGTGCTAACCCACTGTGTCACCATGTGATTGTGTGTTAGTGTGCTGTTGAAGTGAATAGCTATTATACGTCTGTCTTTTTACCTACCTGGGTTAGCCAAGCGGCTAGTTGTCGGTCCCAGGAACTGATATGGATCTGTCACGAGAAATTATGTCAGTCAATTGTTAAGTGAGGCCTCACGGCCTAAGGAGAGCACAAAGCAGCGAGTAGTAACGGAAAGGTACCTGTGTGTATCCGCGGTTGCTCAGTAATCCTAGCTGGTGTTGGAGGCTGAGGGGGTGAACCTGTGGAATAACACAATCCGGGACAAAGATACCGATCAGTAGGGTTGGAGATCAGAGGCTGAAAGCACAGTATGGGAATGGACTCCAATAACCACCACATAGTGAGAAGCTCTCGCAATATTCAGAGGAAAATGTGATCGTAAGTCTACAAATCAACACTAACTGAAGAAAATCAGAAATCGAGGGAAAATCTCAGCAGGCCTGGCAGTTCTGGGGATGGTGGGAATGGCATATGAGGAGGAATTGAATCGGTTAGAATTGTTTTCACTGGAGTTCAGTCGAATGAGGGAGGATCTCTCATAGAGATTTATAACATTTGAACAGAATTTATGATTAATTAATGATTTGGGTGAGAATATAGCACTTGGGGTGAATGGGATCAAAGGTTATGGGGTGAAAGCAGGATTAAGCTATTGAGTTGGATGACCAGCCATGATTGTAATGAATGGTGGAGCAGACTCGAGGGGCTGGATGGCCTCCTCTAGCTCCTATCCTCTATGTTTCTATTTGTGGAGAAAGCAATGAGCTGCAGTTTGTATCCTCCTTAGTGAGGACAGGTCCAAAGTATTTGTTCAGCCGGCCTCTCTTTGTTGGTCATTATAAATTCACCTGATCCTAACTGCAAGGGACCTACATTTGTCTTCATCCAGCCCTTTTCTCTTCAGTATCTACAGAATACTGCACTCAGTTTTTATGTTCTCTGTAAGCCTACTGTTTTATCGTATTTTCCTTTCCGAATTAAACCCTTTGTCCTCCTCTGCTGGATTTTAAATTTCTCCCAGTCCTCAGGTTTGCTGCTTATTTAGGCCAATTTTATCTGTCTCTCTCTGGCCTTCCTGATTTCCCCTGTTTAACCATGGATGAGGCATCTTCCCCGTTTCACTTTTATACCAGACAGAGGTGTACAGTAATTGAAGTACATCCGTGTGTTCTTTAAAACTCTGCCATTCCCTATCCACTGTCAACCCTTTTAGTATCCTCTACCAGTTTATCCTATCCAATGCATGTCTCATATCAAAGTTAGCTTTCCTCAGGATCAGGACCTAATCTCAAACTTAACTGTGATATTCTCCATTTTAACAAAGAATTCCACCATATTATGATCACTCTTTCCCAAAGGATTTCACACCACAAGATTATTAATTAATCCTCCCTCATTACACAATACCCAGTCCAGGATGACTTGCTCTCTGATTGGTTCCTCTCAACCCTGATACATTCCAGGAAGTTTTCCTCCATTGCATTGTTACCAATCAAGGACTGCCGTATCCTTACTGCACACATCTCTAATTTCCTGCTTGATGCCATTCCCAACTTCAGTATTGGTAGTCTGTACACAACTCCCACTAGAGTTTTTGTCCTTTGGTATTCTGCAGCTCCACTCATACAGATTCCATATTGTCCAGATAATGTCCTTCCTTATTATTTATTATATTAATTCCTCTTTAACCAACAATGCTCCCCATTCTGTTTCCTCTCTATCTATCTTATCTGAATATCAAATACCCCTGGGTTAGAATCCCATCTCCATGTGATATCACCATAGTGAGTCAAATCTCAAACAATGATGAGATGAGTACAGGAATGAGATCGAGAATCTGGTGAACCGGTGCAGCAACAATAATCTCTTCCTCAATGTTAACAAAACAAAGGAGATTGTCATCGACTTCAGGAAGCATAAAGGAGAACATGCCCCTGTCTACATCAACAGGGCAAAGCAGAAAGAGTCGAAAACTTCAAGTTTTTAGATGTCCGGATCACCAACAACCTGTCCTGGATCCTCTATGCCAACGCTATAGTTAAGAACACCCCCCTCACCTGGCCCATGAACCAACACTTTCAAAACATCCCAAAACCTGCAAAAAACACCAACACCTAGAGAACATCTCATCACTTGGATCACACCCCAACACCTGGATCACACCCCAACACCTGGATCACACCCCAATACCTGGATCACATTACAACACCTGGATCACACCCCAACACCTGGATCACATCTCAACTCCTGGATCCCCCCCCCCAACACCTGGATCACATCAAAGCCTTTGGGTTAGTAGGGCTTCCTGTAGCAGGCCAGGCTTTGTTTAATCTCAAAGGGCCTTTAGAAATGAGTCATATTTCTGAAATCTCCGAGATGATGTCGAGAGTGTCCTCACCTTTTTGGATTGTGTTCCCACAGCCAGACCAACTGCCCCGCCGAGCCTCTTCATACACAACTTCTAACAGCGTGGAGAGGGGAGAAACAGTCACATCAGCTGGCAGCCATTTGAAGAACCCCATTCCCCAATCACCCCCTCACTAATCAGCCCCAATCACCCCCATCCCCAATCACCCCCTCACTAATCACCCCCATCACCCCCTCACTAATCACCCCAATCCCCCATCACTAATCACCCCCAATCACCCCCTCACTAATCCAGCCCCAATCAGCCCCCCCCTCACTAATCACCCCCAATCCCCCCTCACTAATCACCCCATCCCCCTCACTAATCAGCCCCAATCGCCCCCTCACTAATCCCCCAATCACCCACTCACTAATCACCCCCAATCACCCCATCACTAATCACCCCCAATACCACCCAATCATCCCCTCACTAATCACCCCAACACACCTCAATCACCCCTCACTAATCACCCCCAATACCCCAATCACCCCTCAAATCACCCCCAATCACCCCCTCACTAATCACCCAATCACCCCTCACTAATCACCCCAATCACCCCCTCACTAATCACCCCAATCACCCCCTCACTAATCACCCCCAATCACCCCCTCACTAATCACCCCCAATCACCCCCTCACTAATCAGCCCCAATCACTCCCTCACTAATCACCCCAATCCCCCCTCACTAATCACCCCCAATCACCCCCTCACTAATCACCCCCCAATCCCCCTCACTAATCACCCCAATCACCCCCTCACTAATCACCCCAAACCCCCTCACTAATCCCCCAATCACCCCCACTAATCCCCAATCACCCCCTCACTAATCACCCCCAATCACCCCAATCACTCACTAACCCCAATTGCTCCCTCACTAATCAGCCCCAATCGCCCCCTTAATCACCCCCAATACCCCCATCACCCCATCACTAATCACCCCCATACCACCCAATCATCCCTCACTAATCACCCCCAACACACCTCAATCACCCTCACTAATCACCCCCAATACCCCCCAAATCACCCCCTCACTAACACCCCCAATACCGCCCAATCATCCCCTCACTAATCACCCCCAACACACTCAATCACCCCTCACTAATCACCCATCCCCCTCCTAATCACCCCCAATCGCCCCCTCACTAATCACCCCCAATCGCCCCCTCACTGAATCCCAATCGCCCACTCACTAATCGCTCCCAATACCTCCCAATTACCCCCTCACTAATGACCCCAACACACCCCAATCACACCCCTCACTAATCACCCACAATACCCCCCCCCTCACTACCCCCAATCACCCCCTCACCCCCAACACACCCCAATCACACCCCTCACTAATCACCCACAATACCCCCCAATCACCCCCTCACTAATCACCCCCACCACCCCAATCACCCCCTCACTAATTACCCCCAATACCCCCCAATCACCCCCTCACTAATCACCCCAACACACCCCAATCACCCCTCACTAATCACCCCCAATACCCCCAATCACCCCTCACTAATCACCCACAATACCCCCCAACACCCCTCACTAATCACCCCCAAACACACCCCAATCACCCCCTCACTAATTACCCCAATACCCCTAATCACCCCCTTCACTAATCACCCCAACACACCCCAATCACCCCCTCACTAATCCCCCAATCCCCCCAATCACCCCCTCACTAATCACCCCAACACACCCCAATCACACCCCTCACTAATCACCCCCAATACTCCCCCATCACCCCTCACTAATCACCCCAACATACCCCAATCACCCCCCTCACTAATCACTCCCAATACCCCCAAAAACCCCCTCACTAATCACCCCCAACACACCCCAATCACCCCCTCACTAACTACCCCCAATACCCGCCAATCACCCCCTCACTAATCACTTCCCATTACCTCCAATCACCACCATCACTAATCACCCCCAATACCCCCCAATCATGCCCACACCCAATCACCCCACACCCCCCCCCCACACTCACCCCCCTCCCACATCAATCCCCACACTCACCCCCTCAACTCACCACCCACACTCACTCTCCCATACTCAACCCTCACATTCAACCCCACACACAACCCCCCACACTCATCCCCCCACTCACCCCACACATTCACATCACACTCACTCCCCCTCCACACTCACCTCCCCACACATGCATCCCTCCACACATACTCCACCCAAACTCAGCCACCCACTCTCAAACTCCCAAGTCACCCCTTCCAAACTCACTCACCTCCCCCACACTCATCTTCCCCACACTCACCTCCCCACATTCAGCCCCCCACACTCAGCCCCTACATTCACCCGCCACACTTAACCTCCCCATGCTCACTGCCCAGCATTTAGTCCCTCACATTCAACCTCTCCACACACAATCTCCCACACTCATCCCCTCACTCACCCCCACACATTCACACCCCACACTCACCCCTCACAATCATCCCCCCACACTCACACCCCTACAACTCACTCCCTCCACACACTCACCCACCGACACTCACCTCCCCTACACTCACTCTCTGTCTCTTTTTTTCTATCTTTTTTCTGTCTCTGTTTCTCTCTCTCTTGCTTTCTGTCTGTCTGTCTCTCTGCCTTTCTCTCTCTTTGTCTCTCTCTGTCTCTGTCTCTCTCTGTCTCTCTCTCTCTGTCTCTCTGTCTCTCTCTCTCGCTCCCTTGTTCCCTTTCCTGCAGTCACGTACCTGTTTTAACGGGAGCCCGTGTTGCCTGCTGACTGTGTGAGCTTGAGTTTGGGTAGGTGAATGTTGGGCTGTCTGTGAATAGAGGAGGAATTATGCTGTACATGTTCACTGATTGTAACACACACGTTCACTGACTGTAACACACACACATTCACTGACTGTAACACATATGTTCACTGACTGTAACACACATGCTCACTGACTGTAACACATGCTCACTGACTGTAACACACGTTCACTGACTATAACACACATGTTCACTGACTGTAACATGCACGCTCACTGATTGTAACTCGCATGTTCACTGACTGTAACACACATACTCACTGGCTGTAACACACATGCTCACTGACTGTAATGTGCATGCTCACTGACTGTAACACATATACTCACTGATTGTAACGTGATCTCACTGACTAACATGTATGCTGACTAACTGAAACACGCATGCTCACTGACTGTAACACACATGCTCACTGTAACACTATGCTCACTGACTGTAGCACTGTGCTCACTGGCTGTAACACGCTTGCTCACTGACTGTAACACGCTTGCTCACTGACTGTAACACACATGCTCACTGATTGTAATATACGTGCTCACTGACTGTAACACACATGCTCACTGACTGTAGCACATGTAGCCACGTTGTCATCTCTTCATAGAGATTGATAACCTCTGACACTAATACGATAACACGTACAAACACATCCCTCAGCCCTTGGGGTAGCACAGTGACACAGTATGTCAGCACTGTTGCCTCACAGTGCCAGGAACCTGGGTTCAATTTCCAGCTTCAGTCACTGTCTGTGTGGAGCTTGCACATTCTCTCTGTGTCTGCGTGGGTTTCCTCCAGGTGTTCCAGTTTCCTCCCACAGTCTGAAAGATGTACTGGTTAGGGTATATGGGCCATGCCAAATTTTTCCTCAGCGTAACTGAACAGGTGCCAGAGTATGGTGACTAGGGGATTTTCACAGTAACTTCATTGCAGTGTTAATGTCAGCTTACTTGTGATATTAATAAGTAAACATTGATAAATAACTAAACCTGTTCCAGCTCCTGTTCTCTCCTTTTTGAGATGAGAACCTCTGGGTAGTAGTGTAGGTACACCCACAGTGCTGTTAGGGAGGGAGTTCCAGGATTCTGACCCCAGCGACAGTGAAGGAACGGCTGATATATTTCCCAGTCGGGATGATGAGTGGCTCGGAGGGGAACCTCCGGGTGGGGGTGTTCCCAGGTGTCTGCTGCCCTTGTCCTTCTAGGTGGTAGAGGTATGGGTTTGGAAGGTGCTGCCTAGGGAGCCTTGGTGAGTCGCCGCGGTACATCTTGTAGATGGTACACACGGCTGTCACTGTCGTTGGGGGGTGGAGGGAGTGAGTGTTTGTGGTTAGTGCGTCGATCGAGCGGGGCTGCTTTGTCCTGGATGGTGTCGAGCTTCTTTTTATCTATTAGTGTCAGAAGTAGGCTTACATTAACACTGCAATGAAATCATGTGAAAATCCCCTAATCCAGCACCTGCTCAGGTGCACTGAGGGAGAATTTAGCACTGCCAATACAGCTAACTGGGAACCGCACCCATCCAGACAAGTGGCAAATACTCCATCATACTGCTGACCTGTGTCCTTGTAGATGGTGGACAGGCTTTGGGGAGTCAGGAGGTGAGTTACTCTCCACAGGATTCCCAGCCTCTGACCTGCTCTGGGAGCCACAGTATTTATACAGCTGGGTCCAGTTCAGTTTCTGGTCAATGGTAACCCCCAGGATGTTGATAGTGGGGGGGGATTCAGTGATGGTAACCCCCAGGATGTTGATAGTGGGCGGGATTCAGTGATGGTAACCCCCAGGATGTTGATAGTGGGGGGGGATTCAGTGATGGTAACCCCCAGGATGTTAATAGTGGGGGGGTTCAGTGATGGTAACCCCCAGGATGTTGATAGTGGGGGTATTCAGTGATGGTAACCCCCAGGATGTTGATAGTGGGGGGGGATTCAGTGATGGTAACCCCCAGGATATTGATAGTGGGGGGGATTCAGTGATGGTTACACCATTGAATGTTGAGGAGCGGTGGTTAGAGTGTCTCTTATTGGTGACAGTCACTGTCTGGGTATTTGTGAGGTGTGAATGTTACTGCCACTTGTCAGCCTGAGCCTGGATATTGTCCATATCCTGCTGTATTTGAACATGGGATTGTTTCAGTATCTGAGGAGTGACGAACGAAGCTGAACATTGTGCAATAAACGGGGAACATCCCCATCTCCGACCTTCCGATGGAGGGAGGGTGATTGATGAAGCAGTTGAAGATGGTTGGGTGTTGGACACTAACCCTGAGGGACTCCTGCAGAGATGTCCTGGAGCTGTGTTAACTGACCCTCCACAACCACAACCATCTTTCTATGTACCAGGTCTGACTCCAATCAGCGGAGAGTTTGCCCTGATACACATTACACCTCCCTTCCTCCCGCCCCGCTGCAGGGTAAGAGGGCAGACTTACTCTCTCGGAGATAGTTGAGATGAGAGAGGAGGATTTCAGCGTTGTAGGTTGTGGTTAAACGCATCACATCATCTTTGGTGAGCTTGCAGAGTTCCTTCCCATCAATGTTCTGGAAGAGAGTGCTGTCAATATCAGAGAGAGTATATTCCTTCACTGCCCAATCCAGCCACTGCTTGACATGGTCCTGGCTCCAAACACATGGGTCTGCAGAGAGAGAGAGAAAGGGGGGAAACAGGGTGTGAGTCAAAGCAAAACCAGCCCCAACTCCAACCCTCAGCTGATCCAACCGTGCGGTGAGTGTGCAGGGGAGGGGGCATTTACCATAATGAGGAAGGGAGGGTGATTATACCTGGGGCAAAGACAATTTCCCCCCTCCCCAGAGGCAACATTGAAGAGGAGAGGGGGTGGTGGTAGGAGAAGGAATGGTGTTAGGAGAGGGGGTAGTGATAGGAGAGGGGAGGGTGGGCGAGGGTGCAGGGAGAGGGGAGGAGAGAGAATGTCCCAAATGGATCTATCAATCAAGGTGGATTCAATGAGAAGGAGAGAAGCAGAGGAGAGAAAACCTGGGTTTGATTCCCGCCTTGGGTCACTGTCTGTGTGAAGTTTGCACATTCTCCCCATGTCTGCATGGGTTTCCTCCGGGTGCTGCAGTCTCCTCCCATAGTCTGAAAGATATGCTGTTAGGCAGATTGGCAGTGCTAAATTGCCCCTATGCACAAAAACAGAAAATACTGGAAAATCTGCATGGTCTGAGAGCCTCTGGAGAGAGAATAGAGACAACATTCCCAGTCTGCCGACATTTTCCAGCATTTTCTGTTTCAGATTCCAGCATCCACCTTGTTTATTTTAATCCGAATCGTTCTTTAGTGTCCAGAGATATGTGGGTCAGAGGGATGAGCAGGGTAAATCCGCACAGTTATGGGGATAGGAGCTGCCTCTGTTGGACAGTCAGAACCAATGGGCTGAATGGTCTCAATCTGTGGGGATTCTATTACTGGAGGATATCAGAAGTTTCATTGCAGATTTTTTGTCTTTTCTCCAGTTCCAGAGTCCAGGCCACCCCACACCGATCCCTCTTGCTGTGAAAAGGGAAACCCTTCCCCTCCCCAGCCGCCCCTGCAATGAACTACCACTTACCCTAGTGTGCATCCAACTCCCCACACCCACAGCCTCCTCTCCACCCCTCCCACACCCTCATCTTCCCACACTCCCCTTCATCCCCATCCTGCTGCATCCCCGCACTGCTACAACCCACCTGCCCTCCCATTCCCCTACACCCCCAACCCCCCCCCCCCCCCCCCCCACACTCTCTTGGTGCCCCATCTCCCATGCCTTGGACCCGCATTCCTACCCCCTGCATCCCCACACCCACACACCCGTCCTGGTCCACTATCTCACATCTCCTACCTCCATACCCCTACCTAGCAACACCCTCCCACTGTAGCCTCCCATGGGATTTTTCACACACATTCCCCAGAGGGGCCACAGGTTCACGTCTGACTCTAATATCGCTGCTGAAGAAGTGGGATTGTGGGGAAGGGGGAAAATGGGTCGAGGGATGTGGAGAGGAGGTGTGGGGTGAGAAAGGGGGTTGCCAGGCAGAGAGGGGCAGGGAGGATTGGGGTGAGAAAGTAGTGTGCATGGGATGGGAGGAGTGGGTGGAGAGGTGGGTGGGAGGGGGGCTACATTTCCGTGTGGACAGAATGTGAGTGACTGGAACTCCCAGAGAAGGAGATGGCTGCCCAGAGATCAGTGTTACCCAGCCCTTCCGCTCACCCTGCTGCACCCCCCCACCCCACACACACACACACACGCTCACACACGCTCACACACATAGACGCACACACACATAAACACACTCACATACACACACACATACACACACATACACACACACTCACACACAGACATTCGCGCACACACAGACACAAACCTACACATACACTTATACTCACACACAAACCCACACACACTCACACAAATCAGGTTTTGGAAGTTAAGATTCAAGCAGAGAAATGTGAAGGTTCAACAGCAGAGGGCAGCATTATTCCACCTTCAGATCAGCAATGGTCAAAGAACAGGAAACATCTCCATCTCCACAATGTGGATCATCATCCCCTGTGTCAGCAGGCACACTGTGTGTGAGGGTCTGTGTGAGGGTGTGTGTGTGAGGGTCTGTGTGTGAGGGTGTGTGTGAGGGTGTGTGTGAAGGTGTGTGTGAGGGTGTGTGTATGTCAGGGTGTGTGTGTGAGGGTATATGTGTGAGGGTGTGTGTGTGAGGGTGTGTGTGTGAGGGTGTGTGTGAAGGTGTGTGTGAGGGTGTGTGTGAGGGTGTATGTGTGAGGGTATGTGTGAGGGTATGTGTGAGGGTCTGTGTGAGGATGTGTGTGTGAGGGTGTGTGTGTGAGGGTGTGTGTGAGAGTGTGTGTGTGAGGGTGTGTGTGTGAAGGTGTGTGTATGTGAGGGTGTGTGTGAGGGTGTGTGTGAGGGTGTGTGTGTGTCAGGGTGTGTGTGTGTGAGGGTATATGTGTGAGGGTGGTGTGTGTGAGGGTGTGTGTGTGAGGGTGTGTGTGAAGGTGTGTGTGAGGGTGTGTGTGAGGGTGTATGTGTGAGGGTATGTGTGAGGGTCTGTGTGAGGATGTGTGTGTGAGGGTGTGTGTGTGAGGGTGTGTGTGAGAGTGTGTGTGTGAGGGTGTGTGTGTGAAGGTGTGTGTATGTGAGGGTGTGTGTGAGGGTGTGTGTGAGGGTGTGAGAATGCAGGCTGCTACCCTACCAGCCGGAACGATAACCCGTTTCTCGTTTGCACTGCTGTTGGGGGGACTGTCTCTCTGCTCGCTGTAACCTGCAGGGTACGGGGTTTGAGCCGAGTCCGCTCCACTCATTATCTTTGTCCGTCTGACCACACTGCAGTCCACAGGAGATTCTCTGCTGGGAAAAGGAAAGTTACACCCAGGTTACAGACTGAATGAGAAGTTTATAGATCGTAGCTTCAGGGAGGTAGTTACACCAAAGGCACAGACCACGGGTAATTGGGTTACTCTCAGGCGAGGGAAGGGGAAACGTCAGGTAGGGCAGGGTTCCCATGTGGCCATTCCCCTCCGATTTGGGATACTGTTATGGGGGATGCCTTACCTGGGACAAGCTGCGGCAGCCGGATCGCTGGAACTGAGTCTGGTTCTGCAGTGCAGAAGGGAGGGGGGAAGAAGAGGAGAGTGGTAGTGATAGGGGACTCAATGGGCAGAGGTATGGACAGGAGGTTCTGTGGTCGGGACAGAGACTCTCAGATGGTTTATTGTCTCCTGGGTGCCAGGATCAGGGGTGTCTCTGACGGTGTGCACAGTGTTCTAAAGTGGGAGGGTGATTAGCCAGATGCTGTGGTACACATCGATACCAATGACATAGGAAGGGTGAGGAAATCCTAAAGAGAGAGTACAGAGAGCTTGGAAAGAAATTAAAAAGCAGGAGTCCGAGGGTAGTAATCTCAGGATTGCTACCTGTACCACGTACCAGTGAGGGTAAGAGAAGGATGCTTGGACGGATGAACACTCAACCACTCTCTGAGTGAAGAATCTACCTCGGGCATCCCTCCTATATCTCCCACCATGAACCTTATAGTTATGTCTCCTAATAACAGCTACATCCACCTGAGGAAATAGTCTCTGAATGTCCACTCTCTCTTTCCCTCTCATCATCTTATAAACTCCTATTAAGTCGCCTCTCATCCTCCACTGCTCTAAAGAGAAAAGCCCCAGCTCCCTCAACCTTTCCTCATAAGACCTACCCTCCAAAGCAGGCAGCATCTTGGGAAATCTCCTCTGCACTCTCTCTGATGCTTCCACATTCTTCTTACATAGAACATAGAACATTACAGTGCAGAACAGGACCTTCGGCCCTCGATGTAGCGCTGACCAATGGAGAAAAAGCAATGACCCTCTAACCTAAACCATTCCATTTTCATCCATAAACCAATCCACTGACCACTTAAACGCCCCCAACTTGGCACATCTACAACTGCTGCAGGCAGGCATTCCATGCCCTCACCACCCTCTGGGTAAAGAACCTACCTCTGACATCTGTCCTATAACTACCACCCCTTAATTTAAAGCTATGTCCCCTCATGCTAGTCTTCTCCATCCTAGGAAAAAGGCTATCACTGTCCACCCTATCTAATCCTCTGATCATCTTATATGTTTCAATAAGGTCTCCTCTTAGCCTTCTTCTCTCTAATGAAAATAACCTCAAGTCCCTCAGCCTTTCCTCATAAGACCTGCCCTCCATACCAGGCAACACCCTGGTAAACCTCCTCTGCACCCTCTCCAATGCCTCCACATCTTTCTTACAATATGGCGACCAGAACTGTACACAATACTCCAAGTGCAGCTGCATCAGAGTTTTGTACAATTGCAACATGACATTGCAGCTCCGAAATTCAATCCCCCTACCAATAAAAGCCAAGACTCCGTATGCCTTCTTAACAACCTTATCAACTTGAGCGCCACCTTTCAGGGATCTATGCACACATACACCAAGATCCCTCTGTTCTTCAACACTATTAAGAGTCCATTCTTATAATGAGGTGACCAGAACTGAACACGATATTCTAAATGTGGTCTCACCAAGGTCCTGTATAGTTGCAGCATAACCCCACAGCTCTTAAACTCAAACCACCATTAATAAACACTAACACACTATAAGCCCTTTTCACAGCTCTATCCACTTGAATGGCAACCTTCAGGGATCTGTGGATATGAGCCCCAAGATCTCTCATTCCTTAGAACCCTGCCGTTGACCCTGTAATCCGCATTCAAGTTTAGTCCTTTTAAAATGAATCACCTCACACTTATCAGAATTAAACTCCATCTGTCACTTTTCAGTCCAGCTCTGCATCCTATCAATGTCTCTTTGCAGCTTGCAAGAGCCCTCCACCTCATCCACTACTCCACCAATCTTGGTGTTGTCAGTGAATTTATTAACCCCCTCTTCCAAATCATTGATAAAAATCACAGAAAGCAGAGTACCCAGCACTGATCCCTGTGGTACATCGCTGGTAATTGGCTTCCAGTTTGAAAATTTTCCCTCCTCCACCACCACTCTCACCCTCTGTCTTCTATGATACAGCCAGTTACTTATCCAACTGGCCAAATTTCCTTCTATCCCTCACCTCTTTATCTTCTTCACGAGCCTGCCATGGGGAACCTTATCAAACACCTTACTAAAGTCCATGAAGACATCAATAGCTCTATCTTTGTCACACACTTAGTTACCTCCTCAAAGAATTCAATCGAATTTGTGAGACAGGGCTTACCCCTCACGAAACAGTGCTGACTATCCCAGATTAAACTGAATCTTTCCAAATGGTCATAAATCCTATCACTCAGGAGCCTTTCCATTAACTTACCGACCACCAAAGTAAGACTAACTGGCCTATAACATAGAACATTACAGTACAGTACAGGCCCTTCGGCCCTCGATGTTGCGCCGGCCAATGGACCCTCTAACCTAAACTATTCCAATATCATCCATATGCCTATCCACCGACCATTTGAATGCCCCCAAAGTAGGCGAGTCCACAACTGCTGCAGGCAGGGCATTCCATGCCCTCACCACCCTCTGTGTAAAGAACCTGCCTCTGACATCCGTCCTATAACTACCACCTCTTAATTTAAAGTTATGTCCCCTCGTGTTGGTCATCACCATCCGAGGAAAAAGGCTCTCACTATAATTACCAGGATCATTCCTATTTCCTTTCTTGAAAAGAGGAACAACATGTGCAGCTCTCCAATCCTCTGGCACTATCCCTGTGGACAGTGAGGACCCAAAGATCAAAGCTAAAGGCTTTACAGTCTCATCCCTTGCTTGCCAAAGTATCCTAGGATGTATTCCATCTGGCCCAGGGGACTTATCCACCCTCAGGTTTTTCAAAATTCTGAACTGGAAAAAAGCCAAATTTGAAGAAATGAGAAAGAATCTAAAAAGTGTGGATTGGGACAGGCTGTTGTCCGGCAAGGATGTGATTGGTAAGTAGGAGACCTTCAAAGGAGAAATTCTGAGAGTGCAAATTTTGTATGTTCCTGTCAGGATTAAAGGCAATGTGAATAATAAGGAGTCTTTGCTCTTGAGGGATATTGCACATTTGATAAAGAAGAAGAGAGAGATGTATGACATGTATAGGTAACAGGGAACAAATAAGATGCTTGAGAAGTATAAAAAGTGCAGGAAACTACTTAAGAAGGAAATCAGGTGGGCTAAAAGAAGACATGAGGTTGCTTCGGCAGACAAGGTGAAGGATAATCCGAAGAGCTTCTACAGGTATATTAAGAGAAAAGGATAGTAAGGGATAAAATTGGTCCTCTTGAACATCAGAGTGGTCAGCTTTGTATGGAACCAAAAGAAATGGGGGAGATATTAAATGGGTTTTTTTGCATCCAATTTACTAAGGAAACTGGCATAGAGTCTACGGAAATAAGGCAAACAAGTAGGGAGGTTATGGAACCGAAACAGATTAAAGAGGAGATAAATCCCCAGGACTAGACACAGTATTCCCTCGAACCTTGAAGGAGACTAGTGTTGAAATTGCAGTGGCCCTGGCAGAGGTGTGAGGTGCAGGATGATTTGAGGATGGCTAATGTTGTTCATTGTTTAAAAAAGGCTCAAAAAGTAATCCAGGAAATCAAAGGCCAGTAAGTTTGACATCAGTAGTAGGTAAATTATTGTAATGAATACTAAGAAATAGGATCTACATATAGTAGGAAGGTTCAGTCACTAGGTATAGATGGGGAGGTAGTAAATTGGATTAGACACTGGGTCAGTGGAAGAAGCCAGAAAGTGGTTGTGAAGAGTGGTTGTAAAAGTGTGAGGTAATGCACTTTGGCAGGAACAATAAATGTGTAGAGTATAGGGCTAATGGTAGGGCTCTTAATAGTGTTGAGGAACAGAAGGATCTTGGTGTATGTGTCAATAGATCCCTGAAAGTAGGCAGTCAAGTGGATAAAGTTGTTAAGAAGGCATATGGAGTCTTAGCTTTTATTGGTAGGGGGATTGAATTTAGGAGCCGCAGCATCATGTTGCAGCTGTACAAAACTCTAGTGCGGCCGCACTTGGAGTATTGTGTGCAGTTCTGGTCGCCACATTATAAGAAAGATGTGGAGGCATTGGAGAGGGTACAGAGGAGGTTTACCAGGATGTTGCCTGGTATGGAGGGCAGGTCCTATGAAGAGAGGTTGAAGGATTTGAGGTTGTTTTCGTTAGAAAGGAGGCGGCTAAGAGGGGATCTTATTGAAGCATATAAGATGATTAGAGGTTTAGATAGGGTGGACAGTGATAGCCTTTTTCCTAGGATGGAGAAAGCTAGCACGAGGGGACACAGCTTTAAATTAAGGGGTATGAGTTATAGGACGGATATCAGAGGTAGGTTCTTTACTCAAAGAGTGATTAGGGAGTGGAATGCCCTGCCTGCAGCTGTTGTAGATGCGCCAAGTTTGGTGGCGTTTAAGAGGTTAATTGATAAGTATATGGAAGAGAAGGGAATGGTTTAGTTTGGAGGGGCATTGCTTTTTATTTTGGTCGGCACAACATCGAAGGCCGAAGGGCCTGTTCTGTGCTGTATTGTTCTATATTCTATGTTCTATGTAATCGCTTCTCTGAGTGGAGGCCTGTGACTAGTGGAGTGTCACAGGGATCGGTGCTGGGTCCATTGTTGTTTGTCATCTATATCAATGATCTGGATGATAATGTGGTAAATTGGATCAGCAAATTTACTGATGATACAAAGATTGGAGGTGTAGTGGACAGTGAGGAAGGTTTTCAAAGCTTGCAGAGAGATTGGGACCAACTAGGAAAATGGGCTGAAAAATGGCAAATGGAGTTTAATGCAGTCAAGTGTGAGGTATTGCACTTTGGAAGAACAAACCAAGGTAGAACATACAGGATAAATGGTAGGACTCTGAAGAGTGCAATAGAACAGAGGGATCTGGGAATACAGGTACAGAATTCCCTAAAAGTGACATCACAGGTGGATAGGGTCATAAAGAATGCATTTAGTACATTGGCGTTTATAAATCAGAATATTGAGTATAAAAGTTGGAGTGTTATTGTAAAGTTATATAAGACATCAGTGAGGCCGAATTTAGAGTATTGTGTACAGTTTTGGTCACCTAGTTACAGGAAAGATGTAAATAAGGTTGAAAGAGTGCAGAGAAGGTTCACAAGGATGTTGCTGGGACTTGAGAAGCTGAGTTACAGAGAGAGATTGAATAGGTTAGGACAGTATTCCCTGGAGTGTAGAAGAATGAGGGGAGATTTGATCGAGGTGTATAAGATTTTGATGGGTATCGATAGAGTGAATGCAAACAGGCTTTTTCCACTGAGGCTCGAGGAGAAAAAAACCAGAGGGCATGGGTTAAAGGGGGGAAAGGAGAAAAGTTTAAAGGGAATATTAGGGGAGGGGATTCTTCACCCAGAGAGTGATGGGAGTGTGGAATGAGCTGTCGGATAAAGTGGTAAATGCGGGGTCACTTTTAACATTTAAGAAAAACTTGGACAGGTTTATGGCTGAGAGGGGTGTGGAGGGATATGGTTCAAGGGCAGGTCAGTGGGACTAATTTTCTATGGTTCTACTGGTTCAGTCCATCAATATCGAACTGGAGTAGGGCTGAGGAGTGAAACTAAAACTTTGCTCTGACTGTCTGTTTGCCCCAATACCTAACTGCTTATTTTACTGATTCTCCTGCCAGCTACTCCTTCTTAATTTTTATTCATTCCTGGGATACAGCTGGTCAGCATTTATTGTCCAACCCAAGTTGCCCTTTAGGGGGCAGTTAAGGTTCACCCCCATTGCTGTGGCTCTGGAGTTACATGTAGGCCAGACTGGGTAAGGACAGCAGATTTCCTTCCCTGAAGGACATTAGTGAACTAGATAGGTTCCTCTGACAATTGCCAATGATCATCAGTAGACTCTTAGTTCCAGATGATTTATACAGAATTCAAGTTCCACCATATGCTGCGGTGGCATTGGAACTCGACTGCCGGAGTGTGGGTCTAACTGAGGGATACAGAGACTGGAACTGTCCACAGTGATCCGAGTGTGGGTCTAACCGAGGGATACAGAGACCGGAACTGTGCACGGTGCTCCGAATGCGGGTCTAACCGAGGGATACAGAGACTGGAACTGTGCACAGTGCTCCGAGTGTGGGTCTAACCGAGGGATACAGAGACTGGAACTGTGCACAGTGCTCCGAGTGTGGGTCTAACCGAGGGATACAGAGACTGGAACTGTGCACAGTGCCCCGAGTGTGGGTCTAACTGAGGGATACGGAGACTGGAACTGTGCACAGTGCTCCGAGTGTGGGTCTAACACAAGGGATATGGAGACTGGAACTGTGCACAGTGCTACGAGTGTGGGTCAAAACGAGGGTACGGAGACTGGAACTGTGCACAGTGCTCCGAGTGTGGGTCTAACTGAGGGATACAGAGACTGGAACTGTGCACAGTGCTCGAGTGTGGGTCTAACAGAGGGATACAGAGACTGGAACTGTGCACAGTGCTCCGAGTATGGGTCTAACCGAAGGATATGGAGACTGGAACTGTGCACAGTGATCCGAGTGTGGGTCTAACCGAGGGATACGGAGACTGGAACTGTGCACAGTGCTCTGAGTGTGGGTCTAACAAAGGGATATGGAGACTGGAATTGTGCACAGTGCTCCGAGTGTGGGTCTAACCGAGGGATACGGAGACTGGAACTGTGCACAGTGCCACGAGTGTGGGTCTAACCGAGGGATATGGAGACCGGAACTGTGCACAGTGCTCTGAATGTGGGTCTAACCGAGGGATACAGAGACTGAAACTGTGCACAGTGATCCGAGTGTGGGTCTAACCGAGGGATATGGAGACTGGAACTGTGCACGGTGCTCCGAGTATGGGTCTAACCGAGGGATATGGAGACTGGAACTGTGCACAGTGCTCCGAGTGTGGGCCTAACCGAGGGATACGGAGACCGGAACTGTGCACAGTGCTCTGAATGTGGGTCTAACCGAGGGATACAGAGACTGAAACTGTGCACAGTGGTCGAATGTGGGTTAACCAAGGGATATGGAGACTGGAACTGTGCACAGTGCTACGAGTGTGGGTCTAACCGAGGGCTACGGAGACTGGAACTGTGTACAGTGCTTGATTGTGGTCTAACCGAGGGATACGGAGACCGGAACTGTGCACAGTGCTCTGAGTGTGGGTCTAGCCGATGGATACGGAGACTGGAACTGTGCACAGTGCTCCGAGTGTGGGTCTAACCGAGGGATACGGAGACTAGATCTGTGCACAGTGCTCAGAGTGTGGGTCTAACTGAGGGATACGGAGACCGGAACTGTGCACAGTGCTCTGAGTTTGGGTCTAACCGAGGGATACGGAGACTGGAGCTTTGCACAGAGCTCCGAGTGTGGGTCTAACCGAGGGATACGGAGACTGGAACTGTGCACAGTGCTCCGAGTGTGGGTCTAACCGAGGGATACGGAGACTGGAACTGTGCACGGTGCTCCGAGTGTGGGTCTAACCGAGGGATACGGAGACTGGAACTGTGCACGGTGCTCCGAGTGTGGGTCTAACCGAGGGATACGGAGACTGGAACTGTGCACAGTGCTCCGAGTGTGGGTCTAACCGAGGGATACGGAGACTGGAACTGTGCACAGTGCTCCGAGTGTGGGTCTAACCGAGGGATACGGAGACTGGAACTGTGCACAGTGCTCTGAGTGTGGGTCTAACCAAGGGATACGGAGACCGGAACTGTGCACAGTGTTCTGAATGTGGGTCTAACCAAGGGATACGGAGACTGGAACTGTGCACAGTGCTCCGAGTGTGGGTCTAACCGAGGGATACGGAGACTGGAACTGTGCAGAGTGCTCTGAGTGTGGGTCTAACCAAGGGATACGGAGACTGAAACTGTGCACAGTGCTCCGAGTGTGGGTCTAACCGAGGGATACGGAGACTGGAACTGTGCACAGTGCTCCGAGTGTGGGTCTAACCGAGGGATACGGAGACTGGAACTGTGCACAGTGCTCCGAGTGTGTGTCTAACCGAGGGATACGGAGACTGGAACTGCGCACGGTGCTCTGAGTGTGAGTCTAACCGAGGGATATGGAGACTGGAAGTGCACACAGTGCTCCGAGTGTGGGTCTAACTGAGGGATATGGAGACTGGAACTGTGCACAGTGCTCTGAGAGTGGGTCTAACTGAGGGATACGGAGACTGGAACTGTGCACAGTGCTCCGAGTGTGGGTCTAACCGAGGGATATGGAGACTGGAACTGTGCACAGTGCCGAGTGTGGGTCTAACAGAGGAATGCAGAGACCGGAACTGTGCACAGTGCTCTGAATGTGGGTCTAACCAAGGATACGGAGCCTGAAACTGTGCACAGTGCTCCGAGTGTGTGTCTAACCGAGGGATATGGAGACTGGAACTGTGCATGGTGCTCTGAGTGTGGGTCTAACCGAGGAATATGGAGACTGGAAGTGCACACAGTGCTCCGAGTGTGGGTCTAACTGAGGGATATGGAGACTGGAACTGTGCACGGTGCTCCGAGTGTGGGTCTAACCGAGGGATACGGAGACAACTGTGCACGTGCTCCGAGTGTGGGTCTAACCGAGGGATACGGAGACCGAAACTGTGCACAGTGCTCCGAGTGTGGGTCTAACCGAGGGATACGGAGACCTAAACTGTGCACAGTGCTCCGAGTGTGGGTCTAACCGAGGGATATGGAGACCGGAACTGTGCACAGTGCTCCGAGTGTGGGTCTAACCGAGGGATACGGAGACTGGAACTGTGCACAGTGCTCCGAGTGTGGGTCTAACCAAGGGATATGGAGACTGGAACTGTGCACAGTGCTCCGAGTGTTGGTCTAACCGAGGGATACGGAGACCGGAGCTGTGCACAGTGCTCCGAGTGTGGGTCTAACCGAGGGATACAGAGACCGGAACTGTGCACGGTCCTCTGAATGTGGGTCTAACCGAGGGATACAGAGACTGAAACTGTGCACAGTGATCCGAGTGTGGGTCTAACTGAGGGATATGGAGACTGAAACTGTGCACAGTGCTCCGAGTATGGGTCTAACTGAGGGATATGGAGACTGGAACTGTGCACAGTGCTCCGAGTGTGGGTCTAACCGAGGGATACGGAGACTGGAACTGTGCACAGTGCTCCGAGTGTGGGTCTAACTGAGGGATATGGAGACTGAAACTGTGCACAGTGCTCCGAGCGTGGTCTAACCGCGGGATACGGAGACTGGAACTGTGCACAGTGCTCAGGGTGTGAGCCTAACAGAGGGACACAGAGACTGGAAATGTGCACAGTGCTCTGAATGTGGGTCTAACCGAGGGATACAGAGACTGAAACTGTGCACAGTGGTCCGAATGTGGGTTAACCAAGGGATATGGAGACTGGAACTGTGCACAGTGCTCTGAGTGTGGGTCTAACCGAGGGCTACGGAGACTGGAACTGTGCACAGTGCTACGAGTGTGGGTCTAACCGATGGATACGGAGAGTGGAACTGTGCACAGTGCTCCGAGTGTGGGTCTAACCGAGGGATACGGAGACTAGATCTGTGCACAGTGCTCCGAGTGTGGGTCTAACTGAGGGATACGGAGACCGGAACTGTGCACAGTGCTCTGAGTTTGGGTCTAACCGAGGGATACGGAGACTGGAACTTTGCACAGAGCTCCGAGTGTGGGTCTAACCGAGGGATACGGAGACTGGAACTGTGCACAGTGCTCCGAGTGTGGGTCTAACCGAGGGATACGGAGACTGGAACTGTGCACAGTGCTCCGAGTGTGGGTCTAACCAAGGGATACGGAGACTGGAACTGTGCACAGTGCTCCGAGTGTGGGTCTAACCGAGGGATACGGAGACTGGAACTGTGCACAGTGCTCCGAGTGTGGGTCTAACCGAGGGATATGGATACCAGAACTGTGCACAGTGCTCCGAGTGGGGTCTAACCGAGGAACGAGACTGGAACTGTGCACAGTGCTCCGAGTGTGGGTCTAACCAAGGGATATGGAGACTGGAACTGTGCACAGTGCTCCGGTGTTGGTCTAACCGAGGGATACGGAGACCGGAGCTGTGCACAGTGCTCCGAGTGTGGGTCTAACCGAGGGATACAGAGACCGGAACTGTGCACGGTCCTCTGAATGTGGGTCTAACCGAGGGATACAGAGACTGAAACTGTGCACAGTGATCCGAGTGTGGGTCTAACTGAGGGATATGGAGACTGAAACTGTGCACAGGCCGTGTGATAGGAGCTGGAATGTGCACTGCTCCGAGTGTGGGTCTAACCGAGGGATACGGAGACTGGAACTGTGCACAGTGCTCCGAGTGTGGGTCTAACCGAGGGATACGGAGACTGGAACTGTGCACAGTGCTCCGAGTGTGGGTCTAACTGAGGGATATGGAGACTGAAACTGTGCACAGTGCTCCGAGCGTGGTCTAACCGCGGGATACGGAGACTGGAACTGTGCACAGTGCTCAGGGTGTGAGCCTAACAGAGGGACACAGAGACTGGAAATGTGCACAGTGCTCTGAATGTGGGTCTAACCGAGGGATACAGAGACTGAAACTGTGCACAGTGGTCCGAATGTGGGTTAACCAAGGGATATGGAGACTGGAACTGTGCACAGTGCTCTGAGTGTGGGTCTAACCGAGGGCTACGGAGACTGGAACTGTGCACAGTGCTCGAGTGTGGGTCTAACCGTGGATACGGAGAGTGGAACTGTGCACAGTGCTCCGAGTGTGGGTCTAACCGAGGGATACGGAGACTAGATCTGTGCACAGTGCTCCGAGTGTGGGTCTAACTGAGGGATACGGAGACCGGAACTGTGCACAGTGCTCTGAGTTTGGGTCTAACCGAGGGATACGGAGACTGGAACTTTGCACAGAGCTCCGAGTGTGGGTCTAACCGAGGGATACGGAGACTGGAACTGTGCACAGTGCTCCGAGTGTGGGTCTAACCGAGGGATACGGAGACTGGAACTGTGCACAGTGCTCCGAGTGTGGGTCTAACCAAGGGATACGGAGACTGGAACTGTGCACAGTGCTCCGAGTGTGGGTCTAACCGAGGGATACGGAGACTGGAACTGTGCACAGTGCTCCGGTGTGGGTCTAAGCAAGGGATACGGAGACTGAAACTGTGCACAGTGATCCGAGTGTGGTCTAACGAGAGATATGGAGACTGGAACTGTGCACAGTGCTCCGAGTGTGGGTCTAACCGAGAGATACGGAGACTGAAACTGTGCACAGTGATCCGAGTGTGGGTCTAACCGAGAGATATGGAGACTGGAACTGTGCACAGTGCTCTGAGTGTGAGTCTAACCAAGGGATACGGAGGCTGGAAGTGCGCACAGTGCTCCGAGTGTGGGTCTAACCGAGGGATACGGAGACTGGAACTGTGCACAGTGCTCCGAGTGTGGGTCTAACCGAGGGATACAGAGACTGGAACTGTACACAGTGCTCCGAGTGTGGGTCTAACCGAGGGATATGGAGACGGGAACTGTGCACAGTGCTCCGAGTGTGGGTCTAACCGAGGGATACGGAGACTGGAACTGTGCACAGTGCTCCGAGTGTGGGTCTAACTGAGGGATACGGAGACTGGAACTGTGCACAGTGCTCCGAGTGTGGGTCTAACCGAGGGATACGGAGACTGGAACTGTGCACAGTGCTCTGAGTGTGGGTCTAACCAAGGGATATGGAGACTAGAACTGTTCACAGTGCTTCTAGTGAGTGTCTAACCGAGCGATATGGAGACTGGAACTGTGCACAGTGCTCCGAGTGTGGGTCTAACCGGGGGATATGGAGACTGGAACTGTGCACAGTGCTCCGAATGTGGGTCTAACCGAGGGATATAGGGACCGGAACTGTGCACAGTGCTCCGAGTGTCGGTCTAACCGAGGGATACGGAGACTGGAACTGTGCACAGTGCTCCGAGTGCGGGTCTAACCGAGGGATATGGAAACTGGAACTGTGCACAGTGCTCCAAGTGTGGGTCTAACCGAGGGATACGGAGACTGGAACTGTGCACAGTGCTCCAAGTGTGGGTCTAACTGAGGGATATGGAGACTGGAACTGTGCACAGTGCTCCCAGTGTGGGTCTAACTGAGGGATATGGAGACTGGAACTGTGCACAGTGCTCCCAGTGTGGGTCTAACTGAGGGATACAGAGACTGGAACTGTGCACGTGTCCGAGTTGGGTCTAACCGCGGGATATAGAGACTGGAACTGTGCACAGTGCTCCGAGTGTGGGTCTAACGAGGGATACGGAGACTGGAACTGTGCACAGTGCTCTGAGTGTGGGTCTAACCAAGGGATATGGAGACTGGAACTGTGCACAGTGCTTCTAGTGTGGGTCTAACCGAGGGATATGGAGACTAGAATTGTGCACAGTGTTTCTAGTGTGGGTCTAACCGAGCGATACGGAGACTCGAACTGTGCACAGTGCTCCAAGTGTGGGTCTAACTGAGGGATATGGAGACTGGAACTGTGCACAGTGATCCGAGTGTGGGTCTAACCAAGGGATATGGAGATTGGAACTGTGCAGAGCGCTCCAAATGTGGGTCTAACCGAGGGATACGGAGACCGGAACTGTGCACAGTGCTCCGAGTGTGGGTCTAACCGAGGGATACGGAGACCGGAACTGTGCGCAGTGCTCCGAGTGTGGGCCTAACCGAGGCATATGGAGGCCGGAACTGTGCACAGTGCTCCGAGTGTGGGTCTAACCAAGGGATGTGGAGACTGGAACTGTGCACAGTGCTCCGAGTGTGGGTCTGACCGAGGGATATAGAGACCGGAACTGTGCACAGTGCTCCGAGTGTGGGTCTGACCGAGGGATACAGAGACCGGAACTGTGCACAGTGCTCCGAGTGTGGGTCTAACTGAGGGATACAGAGACCAGAACTGTGCACAGTGCTCTGAGTGTGGGTCCAACCGAGGGATATGGAGACCGGAACTGTGTATAGTGTTTCGAGTGCGGGTCTAACCGAGGGATACGGAGATTGGAACTGTGCACAGTGCTCCGAGTGTGGGTTTAAGTGAGGGATTTGGAGATTGGAACTGTGCACAGTGCTCCGAGTGTTGGTCTAACCGAGGGATATAGAGACCGGAACTGTGCACAGTGCTCCGAGTGTGGGTCTAACTGAGGGATACAGAGACCGGAACTGTGCACAGTGCTCTGAGTGTTGTTCTAACCGAGGGATATGGAGACCGGAACTGTGTATAGTGTTTCAAGTGCAGGTCTAACCGAGGGATACGGAGATTGGAACTGTGCACAGTGCTCCGAGTGTGGGTTTAACCGAGGGATATGGAGATTGGAACTGTGCACAGTCCTCCGAGTGTTGGTCTAACCGAGGGATATAGAGACCGGAACTGTTCACAGTGCTCCGAGTGTGGGTCTAACCGAGGGATACAGAGACTGGAACTGTGCACAGTACTCCGAGTGTGGATCTAACCGAGGGATAAGTTGACTGGAACTGTGCACAGTGCTCCTAGTGTGGGTCTAACCGAGGGATACGGAGACTGGAACTGTGCATAGTGCTCCGAGTGTGGGTCTAATCGAGGGATACGGAGACTGGAACTGTGCACAGTGCTCCGAGTGTCGGTCTAACCAAGGGATATGGAGACCAGAACTGTGCACAGTGCCCCGAGTGTGGTCTAACCGAGGGATACGGAGACTGGAACTGTGCACAGTGCTCCGAGTGTGGGTCTAACCAAGGGACTTGGAAACTCCAGCCACCTGTACAGTTTGGGGATCAGATGAAGAAGGAATTCAGTCGAGTGAGGATCAATCTCAGAGCTTGAAGCATTTCGATCATACCTTGTGCCGTTCACCTGTTCCACCTCCCGCTTCACCGTTACCCGGTTGTTTGGATTGGTCCAGTCTGGCTCGCTAATCTCTGGACTCCCTTTTCCACTGTAATCACCAATCTCAGTCTTCATCAGGTGCGAGGCAGCAAAGGAAGATTCATAGAGAGCCTGGTCCTCACTCACAACAGACAGAGCCTCCTGTAGAGAGAAATTAGAATGCACCCTTAAATCCCAACACACACTGACTTTCACTGGGGTATGGGACCCCCACACACGCTGACTCTCACTGGGGTACGGCTCCCACACACACTGACTCTCACTGGGGTACGGCTCCCACACACACTGACTCTCACTGGGATACGGGTCCCACACACACTGACTCTCACTGGGGTACGGCTCCCACACACACTGACTCTCACTGGGGTACGGCTCCCACACACACTGACTCTCACTGGGGTACAGGTCCCACACACACTGACTCTCACTGGGGTACGGGACCCCCACATACTGACTCTCACTGGGGTACGGCTCCCACACACACTGACTCTCACTGGGGTACGGCTCCCACACACACTGACTCTCACTGGGGTACGGCTCCCACACACACTGAGTCTTAGTTAGGGATGTGTTTAGCTTTTCTCTCCCTGGGGAAGAGCTGTGTATCTCCTAGTTTGGGAATTTTCTTTTGCCTGAGTGTGTATTTCATTTGGGGTTTGATTGTAAGGTCGTATCTGTTGACAGATTCTGCGTGCACTGACAATTCTGACAGGCACTGTGTTATATCACTTGATAACTGACTGCTGAGATATCCCACAAGCTTTCTGACAGCAGAACACTTCAGCTGTGGTTTCGCGCCTCTCGGTCTATTTTAAGATCCCTTGTTTATTGTTGAGAATGAGACAAATGTTGTTCTGAGATAACTGTCTTCACAATTCCTGCAACCGTCCTACTCCCACAGTAACATCCCATAGGGTCCAGCACTGGCACACAAAGAGCAGAGAGCACGAGGGACCAGGTGAGGAACAGGGAAACAGGTGAGAGACAGGGCACCAGGTGAGGGACAGGGCACCAGGTGAGGGACAGGGCACCAGGTGAGGAACAGGGAAACAGGTGAGGGACAGGGCACCAGGTGAGGGACAGAGCACCAGGTGAGGGACAGGGAAACAGGTGAGGGACAGGGAAACAGGTGAGGGACAGGGCACCAGGTGAGAGACAGGGCACCAGGTGAGAGACAGGGCACCAGGTGAGGAACAGGGAAACAGGTGAGGGACAGGGCACCAGGTGAGGGACAGAGCACCAGGTGAGGGACAGGGCACCAGGTGAGGGACAGGGCACCAGGTGAGGGACAGAGCACAGGTGAGCAACAGGGCACCAGGTGAGGGACAGGGCACCAGGTGAGAGACAGGGCACCAGGTGAGGGACAGGGCATCAAGTGAGGGACAGGGCATCAGGTGAGAGACACCATCACTATATAAGTGTTCACAGGGCTGTATTTAACTGTATACAGGACCGTATATAAGTGGGTGGCATGGTGACACAGTGGGTTAGCACTGCTGCTTCACAGCCTCAGGGACACGGGTTTGATTCCCGGCTCAGGTCACTGTCTGTGTGGAGTTTGCACATTCTCCTCATGTCTGTGTGGGTTTCTTTTGGACGCTCCAGTTTCCTCCCACAGTCCAAAAATGTACGGGTTAGGTTGATTTGGCTATGCTAAAAATTGCCCAGTGGTGTCCTGAGATGAATAGGTTAGTGGGATTGGTGGGTAAATATGTAAGGATATGTGCATAGGGCCTGGGTTGGGATTGTGGTCAGTGCAGATTCGATGGGCCAAAGGGCCTCTTTCTGCACTGTAGGGTTCGATGATTATGGGGCTGTGTATAACTGTCTACAGGGCTGTGTATAAATGTATACAGGGCTGTGTATAGGTGTATACAGGGCTATGTATAATTGGATACAGGACTGTGTATAAGTGTACACAGGGCTGTATATAAGTGCACACAGGGCGGTATATAACTCTATAGAGGGCTGTGCAAAAGTGTACACAGGGTTATATTTAACTGTATACAGGACTGGGTATATCTGGATACAGGACTGTGTATAAGTGTACACAATGCTGTGTATAAGTGTATGCAGGACTGTACTTAACTGTATACACGGCTGTATATAAGTGCACACAGGGTTGTATATAAGAATTATACAATGCTGTGTATAAGTGTACACAGGGTTGGATATAACTGTATGCACGGCTGTGTATAAGTGTGTACAGGGCGGTATTTAACTGTATACAAGGTTGTGTATAAGTGCATACAGGCTGTATATAACTGTATATAAGACTGTGCATCGGGCTATTTGGAGCTGTGTAGTAGTGTATCATGACCCAATGAGGAACTTGCATGAATATTGCATCAGCACATGGTGACATTGCAGAGAAGTGGCCACAGGGAGGGTGCGACCATCACACAGCAATTGCACTCTCAGACTCTGTACAAATATTCTCAGCATGAGGGCACACACTTACATTTCAGGATGTTTTCTACTTGCTGTCATTGAATAGTGGCCTCAAAGAGAGAGGATTGCTGCATTCACATGGGACTCCCTGTCCCCATCAAACCCTCTCAGGACAGGTACAGCACGGGGTTAGATACAGAGTAAAGCTCCCCCTACACTGTCCCCCCATCAAACATTCCCAGGATAGGTACAGCACGGGGTTATATACAGAGTAAAGCTCCCTCTACACTGTCCCCCATCAAACACTCCCAGGACAGGTACGGCACGAGATTAGAAGCATAGAACCATGGCACATAACAGCACAGAAACAGGCCTATAGGGAAGGGAATTGCCATGATTACCCAGTCTAGCTATATGTAACTCCAGAGCCACAGCAATGGGGGTGAACCTTTACTGCCCCCCAAAGGGCAACTTGGGTTGGACAATAAATTCTGGCCAGCTGTATCCCAGGAATGAATAAAAATTAAGAAGGAGTAGCTGGAGGGAGAATCATTAAAATAAGCAGTTAGGTATTGGGGCAAACAGACAGCCGGAGCAAAGGTTCAGTTTCACTCCTCAGCCCCACTCCAATTCGATATTGATGGACTGAACCAGTAGAACCATAAAACCACAGAAAATTACAGCTCAGAAACAGGCCTTTTGGCCCTTCTTGTCTGTGCTGAACCATTTTTTTGCCTAGTCCCACTGACCTGCACTTGAACCGTATCCCTCCACACCCCTCTCATCCATGAACCCATCCAAGTTTCTCTTAAATGTTAAAAATGATCCCGTATTTATCACTTTATCCGGCAGTTCATTCCACACTCCCACCTCTCTCTGTGTGAAGAATTCCCCCCCCCCGCCTTAATATTCCATTTAAACTTTTCTCCTTTCACCCTTAACCCATGCCCTCTGGTTTTTTTTCTCCCCGAGCCTCAGTGGAAAAAGCCTGTTTGCATTCACTCTATCGATACCCATCAAAATCTTATACGCCTCTATCAAATCTCCCCTCATTCTTCTACACTCCAGGGAATACTGTCCTAACCTATTCAATCTCTCTCTGTAACTCAGCTTCTCAAGTCCCAGCAACATCCTTGTGAACCTTCTCTGCACTCTTTCAACCTTATTTACATCCTTCCTGTAACTAGGTGACCAAAACTATACACAATATTCTCAATTCAGCCTCACCAATGTCTTATACAACCTCACCATAGCATTCCAACTCTTATACTCAATACTTTGATTTATAAATGCCAATGTTCCAAAAGCATTCTTTACGACCCTATCTATCTGTGACGCTACTTTTAGGGAATTCTGTACTTGTATTCCCAGATCACTCTGTTCTACTGCACTCTTCAGAGTCCTACCATTTATCCTGTATGTTCTGGTTTGGTTTGTCCTTCCAAAGTGCAAACTCATACTATCTGCATTAAATTCCATTTGTCATTTTTCAGACCATTTTCCTCGTTGGTCCAAATTCCTCTGCAAGCTTTGAAAACTTTTCTCACTTTTCACTACACCTCCAAAATTTGTATCATCAGCAAATTTGCTGATCCAATTGACCACATTTTCATCCAAATCATGACAAATTTGGATGACAAACAAAAGATACAGTGTAAACCTCCTTCTACACTGTTCCCCCCAAACAGTCCAGGGTTAGATACAGAGTAAAGCTCCCTCTAGACTGTCCCCCACCAAACACTCCCAGGACAGATACAGCACGGGGTTAGATACAGAGTAAAGCTCCCTCTACACTGTCCCTTCATCAAACACTCCCAGGACAGAGACAGCACGAGGTTAGATACAGAGTAAAGCTCCCTCTACACTGTCCCCCTCATCAAACACTCCCAGGACAGGTACAGCACAGGGTTAGATACAGAGTAAAGCTCCCTCTACACTGTCCCCCATCAAACACTCCCAGGACAGGTACAGCACGGGGTTAGATACAGAGTAAAGCTCCCTCTACACTGTCCCCCATCAAACACTCCCAGGACAGGTACAGCACGGGGTTAGATACAGAGTAAAGCTCCCTCTACACTGTCCCCCCATCAAACACTCCCAGGACAGGTACAGCATGAGGTTAGATACAGTGTAAAGCTCCCTCTACACTGTCCCCCATCAAACACTTCCAGGACAGATGCAGCACAGGGTTAGACACAGAGTAAAGCTCCCTCTACACTGTCCCCCATCCAACACTCCCAGGACAGATACAGCATGGTGTTAGATAGACAGTAAAACTCCCTCTACAATGTCCCCCATCAAATAATCCCAGGACAGGTGCAGCACAGGGTTAGGTACAGAGTAAAGCTCCCTGTACAGTGTCCCCCCATCAGACAGTCCCACAACAGATACAGCAGGGAGTTCGATACAGAGTAAAGCTCCCTCTACACTGTCCCCATCAAACACTCCCAGGACAGATACAGCACAGGATTAGATACAGAGTAAAGCTCCCTCTACACTGTCCCCCCATCAAACACTCTCAGGACAGGTACAGCACGGGGTTAGATACAGAATAAAACTCCCTCTACACTGTCCCCCCATCAAACACTCTCGGGGCAAGTACAGCACGGGGTTAGAAACAGAGGAAAGCTCCCTCTACACTGTCCCCCCATCAAACACTCCCAGGACAGGTACAGCACAGGGTTAGATACAGAGTAAAGCTCCCTGTACAGTGTCCCCCCATCAGACAGTCCCACAACAGATACAGCAGGGGGTTAGATACAGAGTAAAGCTCCCTCTACACTGTCCCCATCAAACACTCCCAGGACAGATACAGCACAGGATTAGATACAGAGTAAAGCTCCCTCTACACTGTCCCCCCATCAAACACCCTCAGGACAGGTACAGCACGGGGTTACATACAGAATAAAACTCCCTCTACACTGTCCCCGCATCAAACACTCTCGGGGCAAGTACAGCATGGGGTTAGAAACAGAGTAAAGCTCCCTCTACACTATCCCCCCATCAAACTCTCCCAGGACAGGTACAGCACGGGGTTAGATACAGAGTAAGCTCCCTCTACACTGTCCCTATCAAACACTCCCAGGACAGGTGCAGCACGGGGTTAAATACAGAGTAAAGCTTCCTCTAACCGTATCAAACACTGTAAGAAGTCTCACAACTATACATTAAAGTCCAGAAATTTATTTGATGATCAACTCACAAGCTTTCACTACACTGTTCCTTTATCAGATAAGTGGAGAGTTCTGGTCACAAACAGTGCATAT
Source organism: Sphyrna mokarran (assembly GCA_024679065.1). Lineage (NCBI taxonomy): Eukaryota > Metazoa > Chordata > Chondrichthyes > Carcharhiniformes > Carcharhinidae > Sphyrna > Sphyrna mokarran. Next base: position 235,300 of record JAGIQG010000016.1, read on the forward strand.
AAATACACACACAGTTTACAGAATACTGATTAGAATGTGAATTTTTACAGCTAATCTGCTATTCAAGTGTTAAAGTTGCTGACAATGTGAGTGGAAATAGCATTAAGTATAGGTTAAAGAGATGTGTATTGTCTCCAGAGAGGACAGTAAGGAGATGTTGCAAGTTCAGGCAATTCATGGTGGTTACAGATAGTGTGACATAAGAACATAAGAAGTAGGAGCAGGAGTCGGCCATCCAGCCCCTCGAGCCTGCCCCGCCGTTCAATAATATCATGGCTGATCTGTAGTGGTTCAGTTCCACTTTCCCACTTTCTCCCCATAACCCTTAATTCCCTTGTCTATCAGAAACCTATCTACTCGTGACTTAAATATATTCAGCGAGGGAGCCTCCACCACTTCAATGGGCAAAGAACTCTAGAGACTCATCACCCTTTGAGAGAAGAAGTTCCTCCTCAACTCTGATCTAAACTGCCCCTCCCCCTTATTTTGAGGCTGTGCCCTTTAGTTCTGCTATCCTTTCTAAGCAGGAAGATTCTCTCTCCCTCTACCCTATCCATCTCCTTCATTATCTTTTATGCCTCTGTAAGATCCACCTCAGCCTTCTAAACTCCAATGAGTACAAACCTAGCCTATTCAATCTCTCCTCATAAGCTAACCTCCTCATCTCTGGTACCGGCTTAGTGAACCTTCTTTTTACTCCCTCCAAGGCCAATATATCCTTTCACAAATACAGCAACAAAAACTGCACACAGTACTCCAGCTGCGGCCTCACCAGTGCCCTGTACAGTTGCAGCAAGTCCTCCCTGTTTTTATATTCTATCCCCCTCGCTATAAAGGCCAACATCCCATTCACGTTGCTGATCACCAGCTGCACCTGCAGACTGCATTTTTGCAATTCATGCACAAGGACCCCCAGGTCCCTCTGCACCATCGCATGCTGCAGCTTTTCACCTTTTAAATAATAATCCCTCCTACTATGATTTCTGCCAAAGTGGATAACCTCACACTTGCTAACATTATACTCCATCTGCCAGGTCCTCGCCCATTCACTCAACCTATCCAGATCCCTCTGCAGGCTTTCCACACCCTCCACGCAATTTGCTTTCCCGCTCATCTTCGTGTCATCAGCAAATTTTGTCACCCTGCACTCAGTCCCTTCCTCCAGATCATCTATATAAATGGTAAATAGTTGAGGGTCCAGCACCGATCCCTGGGGCACTCCACTAGTCACCAGCTGCTAACCAGAATAGTACCCATTTATTCCAACTCTCTGCTTCCTATTAGACAACCAATCCTCAATCCACGCTAACACTTTATCCCCGACTCCCTGCACCCTAACCTTCTGCAGCAACCTTTTGTGAGGCACCTTATCGAACACCTTTTGGAAAAGTAAAAACATCACATCCACTGGTTTGCCTCTATCTACCGCACTAGTCACATCCTCATAGAACTCCAATAATTTGTTAAACACGATTTCTCTTTAATGAATCCGTGCTGCATCTGGTTGATCAAACTGTTCTTTTCTAGGTGCCTCATTATTCCTTCTTTGATGACGTGTTCTAGTACTTTTCTGACTACAGACGTTAAACTAACCGGCCTATAATTCGCTGCCTTCTGTCTGCTACCTTTTTTAAACAGCGTAGTAACATTAGCCATTTTCCAATCTTCTGGCACTTCCCCAGAGTCCAGCGAATTTTGATAAATAATTACTAAGGCATGAACTAATTACATGAACCCAAGAACCTGGTTGATCAGACACCCCTGAGACAGATACAGATTACAGTCCATCCACACAATCCCAATCAAAGACTTCCAAAACAGGTACAGCATGGGATTAGATACAGAGTAAAGCTCCCTCTACACTGTCCACTAACAAACACTCCCAGGACAGGTACAGCACGGGGTTACGTACAGAGTAAAGCTCCCTCTTCACTGTTCCCCCCATCAAACACTCCCAGGACAGGTACAGCATGGAGTTAGGTACAGAGTAAAGCTCCCTCTACACTGTCCCCATCAAACACTCCCAGGGCAGGTACAGCACAGGGTTAGATACAGAGTAAAGCTCCCTCTACACTGTCCCATCAAACACTCCCAGGACAGGTACAGCATGGGGTTAGATACAGAGTAAAGCTCCCTCTACACTGTCCCCATCAAACACTCCCAGGACAGGTACAGCACGGGGTTAGATACAGAGTAAAGCTCCCTCTACGCTGTCCCCCATCAAACACTCCCAGGACAGGTACAGCACGGGGTTAGATACAGAGTAAAGCTCCCTCTACACTGTCCCCATCAAACACTCCCAGGACAGGTACAGCACCGTGTTAGATACAGAGTAAAGCTCCCTCTACACTGTCCCCCCGTCAAACACTCCCAGGACAGGTACAGCACGTGATTAGATACAGAGTAAAGCTCCCTCTGCACTGTCCCCCATCAAACATTCCCAGGACAGGTACAGCACGGGGTTAGATACAGAGTAAAGCTCCCTCTACACTGTCCCCCATCAAACACTCCCAGGACAGGTACAGCACGGGGTTAGATACAGAGTAAAGCTCCCTCTACACTGTCCCCCATCAAACACTCCCAGGACAGGTACAGCACGGGGTTAGATACAGAGTAAAGCTCCCTCTACACTGTCCCCCCTCAAACACTCCCAGAACAGGTACAGCACGGGGTTAGATACAGAGTAAAGCTCCCTCTACACTGTCCCCCCATCAAACACTCCCAGGACAGGCACAGCACGGGGTTAGATACAGAGTAAAGCTCTCTCTACACTGTCCCCCATCAAACACTCCCAGGACAGGTACAGCACAGGGTTAGATACAGAGTCAAGCTCCCTCTACACTGTCCCCATTCTTTACAAGTTGTTGTCCATCTTTTTGACCTTCTTACTCAGCAGAAGCTTTGATCCATTTATAATTCAATGCATTGTTTTTGTTCAGAATGATTCTGTGTAACCTGCTTCTAACTCTCCAAATTCCCTCTTTCACTTCTGTATCTTGTGATGTTTTATACATTTAGATTGACTTCCATTTCTTAATAACTGAATGGCATAACCCTGAGGGCCACAGTTTTACTTCCTTTATCCAGCAATCTCTGGTTCTGAGCGATTTACGTTCAGTGAAACCAATTGGCCAGTCTCAGCTCTTCAGTTTTTTAATTTCCTTTTGTATCTGTGTTGCTGTCTGAGTGTCTCCTTTCATCTAGTTCTCTACTTATCTGTGTGTGTGTGTGTGTGTGTGTGTGTGTGTGTGTGTGTGTGTGTGTGTGTGTGTGTGTGTGTGTGTGTGTGTGTGTCAGAGAGAAGGAAGAAAGTGCATGTGAATACGTATGTGAGGGATAGTGTGTGAGTACATGTGAGTATGTGTGTGTGAGTATGTATATGTGTGTATGTCTATGTGTGTGTGCATGTGTGTGAGTATGTGTGTGTATGAACATATGTGTGAGAGTATATGTGAATTCATTTGAGGGTGTGCACAAATGTGTGTGTTTGTGTCTCTGAGTATGTGTATGACTGTATATGTGAGTGTGAGCATGTGTGTAAACTGTGTTAGAGTGTGTGTGTGTGTGTGTAAGTATGGGATTATGCATGTGTGCGTGTGCGAGTGTGTGAGTGTGTGTCTGTGTGTGAATGTGTGTATGAATGTATTGTGAGTGTGTGTGCGTGTATGTTTGTGAGTTTATGTTGAGTGTGTGTGTGAGTAAGTGTGTAAGTGAGTGTGAGTGTGTGAATGTGTGTGAGTGTAAGTGTGTATGAGAGTGTGAGTATGTGTGAATAAGTATGTGTGTGGATGTGTGAGTGTGTGTGTATGTGTGTGCATGTTTATGTGTGTGTGCACGTGTGTGTGTGCGCGTGTGTGTGTGTGTGCATGTGTGTGTGTGTGTGTCTGTGTGTGTGTGAGAGAGAGAGAGTGTATGTGTGTGTGTTTGAGTGTGTTTGTAACTGTAGATCATAGAACATTACAGCACAGTACAGGCCATTCGGCCCTCGATGTTGCGCTGATCTGTGAAATCAATCTAAAGCCTATCTAACCTACACTATTCCAATGTTATCCATATGCCTATCCACTGACCACTTGAACACCCTTAAAGTTGACGAGTCCACAACTGCTGCAGGCAGGGCATTCCACGCCCTTACTACCCTCTGAATAAAAAATCTACCTCTAATATCTGTCCTATAACTACCACCCCTTAATTTAAAGCTATGTCCCCTCATGCTACCCATCTCCATCCGAGGAAAAAGGCTTTCGCTGTCCATCCTATCTAATCCTCTGAGCACCTCGTATGCCTCAATTAGGTCATCTCTTAACCTTCTTCCCTCTAATAAAAACAGCCTCAAGTCCCTCAGCCTTTCCTCATAAGACCTTCCCACCATACCAGGCAACATCCTGGTAAATCTCCTCTGCACCCTTTCCAATGTTTCCATATCTTTCTTATAATGCGGCGACCAGAACTCTACGCAATACTCCAAGTGCGGCCGCACCAGAGTTTTGTACAGCTGTAACATGATCTCATGGCTCCGAAATTCAATCCTTCTACTAACAAAAGCTAACACACCTTACACCTTCTTAACAACCCTATCAATATGGATTCAGGGATCTATGTACATGGACACCGAGATCTCTCTGCTCATTCACACTACCAAGTATCTTACCATTAGCCCAGTACTCTGTATTCCTGTTATTCCTTCCAAAGTGAATCACTTCAAACTTTTCTGCATTAAACTCAATTTGCCACTTCTCAGCCCAACTCTGCAGCTTATCTATGTCTCTCTGTAACTTGCAACATCCTTCCACACTGTCCACAACTCCACCAACTTTAGTGTCATCTACAAATTTACTAACCCATCCTTCTACGCCCTCATCCATGTCATTTATAAAAATGACAAACAGCAGTGGCCCCAAAACAGATCCCTGCAGTACACCACTAGTAACTGAACTCCTAGATGAATATTTCCCAAAAAACACCACTCTTTGTCTCCTTACAGCTAGCCAATTTGTGATCCAAAACACTAAATCACCCCCAATCCTTTGCCTTCATATCTTCCGCAATAGCTTACCATGGGGAACCTTATCAAAAGCTTTACTGAAATCCATGTACACCACATCAACTGCTTTACCCTCATCCATCTCTTTGGTCACCTTCTCAAAGAACTCAATGGGTTTGTGAGGCACAACCTACCCTTTACAAAATTGTGTTGACTATCTCTAATCAAATTATTCCTTTCTAGATGATTATAAATCCTATTTCTTATAATCCTTTCCAAAACTTTGCCCACAACAGGAGTAAAGCTTACTTGTATCCAATTACCAGGGTTGTCTCTATTCCCCTTCTTGAACAAGAGGACAACACTTGCTATCCTCCAATCTTCCGGCACTATACCTGTAGCCAGTGTCGACATAAAGGTCAAAGCCAAAAGCTCTGCAATCTCCTCCCTAATCTTCCAGAAAATCTTAGGATAAATCCTATCTGGCCCAGGGGACTTACCTATTTTCACACTTTTCAGAATTGCTAACACCTACTCCTTATGAACCTCAATCCCATCTAGTTTAATAGCCTGCAAATCAGTATTCTCCTTGACAACATTGTCTTTTTCCTGTTTGAATACTCTGTGATTGTGTGTGTGTGTGTGTGTGTGTGAGTGTGTGTGAGTGTGTGTGAGTGTGTGTTTGAATGTTGTGTGAGTGTGTGTGTCTGTGTGTGTGAGAGTGTGTGAGTATGAGTGTGAGCATGTGTGTGTGTTTGTGAGTTTGTGTGTGAGTGTGCGTGCATACGTATGAGTGTGTGTATGTGTGTTTGAGTGTGTGTGAGTGTATATGATCATGTGTGAGTGTGTGTGTGTTTGTGAATTTGTGTGTGTGAATGTGTGTATCTGAGTGCATGTGTATATGAGTGTGAGTGTGTGAGTGTGTGTGAGCGTGTATGTGTGTTTGTGAGTTTGTGTGTGTGTGTGAATGTGAGTATGTGTGTGTGAGTGTGTGTGTGTGAATGTGAGTGTGAATGTGAGTGTGTGTGTGCGTGTGTGTATGCGAGTGTGTAAGTCTGCGTGTGAGTGTGTGTGTGTGTCAGCATGTGTGTGAGTGTGTGTGTGTTATTGTGTGTGAGTGTGAGTGTGTGTGTGTGTATGAGAATGTGTGTGAGTGTGAGTGAGTGTATGTGAGTGTGTGTGTGTGTGAGCAAATGTGCATACATGTGTGTGAGTGTGTGTGTGTGTATGTGTGTGAGTGTGTGAATGTATGTGTGTGAGTGTGTATGTGTGTGTGTGAGTGTGTGTGTGAGTGTGTGTGTATGTGTATGTGTGCGTGTGATTGTATGTGTGTGAGTGTGTGTTAGTATGAGTGAGTGTGTGTGTATATGTGAGTGTGAGTGTGTGTGTATGTGTGTGTGAGTATGAATGTATGTGTGTGTGTGTTAGTATAAGTGTGAGTGTGTGTGTATATGTGAGTATGTGAGTGTGTGTGTGTGTGATTGTATGTGTGTGTGTGAGTGTGTGAGTGTTCATTTGAATCAGTGTAGATTTTTTGTCACAAAATGATTATTTTTATAGCACAAGGATCCATCTTTCACCTCATGACTATCTGGATTCTCCTTAGAACCATTTACCTTGGGCCATTTTCACCCTCCTCCCATTATTCTGTATATTTTTCCAGTTGAGGTTCTGATTGAGTTTCCTTTTGGAAAATCACAATTGAATCTGCCTCTTCACCTTCTCTTCCAATGGTCACATTCCCAGCCTCTCAAATCCATCTGTGGAACTGAAGTTCCTCAGTCTGGGAAGAATTCTCCTGAAACTTTTCTGCTCTCTCTCTAAAGCCTTCACAGGGTCAGACAGAGTGGATTCAGAAAGAATGCTCCTGATGATACGGAGAGTCCAAAATTAGGGCTCAGAGTCTGAGGATAAGGCAGTAAAATCTGTTAGAACTGAGGGTGGGTAGAAATTTTTTCACCCAGAAGGTGGGGAATGTGTAGAATTCACTCCCACAGAAGTGGCTGAGGAGAAAACGCTGTATGATTTCAAGAAGGAATTAGATATCGATCTTGGACTAAAGGGATCAAGGGATATGGGGGGGGAGGGGGAGGATTAGGGTATTGAACTTGATAATCAGCCATGATCAAAATGAATAGCAAAGCAGGCTCGAAGGGCTGAATGACCTCCTCCTGCTTCTAGTTTCTATGTTTTTACATCCCTTCGAAAACATGGAGCCCAGAACTGTATACAATATTCTAACTGGCACTGAACAAGTGTTTTATACATATTCATTGAAATTTCCTGCCTCTTGTACTCTGTGCCTCTATCAATAAATCCCAGAATACTCTCTGCATCATTAACTGCTCTCTCTCCCCCTCTGCTCTGACCACTCTGATCTCTGCACAGATACCCATCCCCCCACGAACACACACTTCCCCAGTTCATTCTGCTCCTGCACTCCTGGAGAATTGCACATTTTGTGTATTTTCTCTCCATGTTCTTCTGACCAAAACACTTGACAGTTCTGATACTGAACTCCATCTGCTCACTCCAGCAACTTGTCCATGAACTTTTCTTGTTTTTACACCGTCCTCCCCACTGTCCACAATGCTTCTGATTCCATATTGCCCACACACTGTGATCTATAGCTCAATGTCACTTTTGGTAACTAATATATCATCCAGATGAGGCAGTCTCACAACACTAAACTCTAGGGAGCTCCAATACAAATCTTCATCCAGGCTGCAAGACATCATCAAACACCACGATCCTCGTTTCCTTGTCTCAACTCTAAATATTCCCAAATTGGATGTGGGGAATACAGCAGTGACCACTCTGCTGCTTGTTCCTTTCAGCACAGGTTAGCACTGCTGCCCCACAACGCTAGGGAACCAATGTTCGATTTCTGGCTTGGGCCACTGTCTGTGTGGAATCTGGAGTTATGTGGTTATATCATGTTGCTTTTGGTGGGATCTTGCTGTGCACAAAGTGCTGCAGTATTTCCCACCTTAAAACAGAGAACATAATTCCCAATTCCCTCTGGTATGCTTGTCACATTCCCCTCTCCCCACTCTCTCTCCTTCCCTCTTCTCTCCATTCCTTCTCTCCCCACTCCTTCTCCCTACACTCTTCTCTCCATTCCCCCTCTCCCCACCCACTCTCCCCACTCTGTTTTTCACATTCCTCCTCTCCCCACCTTCTCCCCATTCCACTTTCCCCATTCCACTTTCCCCATTCCCCTCTCACCAACTCCTCTCCCCATTCCCCTCTCCCCATTCCCCTCCCCCCATTCCCCTTACCGCATTCCCCTCTCCCCATTCCCCTCTCCCGCCTCCTCTCCCCATTCCCTTCTCCCCATCCCCCTCCCCATTTCTTCTCCTCACCCCCTCTCCATATTCCTTCTCCCCATTCCCCTCTCTCCATATCTGTTTCTCCAGCTGCTTCTTGGCGAAATCGATAAGATAGAAGCAGGAAAGTTGTTTTCACTGGCGGATGAAACTAGAACTAGGGGGCATGGCCTCAAAATAAGGGGGCACAGATTTAGGACTGAGTTGAGGAAGTTTTCAACTAACATGCAAAGTTTACGCAGCGCAAAGCAAGAACAACAACAAATATACATTCAGCAATTGATCCTGAATGAATACTTTGCGTCGGTATTCACACAGGAGACTGGACAGATGTCTGTGCCTGATGTTGACAAAGTTGAGGATTGGTTGAGGGAAATAAGGATTACGAGGAAAGAGGTGTTGGGGCTGTTAGGCAGCTTAAAGACATATAAAGCTCCGGGGCCTGATGGCATTTACCCCAGGCTGCTAAGGGAGTTGAGGGAAGACTTGGCTGGGCCTCTGACGCAAATCTTTGTCTCTTCCTTGGACACAGGTGAGGTCCCAGAGGACTGGAGGATAGCAAACGTAGTACCGTTGTTTAAAAAAGGTCAGAGGGATCACCCAGGGAACTATAGGCCGGTGAGCTTGACTTCAGTTATAGGTAAGCTAATGGAGAGGATCCTCAGGGACAGGATGTATGAGCATCTGGAGCGCTGCGATCTGATCAGGGATACGCAGCATGGCTTCGTCAAGGGGAAGTCTTGTCTTACGAATCTAGTGGAATTTTTTGAAGAAGTGACAAAAACAGTTGATGAAGGACAGGCTGTTGATGTCGTCTACATGGATTTCAGTAAGGCGTTTGACAAGGTTCCTCATGGTAGACTGATAGAGAAGGTGAAGGCGCATGGGATACAGGGTCGGGTATGTAGATGGGTCGAAAACTGGCTCGGAAGGAGGAGACAGAGGGTAGTAGTGGAAGGCTCTTTTTCCGGCTGGAAGCCTGTCACTAGTGGAGTGCCACAAGGCTCAGTACTAGGTCCTCTTCTATTTGTGGTCTACATAAACGACTTGGAAGTAGGGGTAGGTGGTGAGATCAGCAAATTTGCTGATGACACCAAGATGCTTGGATTGGCGGGTACAGAAGAGCAGTGTCAGGCAATACAACAGGACATAGAAGGTTGGTAGACTGGGCAGATAGATGGCAAATGGAATTTAATCCGGATAAATGCGAGGTGATGCATTTTGGCCGGAAAAATGTAGAAGAGAGTTATAGGATAAAAGGTAAAACTATACGGAGCATAGAGACGCAGAGAGACTTGGGGGTGCAGGTTCACAAGTCTCTGAAGGTGTCCTCACAGGTGGAGAAGGTGACAAAGAAGGCGTATAGTATGTTAGCTTTCATAGAAAAGGGTATAGAATATAAGAGTAGGAGTTTGATGTTGCAGTTGTATAGAACTTTGGTTAGGCCTCACTTGGAATACTGCGCCCAGTTCTGGTCTCCGTACTATCGAAGGATGTGGAGTCCTTGGAGAGAGTGCAGAGGAGGTTTACCAGGATGCTGCCTGGTATGGAAGGACTGTCTTATGAGGAACGATTAGATAGACTGGGGTTGTTTTCCCTTGAAAGACGTCGGCTTAGAGGGGATCTCATAGAGGTGTATAAGATTATAAGGGGTATAGATAGAGTAAATGGAGGTAAACTTTTTCCACCTTTAGAAATGGATAGGACGAGAGGTCATGGCCATAGGGTGAGGGGGGCTATGTATAGGACGAATATTAGAGGGCAGTTTTTCACACAAAGGGTAGTGGGGGTGTGGAATGCACTGCCGAGTAAGGTGGTGGGAGCAGGCACGCTGGGGCTGTTTAAGGGTCTCTTGGACAGCCACATGAGCGGTATGCAGATAGAGGGATATATTAGGACTGTTTTACTACGGCTTTTTTCCACAGGTAATTCGGTCCATAATTTGAGCACGCATTCGGCAGGTGGTGCGGGTACAGCTCTTGGATGTTGATTCATGGGTTGCCTGGTACCTCATGTCGTATATGAGTGCTTTATGTGGACCATCTGAAGGGCACCATGACAGCTCAGAGACTATCGATGTGGCTGTGCAGACACTTGGAATTGGGCCGGTGTCTGCGGGAGTTTGCGCGTTCTCCCCGTGGTTGCGTGGGTTTTCTCCGGGCACTCCGGTTTCCTCCCACAACCCAAAAATTCGCTCTTAGGCTGATTGGGTAACAAATTGTCCCTATGGTGAAAATTTTCCAAATTAGGAATAATATATATATTATTATATAGGAATATTAAAATAGGATAATGTATTTGGTATGAGGCGGCGCGGGCTCGTTGGGCCGAAGGGCCTGTTTCCCGTGCTGTGTTGCTTAATAAAAAAAAAGCAATTCTTGCCCACTAACCCCCGCCCCCCCGCAAGATCCACACTTTCTACTTAATATCCCGAGTCATCCAGGGTTCCCTACTTCTCCCAGCCTTGCCCTTCACTCTAAGAGGAATGTCCTTACTTTGAACCCTACTTAACACACTTTTGAAAGTTTCCCACTTACCAGACGCCCTTTTCCCCTTCCCACAGACTCCCCCAATTAACTGTTGAAAGTTCCTGCCCCCACCTCCTCCCATCCCCCCAGAAAGAGAAGACAGAATCAGAGCCCCCTGCTCAAGGGGCAGGGAAGAAGAGAGGCAGTAAATGCCGAGACCACTCACAGCCTGGGGAGTAAGAGATATTATCCCGTGCAGGCAGCAGCAGAATGGTGAAGGTGAGGAGCCTGCCCTGGTCGGAATGAGAAAAGGCAGCTTCTAAAACATTTGCCCCACACACGGAAGGACACAATGGCTGGACTGGTGTCTATTTTCATGTCTGTATTACGATCAGGGTTCTGCTGAAAGCGCATCCAGAATATTTAACACATAGTTTCTCAATCCCCCTGCCCCCACTCACCTGCAATCATCCCACACTGACTGTCTCCTCATTCCCATCCCACAACCAAGGACAGACCACCGTTTGAATTTAATTAATGTTTTCTGTAAGAATTCTCATCAGCTTTCAGTGAAGTTGAACCATAGTGAGTTTGACAGGGATGCAACTATTAACAAGCTGAAGTGCGCGGTCAACCAGCCTTTTAGCAGCCGGTATCTCCATTCCTCCCTCTTCCCTCCTCCCTCAGAGCTCTGAGTTTCCTACTCAAACCGGGGGCGAGTGAACCCTGACATGGGAACTGTATGTGAGCCCGGGGGAAAGGGACTCAGTGAATGAGCGAAACTCGGCTCTGCTGCCACTTTCCTGTCTGTGGATCCAAGTGTTAGGCTCAGAGCATTGAAATTGCAGCAGTGAGAATTATTCCTCCCCTCAGACCCCCCGCCCCACCCCCGCCAAACACTCACACACCCCAACCCCACCCTCCCATCTCCTACCCAACAGCACAACGCCATTCTTTCATAGCTCAGACTGGCCCAGGAATAGGAACTGCCGTGATCTCCCTTTCTGTGCTGGGAATTCTAAAGAGACAGACAGACAGACAGAGACATACACAAAGAGAGAGACAGAGACACAGAGAGAGAGAGAGAGAGAGACAGAAAGAGAGAGATAGAGAGAGAGAGAGAGACAGAGACACGGAGAGAGAGAGACAGAAAGACAGAGACACACAGAGAGAGAGAGAGACTGAGACAGAGACACAGAGAGAGAGACAGACAGACAGAGACACACAGAGAGACAGAGAGACAGAGACACAGAGAGAGAGACAGAGAGTTTGACGATTCTCACGGCTGGAGTTGAAGAGGGAATGATGTAAAAATGCCGGCGTTGGATTGGAGTGGTAAGAACTCAGTAAGAATTTAGCAACACCAATTATTAATCCAACCGATTTATTTGATAGTAAAAAAGCGAGCTTTCAACACTCCTGTGTCTTCTTGAGGCAAGTGCAGTGTTCTGGTCTGCAATAGCACACATCAGCACAGACAGTCAGAGATTGCTGATTAGAATGCGAATCCTTACATCTAACCTGCTATTCAAGTGTTAAAGTGGCTAACAATGTGTGTGAAGGGGATCCTGAGCATTGTTAGAGAATTGTGTATTTTCTCCAGACAGCACAGTAAGTGAGGTTTTTTGCTAACCCAGGCAAGTTACAGGTGTCAGCGGATCTGCGGCTCAAAGACCATTGGTTCGCAAAGCAATGGCGGAAAGTGGAAAATGCGTCAATTCCATTGAGTCCTCAGTTCGGATAGACCCCTTCTGTCACCCCCTCTGTCACCCCCTCTGCCACTCCCTCTGTCATCCCCTCTGTCACTCCCTCTCTCACCCTCTCTGTCACCCCCTCTGCCACTCCCTCTGTCACCCCCTCTGTCACCCCCTCTGTCACCCCTCTTTCACTCCCTCTGTCACCCCCTCTGTCACCCCCTCTGTCACTCCCTCTCTCACCCTCTCTGTCACCCCCCTTCCACTCCCTCTGTCACCCCCTCTGTCACCCCCTCTGCCACTCCCTCTGTCACCCCCTCTGTCACTCCCTCTCTCACCCTCTCTGTCACCCCCTCTGTCACCTTCTCTGTCACTCCCTCTCTCTCTGTCTGTCTCTCTCTCTATCATTCTCTCTCTCTGTGACCCCCCCTTCTCTGTCACTCCCTTTCTGTCACTTCCTTCGTCATTCTCTGTCACTCCCTCCCTCTCTGTCACTCTGTCATTCACTCTCTCTCTCTGTTACTCTCTCTGTCACCTCCTCTCTGTCACCTCCTCTCTGTCATCCCCTCTACCTTTCTGCCACTCTCCCTCTCTCTGTCACTCTCTCTCTATCACTCTCTCTCTGTCACTCCCTCTTTTTTTTCCTTTCACTCTGTCTCTCCCCTACACCACCCCCGCCCTAACTCTCCCTCTTTGTCTCTCTGTGTCTTTCTGTTTGTCTGTCTGTTCCCACCACCCCCCTGCCTCCTTGTCTTTGTGTGTGTCTCTCTTTTTCTCTCTCTCAGTGTCTCTCTTTCCCAGTGCCTCTTTTCTGTGTCTCTGCTTTCTCACTCTGTCTTTTTCTTACTCTCGGTCAGTTTTTGTCTATCGCTGTCTCTCATTCTCAGACACTCTATTTTCTCTCTTCACCTTGCACTCTGCCTCTCTCTATGTGGGACTTTGTGAGTGAAAGAATTTATCAATTATTTAGTGCAGTGACCTTGTCACTGGCTGGTCAGCATCCTCCCCCCATTCCCATCCCTAACTGCCCCTTGAGAAAGTGAGGGAGTGAGTCGCCATCTCGAACCCGCTGCAGTCTCCGTGTGGTGTAGGTACACCCACAGTGCTGTTAGGGAGGGAATTCCAGGATTCTGAGCCCAGCGACAGTGATGGAACGGCCGATTATATTTCCCAGTCGGGATGGTGAGTGACTCGGAGGGGAATCTCCAGGATTGTTTCCCTCTCTCTTTCTCCTATTTCACTGATTTATCTTCTTCCTCTTGCATTTCACATCTTACACTTTCGCCTCTCGCCGCTCACCTGCAACTTGCCACTGAACAGGAATATACTCCGGGAATAAGGGAGTGCTCAGCCTCTGACATGTCTCAAACACACAGAAGTGACCTCCTCACTACTTTTAAAGCAACACAACAATGGCTGAAAAGAGTCTTCCCATTGTGGGCAGATCAAAATTAGGAGCCATGCATACAAGATAGTCACTAACTCATCCAATGGGGAATACGGGAGAAACTTCCTTGCCCACTGAGCGGGGGAGAATGTGGACTCGCTCCCACAGGGAGTGGGGAGAATGTGGGACTCGCTCCCATGGGGAGTGGGGAGAATGTGGACTCGCTCCCACAGGGAGTGGGGAGAATGTGGGACTCGCTCCCATGGGGAGTGGGGAGAATGTGGGACTTTCTCCCATGGGGAGTGGGGAGAATGTGGGACTCGCTCTCATGGGGAGTGGGGAGAATGTGGGACTCGCTCCCATGGGGAGTGGGGGAGAATGTGGGACTCGATCCCACAGGGAGTGGGGAGAATGTGGGACTCGTTCCCATGGGGAGTGGGGAGAATATGGGACTCGATCCTGCAGGGAGTGGGGAGAATGTGGGACTCGATCCCATGGGGAGTGGGGAGAATGTGAGACTCGCTCCCATGGGGAGTGGGGAGAATGTGGGACTCGCTCCCATGGGAGTGGGGAGAATGTGGGACTCGCTCCCACAGGGAGTGGGGAGAATGTGGGACTCGCTCCCACAGGGAGTGGGGAGAATGTGGGACTCGCTCCCATGGGGAGTGGGGAGAATGTGGGACTCGCTCCCATGGGGAGTGGGGAGAATGTGGGACTCGCTCCCATGGGGAGTGGGGAGAATGTGGGACTCGATCCCACAGGGAGTGGGGAGAATGTGGGACTCGCTCCCACGTGGAGTGGAGGAGAATGTGGGACTCGCTCCAACGGGGAGTGGGGAGAATTTGGGACTCACTCCCATGAGGAGTGGAGGAGAATGTGGGACTCACTCCCACAGGGGAGTGGGGGAGAATGTGGGACTCGCTCCCACAGGGGAGTGGGGGAGAATGTGGGACTCGCTCCCATGGGGAATAGTTGACGTGAAGTTTGTCGACAGATTTCAGAGGGAAGCTGGATAAACAAATGAGGGAGAAAGTAATAGAAGGCGATGGAGATGAGGGGAGATGAAAAAGAGCTAGGAGAAGACTGGTGTGGAACATAATGACCAGCATGGAGCAGATGGGCCGAATGACCACACTTTCTGGATAATTCAAACTATCCAGTCTGACAAGTGGAAACTAATATTCACACTTCAAAAGTACCAGGCAAAGACCATCATCGAAACAAAAGGATCTAAAATCACTGAAGACCTACCCAACACCCCCCCGACTATCAACATCCTGGGGGTTACCATCACTGAATCCCCCCCAACTATCAACATCCTGGGGGTTACCATTGTCCAGAAACTGAACTGGACCCAGCCGTATAAATACTGTGGCTCCCAGAGCAGGTCAGAGGCTGGGAATCCTGCGGACAGTAACTCGCCTCCTGACTCCCCAAAGCCTGTCCGCCATCTACAAGCACAAGTCAGGAGTGTGATGGAACACTCCCCACTCGCCGGGATGGCTGCGATTCCAACAACACTCGAGAAGCTCGACACCATCCAGGACAAAGCAGCCCCACTCGATCGACACACTAACCACAAACATTCACTCCCTCCACCCCGCGACGCACAGTGACAGCCGTGTGTACCATCTACAAGATGCACCGCATGGACTCACCAAGGCTCCTTAGGCAGCACCTTCCAAACCCACCACCTCTACCATCCAGAAGGACAAGGGCAGCAGATACCTGGAAACACCCCCACCTGGAGATTCCCCTCCGAGTCACTCACCATCTCGACTGGGAAATATATCGGCCGTTCCTTCACTGTCGCTGGGCTCAGAATCCTGGAACTCCCTCCCTAACAGCACTGTGGGTGTATCTACACCACACGGGGACTGCAGTGAGTTCAAGATGGCGGCTCACCATCGGCAGTGCACCATCAATCAGAAAAGAGTGGCTGGAATCAAGGAGAGTAAATCACGGAGAGTGACTGGGGCCGATATATAAGATTTTCACCTAAATATAATTCACAACTGGCTTCAGGAAACTCGACTCCAATTCCGATTGGGCCTATTCGAACCTCAGAGAAAGCACGGTTCCCTTCCAGAATCAAATTCACCCGATTGGAAATTTCGTTTCACAACAGGCGGGGATTCAGCCATTCAGAATTGGCCTAAGAGTGTTTGACGGGGCACAGTGTAGAGGGAGCTCTAACCTGGATCGAACCCCGTGCTGTACCTGTCCTGGGAGTGTTTGATGGGGGACAGTGCGAAAGGAAGCTTTACTCTGTATCTAACCCCTTGCTGTACCTGTCCTGGGAGTGTTTGATGGGGACAGTGTAGAGGAAGCTTTAATCTGTATCTAACCCCGTGCTGTAACTGTCCTGGGAGTGTTTGATGGGGGACAGTGTAGAGGGAGCTTTACTCTGTATCTAACCCCGTGCTGTCCCTGTCCTGGGAGTGTTGTATGGGGGGACAGTGTAGAGGAAGCTTTACCTGTATCTAACCCCGTGCTGTCCCTGTCCTGGGAGTGTTTGATGGGGGACAGTGTAGAGGGAGCTTTACCTGTATCTAACCCCGTGCTGTACCTGTCCTGGCAGCGTTTGATGGGGAAAGTGTAGAGGGAGCTTTACTCCGTATCTAACCCCGTGCTGTACCTGTCCTGGCAGTGTTTGATGGGGGACAGTGCATAGGAAGCTTTACTCTGTATCTAACCCCGTGCTGTCCCTGTCCTGGGAGTGTTTGATGGGGGACAGTGTAGAGGGAGCTTTACTCTGTATCTACCCGTGCTGTCCCTGTCCTGGGAGTTTTGTATGGGGGACAGTGTAGAGGAAGCTTTACCTGTATCTAACCCCGTGCTGTCCCTGTCCTGGGAGTGTTTGATGGGGGACAGTGTAGAGGGAGCTTTACCTGTATCTAACCCCGTGCTGTACCTGTCCTGGCAGCGTTTGATGGGGAAAGTGTAGAGGGAGCTTTACTCCGTATCTAACCCCGTGCTGTACCTGTCCTGGCAGTGTTTGATGGGGGACAGTGCAGAGGAAGCTTTACTCTGTATCTAACCCCTTGCTGTACCTGTCCTGGGAGTGTTTGATGGGAACAGTGTAGAGGAAGCTTTAATCTGTATCTAACCCCGTGCTGTAACTGTCCTGGGAGTGTTTGATGGGGGACAGTGTAGAGGGAGCTTTACTCTGTATCTAATAAGTGCTGACCCTGCCCTGGGAGTGTTTGATGGGGGACAGTGTACAGGGAGCTTTACTCTGTATCTAACCCTGTGCTGCACCTGTCCTGGGAGTGTTTGATGGGGGACAGTGTAGAGGGAGCTTTACTCTGTATCTAACCCCGTGCTGTCCCTGTCCTGGGAGTGTTTGATGGGGACAGTGTAGAGGGAGCTTTACTCTGTATCTAACCCCGTGCTGTCCCTGTCCTGGGAGTGTTGTATGGGGGACAGTGTAGAGGGAGCTTTACCTGTATCTAACCCCGTGCTGTACCTGTCCTGGCAGCGTTTGATGGGGACAGTGTAGAGGGAGCTTTACTCCGTATCTAACCCCGTGCTGTACCTGTCCTGGGAGTGTTTGATGGGGGACAGTGTAGAGGGAGCTTTACTCTGTATCTAACCCCGTGCTGTACCTGTCCTGGGAGTGTTTGATGGGGGACAGTGTAGAGGGAGCTTTACTCTGTATCTAACCCGTGCTGTACCTGTCCTGGGAGTGTTTGATGGGGGACAGTGTAGAGGGAGCTTTACTCTGTATCTAACCCCGTGCTGTACCTGTCCTGGGAGTGTTTGATGGGGGACAGTGTAGAGGGAGCTTTACTCTGTATCTAACCCCGTGCTGTACCTGTCCTGGGAGTGTTTGATGGGGGACAGTGTAGAGGGAGCTTACTCTGTATCTAACCCCGTGCTGTACCTGTCCTGGGAGTGTTTGATGGGGGGACAGTGTAGAGGGAGTTTTACTCTGTATCTAACCCCGTGCTGTACCTGTCCTGGGAGTGTTTGATGGGGACAGTGTAGAGGGAGCTTTACTCTGTATCTAACCCCGTGCTGTACCTGTCCTGGGAGTGTTTGATGGGGGACAGTGTAGAGGGAGCTTTACTCTGTATCTAACCCCGTGCTGTACCTGTCCTGGGAGTGTTTGATGGGGGACAGTGTGGAGGGAGCTTTACTCTGTATCTAACCCCATGCTGTACCTGTCCTGGGAGTGTTTGATGGGGGGACAGTGTAGAGGGAGCTTTACTCTGTATCTAACCCCGTGCTGTACCTGTCCTGGGAGTGTTTGAGGGGGGACAGTGTAGAGGGAGCTTTACTCTGTATCTAACCCCGTGCTGTACCTGTCCTGGGAGTGTTTGATGGGGGGACAGTGTAGAGGGAGCTTTACTCTGTATCTAACCCCGTGCTGTACCTGTCCTGGGAGTGTTTGATGGGGGACAGAGTAGAGGGAGCTTTACCTGTATCTAACCCCGTGCTGTAGGTGTCCTGGGAGTGTTTGATGGGGACAGTGTAGAGGGAGTTTTACTCTGCATCTAACCCCGTGCTGTCCCTGTCCTGGGAGTGTTTGATGGGGGACAGTGTAGAGGGAGCTTTACTCTGTATCTAAACCCGTGCTGTACCTGTCCTGGGAGTGTTTGATGGTGACAGTGTAGAGGGAGCTTTTCTCTGTATCTAATACCGTGCTGTGCCTGTCCTGGGAGTTTTTGATGGGGACAGTGTAGAGGGAGCTTTACTCTGTATCTAACCCCGTGCTGCACCTGTCCTGGGAGTGTTTGATGGGGACAGTGTAGAAGGAGCTTTACTCTGTATCTAACCCCGTGCCTGTCCCTGTCCTGGGAGTGTTTGATGGGGGACAGTGTAGAGGGAGCTTTACTCTGTATCTAACCCCGTGCTGTCCTGTCCTGGGAGTGTTTGATGGGGACAGTGTAGAGGGAGCTTTACTCTGTATCTAACCCCGTGCTGTACCTGTCCTGGGAGTGTTTGATGGGGGACAGTGTAGAGGGAGCTTTACTCTGTATCTAACCCCGTGCTGTACCTGTCCTGGGAGTGTTTGATGGGGGACAGTGTAGAGGGAGCTTTACTCTGTATCTAACCCCGTGCTGTACCTGTCCTGGGAGTGTTTGATGGGGACAGTGTAGAGGGAGCTTTACTCTGTATCTAACCCCGTGCTGTACCTGTCCTGGGAGTGTTTGATGGGGGACAGTGTAGAGGGAGCTTTACTCTGTATCTAACCCCGTGCTGTACCTGTCCTGGGAGTGTTTGATGGGGACAGTGTAGAGGGAGTTTTACTCTGTATCTAACCCCGTGCTGTCCCTGTCCTGGGAGTGTTTGATGGGGGACAGTGTAGAGGGAGCTTTACTCTGTATCCAAACCCGTGCTGTACCTGTCCTGGGAGTGTTTGATGGGTGACAGTGTAGAGGGAGCTTTACTCTGTATCTAACCCCGTGCTGTACCTGTCCTGGGAGTGTTTGATGGGGACAGTGTAGAGGGAGCTTTACTCTGTATCTAACCCCGTGCTGTACCTGTCCTGGGAGTGTTTGATGGGGGACAGTGTAGAGGGAGCTTTACTCTGTATCTAACCCCGTGCTGTACCTGTCCTGGGAGTGTTTGATGGGGGACAGTGTAGAGGGAGCTTTACTCTGTATCTAACCCCGTGCTGTACCTGTCCTGGGAGTGTTTGATGGGGGACAGTGTAGAGGGAGCTTTACTCTGTATCTAAACCCGTGCTGTACCTGTCCTGGGAGTGTTTGATGGGACAGTGTAGAGGGAGCTTTACTCTGTATCTAACCCCGTGCTGTACCTGTCCTGGGAGTGTTTGATGGGGGACAGTGTAGAGGGAGCTTTACTCTGTATCTAACCCCGTGCTGTACCTGTCCTGGGAGTGTGTGATGGGGACAGTGTAGAGGGAGCTTTACTCTGTATCTAACCCCGTGCTGTACCTGTCCTGGGAGTGTTTGATGGGGGACAGTGTAGAGGGAGCTTTACTCTGTATCTAACCCCGTGCTGTACCTGTCCTGGGAGTGTTTGATGGGGGACAGTGTAGAGGGAGCTTTACTCTGTATCTAACCCCGTGCTGTACCTGTCCTGAGAGTGTTTGATGGGGGACAGTGTAGAGGGAGCTTTACTCTGTATCTAACCCCGTGCTGTACCTGTCCTGGGAGTGTTTGATGGGGGACAGTGTAGAGGGAGCTTTACTCTGTATCGAACCCCGTGCTGTACCTGTCCTGGGAGTGTTTGATGGGGGACAGTGTAGAGGGAGCTTTACTCTGTATCTAACCCCGTGCTGTACCTGCCTTGGAGTGTTTGATGGGGGACAGTGTAGAGGGAGCTTTCCTCTGTATCTAACCCCGTGCTGTACCTGTCCTGGGAGTGTTTGATGGGGGACAGAGTAGAGGGAGCTTTACCTGTATCTAACCCCGTGCTGTACCTGCCTTGGAATGGTTGATGGGGGACAGTGTAGCGGGAGCTTTACTCTGTATCTAACCCCGTGCTGTACCTGCCTTGGAATGTTTGATGGGGGACAGTGTAGAGGGAGGTTTCCTCTGTATCTAACCCCGTGCTGTACCTGTCCTGGGAGTGTTTGATGGGGACAGTGTAGAGGGAGCTTTACTCTGTATCTCACCCCGTGCTGTATCTGTCCTGGGAGTGTTTGATGGGGACAGTGTTGAGAAAGCTTTAATCGGTAACTAACCCTGTGCTGTAACTGTCCTGGGATTGTTTGATGGGGGACAGTGTAGATGGAGTTTTACTCTGCATCTAACCCCGTGCTGTACCTGTCCTGGGAGTGTTTGATGGGAGACAGTGTAGAGGGAGTGTAACTCTGCATCTAACCCCGTGCTGTACCGGTCCTGGGATTGTTTGATGGGGGACAGAGTAGAGGGAGCTTTACTCTGTACCTAACCCCTCGCTGTACCTGTCCTGGGAGTGTTTGATGGGGGACAGTGTAGAAGGAGCTTTACTCTGTATCTAACCCCGTGCTGTCCCTGTCCTGGGAGTGTTTGATGGGGGACAGTGTAGAGGGAGCTTTACTCTGTATCTAACCCCATGCTGTACCTGTCCTGGGAATGTTTGATGAGGCGACAGTGTAGAGGGAGCTTTACTCTGTATCCAACCCCGTGCTGTAGGTGTCCTGGGCGTGTTTGATGGGGGACAGTGTAGAGGGAGCTTTACTCTGCATCCAAACCCGTGCTGAACCTGTCCTGGGAGTGTTTGATTGGGGACAGTGTAGAGGCAGCTTTCCTCTGTATCTAACCCCGTGCTGCACCTGTCCTGGGAGTGATGGGGGACAGTGTAGAAGGAGCTTTACTCTGTATCTAACCCCGCGCTGTCCCTGTCCTGGGAGTGTTTGATGGGGGACAGTGTAGAGGGAGCTTTACTCTGTATCTAACCCCGTGCTGTCCCTGTCCTGGGAGTTTTTGATGGGGGACAGTGTAGAGGGAGCTTTACTCTGCATCCAAACCCGTGCTGAACCTGTCCTGGGAGTGTTTGATGGGTGACAGTGTAGAGGGAGCTTTTCTCTGTATCTAATCCCGTGCTGAGCCTGTCCTGGGTGTGTTTGATGGGGACAGTGTAGAGGGATCTTTCCTCTGTATCTAACCCCGTGCTGCACCTGTCCTGGGAGTGTTTCATGGGGAACAGTGTAGAGGGAGCTTTACTCTGTATCTAACCCCGCGCTGTCCCTGTCCTGGGAGTGTTTGATGGGGGACAGTGTAGAGGGAGCTTTACTCTGTATCTAACCCCATGCTGTACCTGTCCTGGGAGTGTTTGATGAGGTGACAGTGTAGAGGGAGCTTTACTCTGTATCTAACCCGTGCTGTAGGTGTCCTGGGAGTGTTTGATGGTGACAGTGTAGAGAAAGCTTTAATCTGTATCTAACCCTCTGCTGTAACTGTCCTGGGAGTGTTTGATGGGGACAGTGTAGAGGGAGTTTTACTCTGCATCTAACCCCGTGCTGTCCCTGTCCTGGGAGTGTTTGATGGGGGACAGTGTAGAGGGAGCTTTACTCTGCATCCAAACCCGTGCTGAACCTGTCCTGGGAGTGTTTGATGGAGGGACAGTGTAGAGGGTGCTTTACTCTGTATCTAACCCCGTGCTGTACCTGTCCAGGGACTGGTTGATGGGGACAATGTAGAGGGAACTTTACTCTGTATCGAACCCCGTGCTGTACCTGTCCTGGGATTGGTTGTTGCAGAAAGTGTAGAGAGAGGTTTACTCAGTCTCTCACCTTCTGCTGTGCCTGTCCTGGGAGTGTTTGATGGGGACAGTGTGGAGACAGTCTGTACCTAATGGGGACAGTCCCCTTATGTCACTAGATGGGGACAGTCTGTACCTAATCCCGTGCTGTAACTGTCATGTGACTGTTTCATGGGGGACAGTGTAGATGGAGCTTTACTCTGTATCAACCCTGTGCTGAAACTGTTCTGGCAGTGTTCCATGGGGGACAGCGTCGAGGGAGCTTTTCTCTGTATCTAACGCTGTGCTGTACCTGTCCTGGGAGTGGTTGAGGGGGGATAGTATGGAGGGGGCTTCACTCTGTATCTCACCTCGAGCTGTACCTGTCCTGTGTCTGTTTGATGTGGACAGTGTAGCGGGAGCTTTACTCTCAATCTAACCCCGTGCTCTACCTGTCCTGGGAGAGTTTGATGGGGACGGTGTCTAAGGAGCTTTAATCTGTATCTAACCCCGTGCTGTACCTGTCCTGGGAATGTTTGATGGGAAGAGTGTGGAGGGAGCTTTGCACAGCACCTAACCCTGTGCTGTACCTCAACTGGGAGTGTTCGATGTTGGACAGTGTAGAGGGAGCTTTACTTTGTATCCAACACCGCACTGTACCTGTCCTGGGAGTGTTTGATGGGTGACAGCGTGGAAGAACTTTCCTCTGTATCTAACTCCGTGCTGTACCTGTCCTGGGAGTGTTTGATGTGGACAGTGTAGAGGGTGCTGTACTCTGTATATAAGGCTGTGCTGTACCTGCCCTGGGAATGATTGATGGGGACAGTGCAGAGGGAGCTTCACTTGTATCTAACCCCGTTCTGTACCGGTCCTGGGAGTGTTTGGTGGGCGTCAGTGTAGAGGGGGCTTTACTCTGTATCTAACCCCGTGCTGTGCCTGTCCTGAGAGTGTTTGATGGGGACAGTGTAGAGGGAGCTTTCCTCTGTATCTAACCCCATGCTGTACCTGTCCTGGAAGTGTTTGATGAGGTGAAAGCCTAGAGGGAGCTTTACTCTGTATCTAACCCCATGCTGTACCTGTCCTGGAAGTGTTTGATGAGGCGCCAGTGTAGAGGGAGCTTTACTCTGTATCTAACCCCATGCTGTACCTGTCCTGGAAGTGTTTGATGAGGCGCCAATGTAGAGGCAGCTTTACTCTGTATCTAACCCCATTCTGTACCTGCCCTGGGACTGTTTGATGGGCACAGTGAAGAGATTGCTTTAATCTGTAACTAACCCTGTGCTGTAACTGTCCTGGGAGTGTTTGATGGGGGACAGTGTAGAGGGAGCTTAACTCTGTATCTAAGCCCGTGTTCTACCTGTCCTGAAAGTGTTTGATGAGGGGACAGTGTAGAGGGAGATTTACTCTGTCTCTTACCCCGTGCTGTACCTGTCCTGGGAGTGTTTCATGGGGGACAGTGTACAGGGAGCTTTACTCTGTATCTAACCCCATGCTGTACCTGTCCTGGGAGTGTTTGATGATGTGAAAGTGTAGAGGGAGCTTTACTCTGTATCTATCCCCGTGCTGTATCTGTCCTGGGAGTGTTCGATGGGGGACAGTGTAGAGGGAGCTTTACTCTGTATCTAACCCCTTGCTGTACCTGTCCTGGGAATGTTTGATGGGGGACAATGTAGAGGGAGCGTTATTCTGTCTCCATCCCCGTGCTTACCTGTCCTGGGAGTGTTTGATGGGGGGACGGTGTAGAGGGAGCTTTACTCTGTATCTATCCCCGTGCTATATCTGTGCTGGGAGTGTTTGATGGGGGACAGTGTAGAGGGAGCTTTACAGTGTATCTAACCCCGTGCTGTACCTGTCCTGGGAGTGTTGGATGGGTGACAGTGTATTGGGAGCTTTACTCTGTATCTGAGGCTGTGCTGTACCTCTCCTGGGAATGTTTGATGGGGGACAGAGTAGAGGGAGCTTTACTCTGTATCTAACCCCGTTCTGTACCTGTCCTGGGACTGTTTGATGGGCACAGTGAAGAGGGAGCTTTACTCTGTGTCTAACCCCGTGCTGTACCTGTCCTGGGAGTGTTTGATGGGGACAGTGTAGAGGGAGTTTTACTCTGTATCTCGGGCTTTGCTGTACCTGTCCTGGGAATGTTTGATGGGGAACAGTGTAGAGGGGGCTTTACTCTGTATCTAACCCCGTGCTGTACCTGTCCTGGGAATGTTTGATAGGGAACAGTGTAGAGGGGGCTTTACTCTGTATCTAAGGCTGTGCTGTACCTGTCCTGGGAATGTTTGTTGGGCACAGTGAAGAGGGAGCTTTACTCTGTGTCTGACCCCGTGCTGCACCTGTTCTGGGAGTGTTTGATGGGGGACAGTTTAGAGGGACCTTTACTCTTTACCTAACCTGTGCTCTACCTGTCCTGGGAGTGTTTGATGGGTGACAGTGTAGAGGGAGCTTTAGTCTGTATCTAACCACGTGCTGTACCTGCCCTGGGAATGTTTGATGGGGGACAGTGTAGCGGGAGCTTTACTCTGTATCTGAGGCTGTGCTGTACCTGTCCTGGGACTGTTTGATGGGCACAGTGAAGAGGGAGCTTTAGTCTGTGTCTAACCCCGTGCTGTACCTGTCCTGGGACTGTTTGATGGGGACAGTGTAGAGGGAGCTTTACTCTGTGTCTAACCTCGTGCTGTACCTGTCCTGGGAGTGTTTGATGGGGGACAGTGTAGAGGGTGCTTTACTCTGTATCTGACCCCGTGCTGTACCTGTCCTGGGAGTGTTTGATGGGGGACATGTAGAGGGAGCTTTATTCTGTATCCATCCCCGTACTGTACATGTCCCGGGAGTCTTTGCTGGGGGACAGTGTAGCGGGAGCTTTACTCTGTATCTCAGGCTTTGCTGTACCTGTCCTGGAATGTTTGATGGGCACGTGAAGAGGGAGCTTTACTCTGTATCTAACCCCGTGCTGTACCTGTCCTGGAATGTTTCATGGGCACAGTGTAGAGGGAGCTTTACTCTGTATCTAACCCTGTGCTGTACCTGTGCTGGAGTTTTGACGGGCACAGTGAAGAGGGAGCTTTCCTCTGTATCTAACCCCGTGCTGTACCTGTCCTGGGAGTGTTTGATGGGGGCACAGTATAGAAGGAGGTCTATTTTTCTCATTTTTGAGGTGTGAATACCAGGCGTATTGTTCCTATATTCTCGTTCGCCGGGTACATTTTTGTGTTTGAGATCTGTGATATGTTCTCCTTTGAAATCTGATGTTGAAGTCAGTATCTGACAGAGAAGCACTTCTGAAGCAGATGTCCATTCTAGAACTAATTGAGTCCCTGGTTACATCCCGGCGAATTGCTGACGAATTCGGCGATTTGTTTCCAGATGCTGACATTGAAGCACAGTTCGGTTTGAGTTTGTGGCATTTTTATATTGTGCTGCGAAAGAGGAACACAGTGTGCATCCAGCGTGCACGGAGCTCCTTGCTTGCCGTTGCTGAGGATTAGCAGTGAACCGTCCCTCCCAGTATGTGGGGAATTGGCACCTGAAGGTGAATTTGATGTGTGAACCAGGATGCGGTGTTCTGGGGTGTGTGCAGAATAGAAACCTTTTCGTTGGCCTCCCAATTTCAGGTGCGCCCCCCCCCTACTTCCCCCATTACCCAGGAATTAACTGTTATGTGCGCTACCTCATTGTCTCTTTCTTCTCCTTTTTTCTCGTTTACTTGCTTCGATTCTTATCTGAATTCGGGTTTTTGAAGGCAGCTGTTTTCGAGAGAAAAAAGCAGAAGTTTTTTTTCTCTCTCTCTCTGATAGGGTGGTGCGTGAATTTGCAAAGCCCCGTGTTTCTGCAACAAGTCCCCCAGCAAGCAGCAGCAGCAGCAAGTTCCTCGCAGTCTGCGGTTTCACACACACACACACACACACACACAGATCTACAGCAAAACTCCAGCACCCAGCTTCATCTGCACAAAACAATGACCAGGTTGGACAAAGCTGCTTTTGTTTTTAACTCAAGACAGGGAAAGAAAAAGAAAGAGTAAACGAGAGACAGAGAATTGTCCAGAGGCACATTGTGCACTTGTTCATTCAGCAACAGTTCAGCAGTTTGTAACTGCCATTGCTAAGGATCTCTCTCTCTCTCTGCGCTTCGCTGCTCAGCTCAGTAAATGAACACAGGAAGCATGAGTCTTGCGGCCGGAAGTGCCTGCTCTTGAGATAAGGCACCTGATGAAATTTGTTCTGAGTGAATGTCATTTTGCTTTAAATAAACCCAACTATCCTTGAAGTAGAGAGAGAGAGAGGTGAGGGTGCGGCGGGGGGGTTGGGGGAAAGACTTCAAACTGGGATCCCAGTCACATCCCCTTTTTGTACAGGTCTGCTGTTGTCTCTCTCTCTCTCACACACACACATTGACATCTTCATAGATGCCAGAATTGGCACTTGCAGCCTCACTGATGAATCAAAACCCTTTTGACCCACCCCATGCACACATACACACACAGGAGATGATGACTGTTTCTGAACTCCATTAACTCTACCTCAGGTTCTGCTGCAATGCTGTTCCAGTTGCCCTGGACCTGTTAGAGTTTTGGGAGAAGCCACCCTTGTTCTGACATGACACCCCCCCCCCCCGCCTCTGTAACTCAGACACACCTTGCCCAGATGCACTCCTCCCCGTCACCTTCAATATCCATCTTACAAAATCAAAGCGACCAATTTCTCCCAAATGAAATGCCGCTTCTTGTTTCCCTGAACTAAATGTGAATTTAAGAAAAGGTAACGGGGATCCTACCTCAAACTTTGTAAAGTCACAGGGTGGTGGTGTTGAGGGTGTCCCAGGGAGGGTGAGTCTTGTCACCAGTTGGAGACGGATGTGTTATTTTGTTCATAATTTGGAGAGTGTGATTGCTGAGCGTCTCGGCCGGACATTGCTCGGTTTTTTTATCTGCCTCCCTCTCTCTCTGGCAGTGGTTTTCTCGTCTTCTTAAATTGCTCAGACTTACAACCGCCAACGGGAAGGAAGGAGGAGATCCTCTCATAGAGGAAGGAGTGGGGCGCTCGGATTACCAGAGAGTACTCCGCTTGAAACGAAAGGGTTTGCGTTGTGCACCTCCCGCCCTCCTGCACACTCCCCATCTTACCTTAATGCTACAATCCATGACTGTGGCCCCGCTTGGCTCAAGAACGGATTGGGTAGGGATGGGATGGAGCAGCAGAAGGTTTTAGGCGAAGCCAGCCTCTTCCCCAGCCAGGGTCGCGAGCATTGCAAAGGGTTTTTTTTTCTCTCTAACTCTCTGCACCATGGACCGGATGAGAAGAACTTCTCTAAATTTGGGAAGTGAAGTCAGCGGCGAACTCAAGCTGCTTTTCTATTGGAGGACGTGAGTGTAAATGGAGTTCTCAGCAACAGGGTTATAATTCTGCCTCACAGTATGAGAGGCAGAGAGAGAGAGAGAGAGACAGAAAGAGACAGAGAGATACAGAGAGAGACAGAGAGACAGACAGAGAGACAGACAGAGAGATAGAGAGACAGAGAGATACAGAGAGACAGACAGAGGGATAGAGAGACAGAGAGAGACAGAGAGAGACAGAGAGAGACAAAGGGAGTTACAAAGATACAGAGAGACAGAGATACAGAGAGAAACAGATACAGAGAGACAGACAGAGAGAGATACAGAGAGAGAGAGAGATGGAGAGAGAGATACACAAAGAGAGAGGCAGACAGAGAAAGAGAGACAGGGAGACAAACACACACACACAGATAGAGAGAGACAGAGAGACACACAGAGAAAGAGAGAGAGTGACATACAAAGAGAGAGAGGGAGACATAGACGGAGAGAAAGAGAGAGATAGAGGAAGAGGCAGAGAGAGAGACACAGACAGAGGCAGAAAGCAACACAGAGACAGATTAACAGGGAAAGAGTTATGTTAGAATGCGTACAGCGCAGAAAAAGGCCATTCGGCCCATCGAGTCTGTACCGACCACAATTCCACCCAGGCTCTACTCCCATATCATGACATATTTTCCTCAGTAATCCTTCTGACATACGCATCTCAGGACTCTAAGGGCCAATTTTAGCATGGTCAATCAACCCAACTTGCACATCCTTGAACAATGGGAGGAAACCCACGCAGACATGAGGAGAATGTACAAACTCCATATGGACGGTGACCCAAGCTAGGAATTGAATCCACGTCCCTAGAGCTGTGAAGCAGCAGTGCTAACCACTGTGTCACCGTGCCGCCCTTCACAGTGAGAGGATTGGAGTACAGGGGTAGGGATGTTTTACTGCAATTGTACAGGGTGTTGGTGAGGTCACACCTGGAGTATTGCGTACAGTTTTGGTCTCCTTATCTGAGGAAGGATGTTCCTTGTTATAGAGGGAGCACAGTGAAGGTTTACCAGGCTGATTCCTGGGATGGCAGGTCTCTCATATGAGGAGAGATTAAGTGGGTTAGGATTATACTCACTGGGGTTTAGAAGAGTGAGAGGGGATCTGACAGAAACTTATAAAATTCACACAGAGTTAGACAGGGTAGATTCAGAAAGAATGTTCCTGATGGTGGGGGGAGTCCAGAACTAGGGGTCAGAGTTTGAGGATAAGGAATAAACCTTTTAGAACTGAGGTGAGGAGAAATTTCTTCACCCAGAGAGTGGGGAATGTGTGGAATTCACTCCCACAGAAAGTAGCTGAGGAGAAAACGCTGTGAGATTTCAGAAGAAATTAGATTTTGCTCTTGGGGTGAAAGAGATCGAGGGATATGGAGGGCGGGGAAGAGGGCTGGAATCAGGATATTGAATTCAACGATCAGCCATGATCAAAGTGAATGGTAGAGCTGGCTCGAAGGCCGGATGGTCTGCTTATAGAACATAGAACATTACAGCACAGAACAGGCCCTTCGGCCTTCGATGTTGTGCCGACCAATATAAAAAGCAATGCCCCTCCAAACTAAACCATTCCCTTCTCTTCCATATACTTATCAACTAACCTCTTAAACGCCACCAAACTTGGCGCATCTACAACAGCTGCAGGCAGGGCATTCCACTCCCTAATCACTCTTTGAGTAAAGAACCTACCTCTGATATCCGTCCTATAACTCATACCCCTTAATTTAAAGCTGTGTCCCCTCGTGCTAGCTTTCTCCATCCTAGGAAAAAGGCTATCACTGTCCACCCTATCTAAACCTCTAATCATCTTATATGCTTCAATAAGATCCCCCCTTAGCCGCCTCCTTTCTAACGAAAACAACCTCAAATCCTTCAACCTCTCTTCATAGGACCTGCCCTCCATACCAGGCAACATCCTGGTAAACCTCCTCTGTACCCTCTCCAATGCCTCCACATCTTTCTTATAATGTGGCGACCAGAACTGCACACAATACTCCAAGTGCGGCCGCACTAGAGTTTTGTACAGTTGCAACATGATGCTGCGGCTCCTAAATTCAATCCCCCTACCAATAAAAGCTAAGACTCCATATGCTTCTGCTTCTAGTTTCTATGTACTACACAGAGAGAGAGAGAGAGAGACAGAGAGAGAGATAGACAGAGAGAGAGATAGACAGAGCGAGAAAGGGGCAGAGAGAGAGATAGAGAGACACAGGGACAGAGAGAGAGAGCGACAGAGAGAGAGAGACAGAGAGAGGGACAGAGAGAGAGGGACAGAGAGAGAGAGAGACAGAGAGAGAGATAAACAGACAGAGAGACAGACAGAGACAGAGAGATAGACAGAGAGAGAGATAGACAGAAAGAGAGAGAGACACAGAGAGAGAGAGAGACAGAGACAGAGGGACAGAGAGAGAGATAGACACAGAGAGAGAGAGAGAGACAGAGAGAGATAGACAGAGAGAGAGAGACAGAGACAGACAGACAGACAAACAGACAGACAGAGACAGAGAGATAGACAGGGAGAGAGAGATAGATAGACAGAGAGAGACAGAGACAGAGAGAGAGAAAGACAGAGAGAGACAGAGAGAGAGCGAGACAGAGAGAGATAGAAAGAGAGAGAGAGAGAGATAGACAGAGAGAGAGAGACACAGAGAGAGAGAGACAGAGAGAGAGAGAGACAGAGAGAGAGAGACAGAGACAGAGGGACAGAGAGAGAGAGAGACAGAGAGAGAGAGAGACAGGGAGAAAGAGAAGCAGAGCTGACAGTGAGAGTCAGTCAGAGGAATGGATAATGAGAATAACAGACAATAAAAGGGAAACGACTGCAGCAAGAAGGCGAAGCGGTGTCTTTGTGTAGGGAGATGAAATGTTGGAAATGTTGAGTGTGGTTTTTAGGGCGCGGTCCGTACAGATTTGTTCTGTGAAATGAGTGTTTCTGGCGGCTGTGATCTGAGATAGAGCCCAAGAGCTCAGCCTGACATTCTCACCATCACACTGGACAGGGACCCGGGCCGGGGTGGGGGGTTACCCACTGCCCCCTCTCTCGGAGCGGGGAGACTCCCACTTCCCTCTCCCCCACCCCCCTCTCCCCCCGGAGCGGGGGATCTGCCACTCTCCCCTGATGCCCAGCGCAGATGTTCCCAATGAGGAGACAATTCTAGTGAAGTGAATCAGGGGGTCTCGTCTCCAGGTGCAGGGCAGGGACCTGGGAGGGAGGGGAGAGAGAGAGGGGAGAGAGAGAGGGAAGAGAGAGAGGAGGAGAGAGGGAGGGGACACAGAGAGGGGGAGAGGAGAGGGGAGAGAGGAGGGGAGAGAGAGAGGGGGAGAGAAGGGGGGGGAGAGGGAGGGGAGAGAGGGAGGGGAGAGGAAGGGGAGAGAGAAGGGGAGAGAGGAGGGGAGAGAGGGAGGGAGGGAGGAGGGGAGAGGGAGAGGGGAAGAGAGGAGGGGAGAGAGGGAGGGGAGAGAGGGAGGGGAGAGAGGCAGTGGAGAGAGGGACGGGAGGGAGGGAGGGGAGGGACGGTGGGAGGGACGGTGGGGTGGAGGCAGGGGAGGCATGGGAAGGAGGGAGGGTGGGGAGGGATGCAGGCCTGTGAACTGGAATAGAAGCCAGGCCCTGAATTGGCAGGTTGAGTTCGGGACTTTCAAAGACCATTCGGCTTGAAGTGTTTCTCCCTGCCGGGAGAGAGGAACGACTGGAACAGGGAGATAAATACTTTATTTCTACAGAACACCGTCACAGCGAGGTAGAGAATAAAGGAGTGAGAAAGATCAATAAGTGGGGTGAAATAAGAAGAGAGATGGAGTGTGATAGAGAAAATGAGACAGATAAAGGGTGTGATAGAGATAGAGATAAAGAGAAGTAGAGGGTGTGGTAGAGAGAAAAAGAGAAGGGTGTGGTAGAGAGAGATACAGATAGAGAATATGATAAAGAGATAGAGGGATAGAAGGTTTGATAGAGAGAGATAAAGAGAAATAGAGGCTCTGGTGGAGAGAGAGAAAGAGAGAAGAATGATATATAGAGGTCGATGATGCGATAGGGAGAAAAGGGAATGATTGAAAGGGAGCGGGGAGAGATAGAGTTGTGATAGAGAGAGAGAGAGAGGGGGTATGATATAGAGAGTGTGTGTCAAGTAGGAAGCGGGTTGAAAAGTTCGAGGTAAAGAAATGGAGTCAGTTAAAAAGGGAACTGGATGGTGGGATCCGGGTTAGGGTCGGTAAGAAGTGGAAAAGCTTGAGTGAAGTGCATGGTAATGATATTATTACCACAGCTCAACACATCTGAATCATCCAGGCTCATCTCAGGAAGAGGCTTTTCCCTGAAAGTTTATACTTCCCGCCTCAAACCGCTGACCTCCACAGAGACAAGTTTGAGTGTTTGGGTCAAAACAGCCAAACAGGAAATGAAGCGATCGAGGCGGATCCAGAGAGCAGCTCGAATGTGATGTTATATCCAATGCATCCAATAGAGGGAACAGTTCAGGCACTGCTTCACAAACAACAGGAAGAAAACCTGCGAACCTTCATATTGAGATCCCTATACTGGAGAAAGAATTACAGAGGAAAAGTTAAATGAGAGTGGAATGTTTCAGCAGGGGGGATAGAGAGGTGGAGGCGCTCAGGGATAACACTGGAGTCTGAGGGCGACTCCACAAGAAGACCAGAACCAAGAATTGGAGGTCAGATGATTAGGAGAGTTCGAAGGAAGAACAGGGAGTGAGTTTAGGGACTGAAGAATGTTATACAGATAATGAGGGCTGTAGAGGCTGGAGGACCTTAGACAAATCGGGGGCTTGGTGGTGGGGGAGATGGTTCAGGAATTAAAGCGGGTTCCAGAGACAATGAGGGGAGTAGAGGTGGAGGAGAATACAGAGCCGGGGAAACTTGTAGGGGCCGAAAGATATTACAGAGATATGGAGCGTTGCAGGGGCTGGAGGACGCTTCAGAGAGGAGAGAGTTGTAGAGGCTGGAAGATAATACAGCGATAGGGAAGGGTGTAGGGGCTGGAGAAGGTTATAGAGAGAGGGAGGCGTGCAGGAGCTGGAGGAATTGCAGAGAGAGGGAGGAGTGTAAGAGCGGGAGGAGGTTACAGACATAGGGAGGGGCGTAGGGACTAGAGGAAGTTACAAGGATAGGGAGGGGCGTAGGGGCTGGAGGAGGTTACAGAAATAGGGAGATGTCCTGGGCTGGAAGAGGTTACAGAGATAGACAGGGAGTGTAGGTGGCAGAAGAAGGTTACAGAAATAGGGAGGGATGAAGAGGCTGCAGAACGTTACTGCAATAAGGTGGACTTAAGGGGCTGGAGTAGATTCGAGAGCAAGAGAGGACTGCACAGGAAGAGGTGCATCAGCGCCGTCATAACATGCGCTGCAGCAGCCCTGAAAGACAGTGTAAAAGGGAGCTTTACTCTGTATCTAACCCCGTACTGTCCCTGTCCTGGGAATGTTTGATGGGGACAGTGTAGAGGGAGCTTTACTCTGTATCTAACCCCGTGCTGTACCTGTCCTGGGAGTGTTTGATGGGGGACAGTGTAGAGGTAGCTTTACTCTGTGTCTAACCCCATACTGTACCTGTCCTGGGAGTGTTTGATAGGAGACAGTGTAGAGGGAGCTTTACTCTGTATCTAACCCCGTGCTGTCCCTGTCCTGGGAGTGTTTCATGGGGGACAATGTAGAGGGAGCTTTACTCTGTATCTTACCTCATGCTGTAGCTCTCCTGGCAGTGTTTGATGGTGGGGTGTAGAGGGAGCTTTACTCTGTATCTAACCCCGTGGTGTACCTATCCTGGGAGTGTTTGATTGGGGACAGTGTAGAGGTAGCTTTACTCTGTATCTAACCCCATACTGTACCTGTCCTGGGAGTGTTTGATAGGAGACAGTGTAGAGGGAGCTTTACTCTGTGTCTAACCTCGTGCTGTCCCTGTCCTGTGAGTGTTTGATGGGAGACAATGTAGAGGGAGCTTTACTCTGTATCTTACCTCATGCTGTAGCTCTCCTGGGAGTGTTTGATGGTGGGGTGTAGAGGGATCTTTACTCTGTATCTAACCCCGTGCTCTACCTGCCCTGGGAATGTTTCATAGTAGACAGTGTAGAGGGACCTTTACTCTGTATCTAACCCCGTGCTGTCACTGTCCTGGGAGTGTTCGATTGGGGACAGTGTAGAGGGAGCTTTAGTCTGTATCTAACCCCGTACTCTACGTGTCCTGGGAGGGTTTGATAGGAGACAGTGCAGAGAGATGCTTTACTCTGAATCTAACCCCCACGCTGTACGTGTCCTGGGAGTGTTTGACGGGGGACAGTGGAGAGGCAGCTTTACTCTGTATCTAATCCCGTACTGTACCTATCCTGGGAATGTTTGATTGGGGACAGTGTAGAGGGAGCTTTACTCTGTATCTAACCCCGTGCTGTACATGTCCTGGGAGTGTTTGATGGGGGACAGTGTAGAGGGAGATTTACTCTGTATCTCACCCCGTAGTATACCTGTCCTGGGAATGTTTGATGGGGGGACAGTGTAGAGAAAGCTTTACTCCGTATCTAATCACGCACTGTCCCTGTCCTGGGAGTGTTTGATGGGGGACAGTGTAGAGGGAGTTTTACTCTGTATCTAACCCCATGCTGTACCTCTCCTGGGAGTGTTTGATGAGGGAATGCAGAGGGAGCTTTACTCTGTATCTAACACCGTGCTGTACCAGTCCTGGAAATATTCGATAGGAGACAGTGTAGAGGGAGCTTTACTCTGTATCTAACCCAGTGTTGTACCTGTTCTGGGAGTGTTTGATAGGAGACAGTGTAGAGGAAGCTTTATTCTGTATCCAACCCTGTGCTGTACCTGTCCTGGGAGCGTTTGATGAGGACAGTGTAGAGGGAGATTTACTCTGTATCTAACCCTGTGCTGTACCTGTTCTCGGAGTGTTTCATGGGGACAGTGTAGAGGGAGATTTACTCTGTATCTAACCCTGTGCTGTACCTGTTCTGGGAGTGTTTCATGGGGACAGTGCCGAGGGAGATTTACTCTGTACCTAACCCCGTGTTGTACCTGCCCTGGGAGTGTTTGATGGAGGACAGTGTAGAGGTAGCTTTACTGTTTATATAACCCCATGCTGTACCTGTCCTGGGAGAGGTTGATGGGGGACAGTATAGAGGTAGCTTTACTCTTTATCTAACCCCGTGCTATCGCCCTCCTGGGACTGTTTGATGGGGGACAGTGTAAAGGGAGCTTTACTCTGTATTGAACCCCGTACTGTCCCTGTCCTGGGAGTGTTTGATGGGGGATAGTGTAGAGGGAGCTTTACTCTGCATCTAACCCCACGCTGTACCTCTCCTAGGAGTGTTTGATGGGGGAGTGTCGAGGGAGCTTTACTCTGTATCTAACCCTGTGCTGTCCCTGTCCTGGGAGTCTTTGATTGGGGAAAGTGTAGAGGGAGCTTTACTCTGTATCTAACCCCGTACTGTACCTGTCCTGGGAATATTTGATATTAGACCGTGTAGAGGGAGCTTTACTCTGTATCTAACCCTGTGCTGTCCCTGTCCTGGGAATGTTTGATGGGGGGCAGTGTAGAGGGAGCTTTACTCTGTATCTAATCCCGTACTATACCTGTCCTGGGAGTGTTTGATGTGGGGACAGTGTAGAGAGAGCTTTACTCTGTATCTAACCACGCGCTGTCCCTGTCCTGGGAGTGTTTGATGGGGACAGTGTAGAGGGAGTTTTACTCTGTATCTAACCCAATGCTGTACAAGTCCTATAAATGTTTGATAGGAGACAGTGTATAGGGAGCTTCACTCTGTATCTAACCCCGTGTTGTACCTGTCCTGGGAGTGTTTGATGGGGGACAGTGTAGAGGGTGCTTTACTCCGTATCTAACCCCGTACTATACCTGTCCTGGGAGTGTTTGATAGGAGACAGTGTATAGGGAGCTTTATTCTGTATCTAACCCCGTGTTGTACCTGCTCTTGGAGTGTTTGATGGGGGACAGTGTAGAGGGAGCTTTACTCTGTATCTAGCCCCATGCTGCACCTGTCCTGGGAGTGTTTGATGGGGGACAGTGTAGAGGGAGCTTTACTCTGTATCTAACCCCATATTGTACCTGTCCTGGGAGTGTTTGATAGTGGGGACAGTGTAGAGGGAGCTTTACTCTGTATCTAACCCGGTGCTGTCCCTGTCCTGGGAGTGTTTGATGTGGGACAATGTAGAGGGAGCTTTACTCTGTATCTAACCTCATGCTGTATCTCTCCTGGTAGTGTTTGATGGTGGGGTGTAAAGGGAGCTTTACTCTGTATCTAACCCCGTGGTGTACCTATCCTGGGAGTGTTTGATAGGAGACAGTGTAGAGAGAGCTTTACTCTGAATCTAACCCCGCACTGTACGTGTCCTGGGAGTGTTTATTGGGGGACAGTGTAGAGAGAGCTTTACTCTGAATCTAACCCCGCACTGTACGTGTCCTGGGAGTGTTTGGGCAGTGTGTTTTGTTGTGTTTCTGGGAGTTGGGGGACAGTGTAGAGGGAACTTTACTCTGTATCTAACCCCGTGTTGTACCTGTCCTGGGATTGTTTGATAGGAGACAGTGTAGAGGAAGCTGTATTCTGTGTCTAACCCTGTGCTCTAGCTGTCCTGGTAGTGTTTGATGGGGGAGTGTAGAGGGAGCTTTACAGCGTATCTAACCCCATGCTGTACCTGTCCTGGGAGTGTTTGATGAGGACAGTGTAGAGGGAGATTTACTCTGTATCTAACCCTGTGCTGTACCTGTCCTGGGAGTTTTTGATGGAGGACAGTGTAGAGGGAGATTTACTCTGTACCTAACCCCGTGTTGTACCTGCCCTGGGAGTGTTTGATGGAGGACAGTGTAGAGGTAGCTTTACTGTTTATATAACCCCATGCTGTACCTGTCCTGGGAGTGTTTGATAGGGGACAGTATAGAGGTAGCTTTACTCTTTATCTAACCCCGTGTTGTGCCTGCTCTGGGAGTGTTTGATAGGAGACAGTGTAGAGGGAGCTTTACTCTGCATCGGACACTATGCTGTACCTCTCCTGGGAGTGTTTGATGGGGGACAGTGTAGAGGGAGCTTTACTCTGTATCTAACCCCGTACTGTACCTGTCCTGGGAGTGTTTGATAGGAGACCGTGTAGAGGGAGCTTTACTCTGTATCTAACCCCGTGCTGTACCTGTCCTGGGAGTGTTTGATGGGGGGCAGTGTAGAGGGAGCTTTACTCTGTATCTAACCCCGTGCTGTACCTGTCCTGGGAGTGTTTGATGTGGGGACAGTGTAGAGGGAGCTTTACTCTGTATCTAACCCCGTGCTGTCCCTGTCCTGGGAGTGTTTGATGGGGACAGTGTAGAGGGAGTTTTACTCTGTATCTAACCCCGTGCTGTACCTGTCCTGGGAGTGTTTGATGGGAGACAGTGTATAGGGAGCTTCACTCTGTATCTAACCCCGTGCTGTACCTGTCCTGGGAGTGTTTGATGGGGGACAGTGTAGAGGGAGCTTTACTCTGTATCTAACCCCGTGCTATACCTGTCCTGGGAGTGTTTGATAGGGGACAGTGTAGAGGGAGCTTTATTCTGTATCTAACCCCGTGTTGTACCTGTTCTTGGAGTGTTTGATGGGGGACAGTGTAGAGGGAGCTTTACTCTGTATCTAGCCCCATGCTGCACCTGTCCTGGGAGTGTTTGATGGGGGACAGTGTAGAGGGAGCTTTACTCTGTATCTAACCCCATATTGTACCTGTCCTGGGAGTGTTTGATAGTGGGGACAGTGTAGAGGGAGCTTTACTCTGTATCTAACCCGGTGCTGTCCCTGTCCTGGGAGTGTTTGATGTGGGACAATGTAGAGGGAGCTTTACTCTGTATCTAACCTCATGCTGTATCTCTCCTGGTAGTGTTTGATGGTGGGGTGTAAAGGGAGCTTTACTCTGTATCTAACCCCGTGGTGTACCTATCCTGGGAGTGTTTGACTGGGGACAGTGTAGAGGGAGCTTTACTCTGTATCTAACCCCGTACTCTACGTGTCCTGGGAGTGTTTGATAGGAGACAGTGTAGAGAGAGCTTTACTCTGAATCTAACCCCGCACTGTACGTGTCCTGGGAGTGTTTATTGGGGGACAGTGTAGAGAGAGCTTTACTCTGAATCTAACCCCGCACTGTACGTGTCCTGGGAGTGTTTGTTGGGGGACAGTGTAGAGGGAACTTTACTCTGTATCTAACCCCGTGTTGTACCTGTCCTGGGATTGTTTGATAGGAGACAGTGTAGAGGAAGCTGTATTCTGTGTCTAACCCTGTGCTCTAGCTGTCCTGGTAGTGTTTGATGGGGGAGTGTAGAGGGAGCTTTACAGCGTATCTAACCCCATGCTGTACCTGTCCTGGGAGTGTTTGATGAGGACAGTGTAGAGGGAGATTTACTCTGTATCTAACCCTGTGCTGTACCTGTCCTGGGAGTTTTTGATGGAGGACAGTGTAGAGGGAGATTTACTCTGTACCTAACCCCGTGTTGTACCTGCCCTGGGAGTGTTTGATGGAGGACAGTGTAGAGGTAGCTTTACTGTTTATATAACCCCATGCTGTACCTGTCCTGGGAGTGTTTGATAGGGGACAGTATAGAGGTAGCTTTACTCTTTATCTAACCCCGTGTTGTGCCTGCTCTGGGAGTGTTTGATAGGAGACAGTGTAGAGGGAGCTTTACTCTGCATCGGACACTATGCTGTACCTCTCCTGGGAGTGTTTGATGGGGGACAGTGTAGAGGGAGCTTTACTCTGTATCGAACCCCGTACTGTACCTGTCGTGGGAGTGTTTGATAGGAGACCGTGTAGCGGAGCTTTACTCTGCATCTAACCCCATGCTGTACCTCTCCTGGGAGTGTTTGATGGGGGACAGTGTAGAGGGAGCTTTACTCTGTATCTAACCCCGTACTGTACCTGTCCTGGGAATATTTGATATTAGACCGTGTAGAGGGAGCTTTACTCTGTATCTAACCCCATGCTGTCCCTGTCCTGGGAGTGTTTGATGAGGGACAGTGTAGAGGGAGCTTTACTCTGTATCTAACCCCGTACTGTACTTGTCCTGGCAATATTTGATATTAGACAGTGTAGAGGGAG
This sequence comes from Sphyrna mokarran, assembly GCA_024679065.1. Taxonomy (NCBI): domain Eukaryota; kingdom Metazoa; phylum Chordata; class Chondrichthyes; order Carcharhiniformes; family Carcharhinidae; genus Sphyrna; species Sphyrna mokarran. Next base: position 273,752 of record JAGIQG010000016.1, read on the forward strand.
CTTTACTCTGTATCGAAGCCCGTACAATACCTGTCCTGGGAGTGTTTGATGGGGGGACAGTGTCGAGAGAGCTTTACTCTGTATCTAACCCCGTGCTGTCCCTGTCCTGGGAGTGTTTGATGGGGGACAGTGTAGAGGGAGCTTTACTCTGTATCTAACCCCGTACTGTACTTGTCCTGGGAATATTTGATATTAGACAGTGTAGAGGGAGCTTTACTCTGTATCTAACTCCGTGCTGTCCCTGTCCTGGGAGTGTTTGTTGGGGGACAGTGTAGAGGGAGCTTTACTCTGTATCTAACCCCGTACTGTACTTGTCCTGGGAATATTTGATATTAGACAGTGTAGAGGGAGCTTTACTCTGTATCTAACCCCACGCTGTCCCTGTCCTAGGAATGTTTGATGGGGGACAGTGTAGAGGGAGCTTTACTCTGTATCTAATCCCGTGCTGTACCTATCCTGGGAATGTTTGATTGGGGATAGTGTAGAGGGAGCTTTACTCTGTATCTAACCCCGTACTATACCTGTCCTGGGAGTGTTTGATGTGGGGACAGTGTAGAGAGAGCTTTACTCTGTATCTAACCACGCGCTGTCCCTGTCCTGGGAGTGTTTGATGGGGGACAGTGTAGAGGGAGTTTTACTCTGTATCTAACCCAATGCTGTACCTCTCCTGGGAGTGTTTGATGGGGGAATGTAGAGGGAACATTACTCTGTATCTAACCCCGTGCTGTACCAGTCCTGGAAATGTTTGATAGGAGACAGTGTATAGGGAGCTTTACTCTGTATCTAACCCCGTGTTGTACCTGTCCTGGGAGTGTTTGATGGGGGACATTGTAGAGCGTGCTTTACTCTGTATCTAACCCCGTACTATACCTGTCCTGGGAGTGTTTGATGGGGGACAGTGTAGAGAGAGCTTTACTCTGTATCTAACCCCGCGCTGTCCCTGGCCTGGGAGTGTTTGATGGGGGACAGTGTAGAGGGAGCTTTACTCTGTATCTAATACCGTGCTGTACCTATCCTGGGAATGTTTGATTGGGGACAGTGTAGAGGGAGCTTTACTCTGTATCTAACCCTGTGCTGTACCTGTCCTGTGAGTGTTTGATCGGAGACAGTGTAGAGGGAGCTTTACTCTGTCTCTAACCCCGTCCTGTCCCTGTCTTGGGAGTGTTTGATTGGGGACAGTGTAGAGGGAGCTTTACTCTGTTTCTAACCCCATATTATACCTGTCCTGGGAGTGGTTGATGGGGGTAAAGTGTAGAGAGAGCTTTACTGTTTGTCTAACCCCGCGCTGTCCCTGTCCTGAGAGTGTTTGATTGGGGACCTTGTAGAGGGAGCTTTACTCTGTATCTTATCCCGTACTGTACCTGTCTTGGGAATGTTTGATTGGGGACAGTGTAGAGGGAGCTTTACTCTGTATCTAACCCCGTGTTGTACCTGTCCTGGAAGTGTTTGATGGGGGAGTGAAGAGGCAGCTTTACTCTGTATCTAACCCCGTGCTGTCCCTGTCCTGGGAGTGTTTCATGGGGGACAGTGTAGAGAGAGCTTTACTCTGTATCTAACCTCGTGCTGTACTTGTCCCGGGAATGTTTGATGGGGGGACAGTGTAGAGGGAGCTTTATTCTGTATCTAACCCTGTACTATACCTGTCTTGGGAGTGTTTGATAGGAGACAGTGTAGAGGGAGCTTTACTCTGTATCTAACCCCGTACTATACCTATCCTGGGAGTGTTTGATTTGGATGTAAATTGCCGGCATTGGATTGGGGTGGTAAGAACTCAGTAAGAATTTAGCAACATCAATTTTTAATCCAACCGATTTATTTGATAGTAAAATTGCGAGCTTTCAACACTCTGTGTCTTCCTCAGGCAAATGCAGCATTCTGGTCAGAACACTGCATTTGCCCGAGGAAGACACAGCATGTTGAAAGCTCGCAATTGTACTATCAAATAAATCGGTTCAATTAAAAATTGGTGTTGCTAAATTCTTACTGGGTGTTTGATTGGGGACAGTGTAGAGGGAGCTTTACTCTGTATCTGACCGCTTGCTGTACCTGTCCTGGGAGTGTTTGATAGGAGACAGTGTAGAGGGAGCTTTACTCTGTATCTAACCCCGTACTATACCTGTCTTGGGAGTGTTTGATGGGGGGACAGTGTAGAGAGAGCTTTACTCTGTATCTGACCGCTTGCTGTACCTGTCCTGGGAGTGTTTGATAGGAGACAGTGTAGAGTGAGCTTTACTCTGTATCTGACCCCGTGCTGTACCTGTCCTGGGAGTGTTTGGTGGTAGAATGGGAGCCACAGTTGATTCAGTCCGGTAGTGATGGTCGGAATGATTGTCTGTACTTTATCCGCAGAACATGTTTTTGGAATGGAGCTCACACAGGATTGAGTTTGAGCTGATTAATGTTTCTGTGCAGTTAATGCTGATTGAAGCTCTCATTCTGTTTGCTGTTGGGACACCTGATTCAGCGCCTGAGAGTGAGGCGGCAGTGGAAAGTTCTTCTCCGCTTTGTGTTGTGACCCAGTTCGTGGCGTGGAGCTCAGTACCGATCTGATTACTGCCTTGTCAGTGGGGAACTGGAGATCACCTGCAGTCTCTCTGGGAATCACATCCCAATTTCACTTCTGCATCCCTCTTATTTTCAGTCTTATTTAATCCTTCCCCTCGCTGCTTCCATTGCATTGATTTTAAATTCTAATTTTTAATTCTCCTTCAACCTTGAGGCATTGCTATTTGCTGTTTCTCCAAATCAGCCCTTTAATTAATCCCTTTATTCACTTCTTCCCTTTCCCGTCAGCAGAAAATCATGACATTAACTCTCTCACTCCCGCTGTTCTGCACTCACATTATCACCTGTTACTTTGAGCTTCATATCTCAGTCCTCTGAATATGTTCTCTCTCTCCCGCGTTCTTTCACTCTGTCTCCGTCACTCGCTCTCTTTCCTTCTGTTTATTTTCTCTTTCCCCGCCCCCCAACCACACCCCATCCCCGTTTCTCTGTATCTCTGCGTGTGTGTCTGTGTGTGTGTGTGTCTGTGTGTGTGTGTGTGTGTGTGTGTGTGTCTATCTGTCTCCCCCCCTTCCCCCCCCCCCGCCTCTCTGTCTTTGTCTCTATTTTTCCCTCTGTCCCTGCACTTCTCTTTCTACGTATATTTCTCTCTCTCGCCATCTTTCTCACTCTCTGCCCCCTTCTTCCTCTGTCTGTCTCTATCTCGCTTTTTCAGTTACTCTTTCTCTGTCTGTCTCCTCTCTTTCTGTCTCTCTGTCTGTCTCCCTCTCTCTCTTTCTGTGTTTTTTTTCTCTCTGTCTCTCTCTCGCTCTCTCTCTGTCTCCATGCCTGTCTCTGTCTCCGTCTCTGTCTCTCTCTCTCTCTCTGCCTGCCTCTCTGTCTCTCTCTGTCTCTCTTTCTGTTTCTCTGCCTCTCTGTTCTCAATGTTTGTCTGCTTTCCTCTCCCTCTGTCTCTCTCTCTCTCTGTCTCTGAGCCTGTCTCTCTTTCTCTGTCTCTCCCTCTCTCTCTCACTCTATCTCTGTCACTCTGTCTCTCTCTCCATCTCTCTTTCTCTGTCCCCCTCTCTCTCCCTCTGTTTCACTGCCTCTCTGTCTCTCAATGTTTCGATCTGTGTCCCTCTTCCTCTGTCTTTCTCTCTTTTCTCCCTCTCTGTCCATCTCTCTTTCTCTGTCTTTCTCTCTCTCTCTCTGTCTCTCCCCTCTCTCTCTCTCTGTTTCTCTGTCTCTGTCTCTCACTCTCTCTCTCTGTCTCACTCTGTTTCTTTATCTTTGTCTCTCTCTCTCTGTCTCTTTCCCCTACCTCTCTATCTCTGTCTCTCCTTCTCTCTTTGTCACTCTCTGTCTCTCTGTCTCTGTCTTTCTCTGTCTCTCTCTCTCTGTCTCACTCAGATTATCTCTCTCTGTCTTTCTCTGTCTCTCTGCCTATCTGTCTGTCTGTCTCTCTCTCTCTCTTTCTCTCTGTTTCTCTCCCTCTCTCTGTCTGTCTCTCTCCTTCTCTCTGGCTTCCTCTTTCTTCGCCTCTCTCTTGTTGTCTCTCCTGTCTATCTCTCACCCTCTCTTTCTCTGTCTTTTTCTATCTTTCCCTGTTTCTCTCTTTCTGTCTTTCTTTGTCTCTCTCTCTGTCTCTGTGGCTCTGAATGTTTGTGTTGTCTCTCTCTCTCTCTCTGTTCCTTCCTCTCTGTCTCTCTCTTTGTTCATCTGTCTCTCTCTCTCCGTCTCTCTCTCTCTGTCTGTCTCTGTCTCTGTGTCTCTGTCTCTCTCTGTCTTTCTATTTCTTTCCGTGTCTTTCTGTCTGCTTCTCTCTCTCTGTCTGTCTCTCTCCCCCTCCCTCTGTCTCTCTCTTTCTGCCTTTCTCTTCCTTCTTTGTCTCTATCTCTCTCTCTGTCTCTCTTTGACTCTCTCTGTATCTCCCCGACTCAGTCTGTCTCTCTGTCTGTCTCTATCTCTCCGTCTCTCTCTCCCTCTGTCTCTCTCTCTCTCTCTCCCTCTCTCCCTCTATCTCCCGCTGTCTCACTCTGTCTCCCTGTCTCTGTCTTTTTATTTCTCTCTCTGTCTGTCTCTGTCTGTCTGTCTCTCTGTCTCTCCCCCCCCCCACACCGTCCCCCCACAGCCCTCCCCCGTCTGTCTTTCTCTCTCTCTGTCTCTCTCTCTCTCTCTCTGTCTTCCTCTCTCTTTCTCTCTCTCTGTCTCTGACTCTCTCTCTCTGTCTCTCCTATACTATTTGACGTGTCCCGGAGTTCAGACTGACGGAATTTGATGAGAATTTGTTGCTGATTGAATGAAAGTATTTGTGAATGTCGGCGGACCGTCCTTTTGTGTTATTTTTTATGAATAAAGGCGGATGGTTTGAAGTTTGAATTTGCAGTGATGTTCAAATTCAGATGTTGAATTTGCAGGGGATGTTGAGCAGGCGGTTATTCTGAGACTGACTGAGAGGCGAGCAGTTTCAGACTGTGAGCTTTATCTGGTACAGAGCTGCGGATTCAGGTGGGAATTGTGATCAGGTCGGAAGGCTGTGACATGGAGAGTTATAAACACACATCAGATTCTCTCACAGCCTGGGGTCCCGGCTTTTCCTGTTGATTCCGCCTTTCTGAAGCCCCCTCCCCTCCTCCTATCTGAGTCGTGACCGGCAGTGCCTAAATTTTCCGGACTTTTCCTGGTCACGACACGGCAGCTGCACACCCCTGGGAGGACCGTGAGACTCGCTGATTCCCCCCCCCCCCCCCCTCCCCCCTCCCTAACTCCTCTATAACTACAGGGCTGCTTCACCAGAGCCGGAGAGATTCAGCGACACACAGCCCTTCCCTCACAGCTCCGGGGTAGAGAGGGAGCCAGCCGCCGCTCACACTGACCCGGTTTGTACTCAATATCTGTCTCTGTCCACCCGCCCTCCTCCCCTCTGACTATTCCCCATTCTGACTCAATCCTCCATCCCCAGAATCTTTCCTTCCCGCCACACTCCCTCCCTCCGCACTCCCTCCCTCCGCACTCCCCCCCCCCACCCCCCCCCTCCACACTCTTCCTCCTCCCTCCCTCCACACTCTCTCCCTCCGCACTCCCCTTCCGCACTCCCTCCCTCCCATCCCTCACTCTATACTCCCTCCCTCCACACTCCCTCCCTCCACACATCCTCACTTACACTCCCTCCCTCCGCACTCCCTCCCCCCCGCACTCCCTCCCTCCACACTCCGTCCTCCACACTCCCTCCCTCCGCACTTCCCCTCCGCACTTCCTCCCTCCACAGTCTCTCTCTCCTCCCTCCCTCCACACTCCCTCCCTCCGCACTTCCCCTCCGCACTTCCTCCCTCCACAGTCTCTCTCCTCCCTCCCTCCACACTCCCTCCCTCCACACTCCCTCCCTCCGCACTCCTTCCCTCCACACTCCCTCACTCCACATTCTCACTCTCTCCTCCCTCCCTTCACACTCCCTCCCTTCACATTATCTCCTCATTCCGTCCTCACATTAGCGGAACACGGTGACTCCTGTTCCCGAATGTAAAGCGCTCCAACGGGTGAGATTATTGACCCTCGCGTTACCTCAGAAACTATTTTATAATAGCGATGACCTTTCGGCCTGATCCCTCACTCTGTTCCTTTCTCCATCTCTCTCCGTCCCTCTCTCTTTCTGTTTCGCTTTTTATTTCTCTCCATGATTTGAGTGTTTTTTTCCATGTATTTTTTTTTCTAATTCCACGGGAACCTGTTTCTGAATGTGTCCTGTTCTGTTAGCAGAACTGATACTTGTGATAACTACACCACGTCCCAGTGTCTTAAATTCTCGTTCTGTCTCTCTGTCTCACTCTCTGTGCCTCTCTCTGTCTCTTTTTTACTCCCTCTATCCCACTCTTCGTCTGCATCTCTCTCTTTCTCTCTCTTTCTGTATCTATCTCTTTATCTCTGTCTTTCTTTCTCTCTCTGTCCCTCTGTGTCCCTCTCTGCCTCTATCTTTGTTTCTCTTACTCTATCTCTTTATGTCTTTCTGTGTTTTTTTTCTATTTCTCTGTCTCTGCTTTTCTCTCTCTCTCTCTCTGTCTCTCTCTTTCTCTGTCTCTCTCAGGGTGGTTGTAGAGAGTTGTTTTTCAAACTGAAGGCCTGTGACCAGCGGTGTGCCTCAGGGATCAGTGCTGGGCCCACTGTTATTTGTTATTAATATAAATTATGATTTGGATGAGAATATAGGACGAATGGTTAGTAAGTTTGCAGATGACACCAAGATCAGTGGCATAGTGGACAGTGAAGAAAGTTATCTCCAATTACAATGGGATCTTGATCAATTGGGTCAGTGGGCTGACGAATGACAAATGGAGTTTAATTTAGATAAATGTGAGGTGATGTATTTTGGTCGATTGAACCAGGGCAGGACTCACTCAGTTAATGGTAGGGCGTTGGGGAGAGTTACAGAATAAAGAGATCTCGGGGTACAGGTTCATAGCTCCTTGGAAGTGGAGTCACAGGTGGACAGAGTGGTGAAGAAGGCATTGGGCAATGCTTGGTTTCATTGGTCAGAACATTGAATACAGGAGTTGGGACGTCTTGTTGAAGTTGTACAAGACATTGGTAAAGCCACACTTGGAATACTGTGTACAGTTCTGGTCACCCTATTATAGAAAGGATATTATTAAACTAGAAAGAGTGTAGAAAAGATTTACTGGGATGTTACCGGGACTTGATGGATTGAGTTATAAGGAGAGGCTGGATAGACTGGGACTTTTTTCTCTGGAGTGTAGGAGGCTGAGGGGTGATCTTATAGAGATCTATAAAATAATGAGGGGCACAGATCAGCGAGATAGTCAATATCTTTTCCCAAAGGTAGGGGGGAGTCTAAAACTAGAGGCTATGGGTTTAAGGTGAGAGGGGAGAGATACAAAAGGGTCCAGAGGGGCGAGTGTTTCACACAGAGGGTGGTGAGTGTCTGGAATGAGCTGCCAGAGGCAGTAGTAGAGGTGGGTACAATTTTATCTTTTAAAAAGCATTTAGACAGTTACATGGGTACGATGAGTATAGAGGGATATGGGGCAAAATACAGGCAATTGGGATTAGTTTAGGTGTTTAAAAGAAGGGTGGCATGGACAAGTTGGGCCGAAGGGCCTGTTTCCATGCTGTAAACCTCTGTGACTCTATGACTTTATGACTCTCTCTCTCTGTGTCTCACTCTTCCTTTCTCTCTGTTCCCCCCCCCACCTCTCTCTCTCTGTTTTTCTCTTTCTCTCTCTCTCTCTCTCTGTCTGACTTTCGCTCTCTCTCTCTCTCTGTCTCTCCCTGTCTCTCTCCATCTCTCTCACTCTCTGTCTGTCTCTCTCTGTCTGTCTCTCTGTGTTTCTCTTTCTGTCTGTCTCTCAGTCTGTCTTTCACTCTCTGTCTCTCTTACTCTCTCTGTCTCTCTCTCTCTATCTATCTATCTCTGTGTCTCGCTGTCTCTCTCTTACTGTTGCTCCATCCCTTCTTTTTTCACTCTGGGTTACTTTCTCTGCCTGTCTGTTGCTGCATATCCTCCCTCCCCCTCCCCCTTCCCCTTCTCTTCCTCCTTCCCTTCCCCTCCTCTTCCCCTTTCTCTTCCCCATTCCCTTCCTCCTCCTCCCCTTCCCCCTCCCTCCTTTACCTCCTTTACTTTTTCAATCTGTGAGATCACCCCTGCTGTTCTCCTGCCTGGCCCCGGCTCTCATTCCTGAGCTTAAGCTGGAGACGGCCAAGCTTGCTGGTTTCATGGTCTCCAGTTAGAGATGGTGAATGAAGGGAATGTGTGCAGGCTCCGGGAGAGGGCCCACACGCTATCCCATGCATTCAGCGAAGGATCCTCTCCCTGATGGCAGTCTCACTCCTCAATCCCAGATCTCACCCAATCTCCAGCCCTACTGCAGTAACTCTGAAGGCGAAGGACAGTTTGCTGGAACAAGCTCTCCAGCAGATAATCGGAGGCTATTCTCAGTGGAACCCAACCTTCCAGAAAATGATTCCCCCTTTCCTGCTCTGAGCTGAATTGCCCGTGCCCATTCAGCACATCTGGGTCAGACTGAATCCAGCTGTGAATCTGCCTCACTGGGTCTGTTATTCATAGAACCACACAGTGCGATAGAGGCCCTTCGGCCTATCAAATCTACACTAACACATTAAAAACACCTGAACTCCCAGCTAATCCCACTGCCCACACTTGGCCCATTGCCCTGAATGTTACACCGTGCCGAGTGCTCATCCAGGTACTTTTTAAAGGATGTGAGGCATTCCGCCCCCCACCATCCCCCCCCACCCCCAAAGACAGCACATTCCAAACCCCCACCACCTTCTGGGAAAAAAGTTTTTTTTCACATCCCCCTCCATCAACCCCCTGCCCCTCACATTGAAGTTGTGTCCCCCTCCTGACTGACCCTCAACTAAGGGGAACAGCTGCTCCCTCTCCCACTCTGTCCGTGCCCCTCATAACCTTGTCCCTCAATCAGATCCCCCTCAGTCTTCCTCGCTCTAATGAAAACAATCCAAGCCTTTCTAACCTCTTTTTATAACTCCGTCCCAGGGCAGCATCCCGGTGAATCTCCTCTGCACCCCCTCCAGTACAATCACATCCTCCCTATAATGTGGCGTCCGGAACTGCACACAGTGCTCCAGCTGTGGCCTCACCAAAGTTCCACACAACCCCAACACCCCCTCTCTGTAATCTATAGCCTGATTGATAAAGGTCAGTGTGCCCTATACCTTCATCACCACCCTGTTAACCTGCTCTTCCGCTGTCAGAGATTACACCAACATGCCACACTACTGCTTCACAGCGCCAAGGACCTGGGTTCAATTCCAGCCTCGGGTCACCATCTGTGTGAGTTTACACACTATCCCCGTGTCTGCGTGGGTTTCCTCTGGGTGCTCTGGTTTCCTCCCACAGTGCAAAGAGGCTAAATTGAAGTTACTTCCAGGGGATTAACAAAGTAAATTTGTGGGGTTACGGGAATAGCGTCTGGGTGGGATTGTGGTCGGTGCAGACTCGATGGGCCGAATGGTCTCCTGCACTGCAGGAATTCTATATAAAAAATCTATTCCAATCACCTCTCTGTTGCACAGAACCGCCTGGTACCCTAATATTCATTGGGTACTTTCTTATCAAATTACTTTTCTCATAGTATCTCGCCTCACAGGATTCACACAGGGGAGGAATTTACAAATTCCTGCGTTTCCCGGAATGTTGTTGAATGGTGAGAGGATAACCGGGAAAAGTACTGTCAGCCAATGAGAAAAGAGTGAGTGTTCAGGAAGGGAATGAATGGGGAAGAGTGAAACAGAGGGATAAATCAGATTCTAAAACATCTCCGTTTCTCCCTCAGATCTCTGCTACCTGCTCACTTCAGCCATGGACTCATACCTCCTGTCCTGTCTCTACAACGATGCCTCACTTCAACAGGTTCCTACCGAACTGGACCTCAGTTCACACGGTGAGTCCGGCTATTGGACTGGGGGAACTTCACTTCTCCCTCAGTCCCACGGAGACAAACACTACAGAGAGCAGATGCAGGGACCCGACTGTAATAATGATCACTCTCTGCCAGTCTGAGAGTTCAGTTCAAAAGATTAGGGTGCAAAGCGAGGAAAACCCGCTCACAGCAAAAAAAAACAAACCTCAATTCCAGAGAATTCCCGAAATGATTCGAGCGGGAACCCCGAAAGGGAACGGTGCAATAGGCTGGCGTAAGGTATTCGGGGAGACACACAGATAAACTTAATCTAACCCCGTGCTGTACCTGTCCTGGGAGTGTTTGATGGGGGGACAGTGTAGAGGTAGCTTTACTCTGTATCTAACCCCGTGCTGTACCTGTCCTGGGAGTGTTTGATGGGGAACAGTGTAGAGGGAGCTTTACTGTATTACCCGTGCTGTCTGTCCTGGGAATGTTTGATGGGGGGACGTGTAGAGGAGCTTTACTCTGTATTAACCCCGTGCTGTACCTGTCCTGGGAGTGTTTGATGGGGGGACAGTGTAGAGGTAGCTTTACTCTGTATCTAACCCCGTGCTGTACCTGTCCTGGGAGTGTTTGATGGGGAACAGTGTAGAGGGAGCTTTACTCTGTATCTCGCCTATATGTGACTCCGGGCCCACTGCAATGTGATTGAGGTTGAAATAATCTGAAGGATAATTATGGAAGAGAAACTGCCGCCAGTCACGGCTACGCCCCCTGGCCGAATAATAGAAAATCTCGGCAATTTCCCCAGGTCATCATTTTCCAGGGATTCCTGGTTAGTAATCATTAGGCCGAAGGGAATAACTCCTCCCTCCTGAAGTACTGGATGAAAACGTTCATTCATCCTGGATCCCAGATTAAATCTCTCCATCACTGCCTCACTCACAGCACTGCTGACACACCACGTTGGCAGTAGTTTTTTTTTGCGGGGGGGAGGTTGGGGGTGTCACATTGATTGTACCATAGACACCAGTCTGATTTCATCTCGTTTCCCGTCCAAATCTTTGGAAGAAAACTTTAGTCACATCCTGTGCAGATGGAATGGAGTTTAGCGGGTGAGCACGGGCTGCTGATATTATTTGTACACTGCTCCCTAGGAACCAGACTTGGATCCCGATCTTTCTTTCTGTATCTATCTCTAGCGCTATGTCTCTCAGACACTTTATCCTCAGCACCCAACCCCGCCCCTCCTCATTCCCAATCTCCTTCCTTGTGACTCCTTTTACCAACTCTGTCTCCATCGCTTCCTCTTTCTCTCTCCCTCTCCTTAACCTTGTTATCTATCTCTGTTTCGATCCCTTACGTTCAGTCTTTACCAGTACACCACTTCCACTTCTTTTGCCTGTTATTATCTGTGTCTCTTTGTCGCTATCCCCGTCTCCTGTCTCTCTCTCTTTCTCCCGCTGTCACATTTTCTCTTTCTCATTCTATTTGTACAATTTTGCCTCCAGCTGCCGCTCTTACCCTCTCTGCTTATGTTTATAACTAGTTCTTTCTTTTTATCATTCCGCTTATCTTTCTCTCTGCCCCTCCGTCTCTTTCTCTCTTTCGATCGCTCTCTCTCTCTCTCATTTTCTCACTTTTTCTTTCTCTGCCTGTCTTTGTCTCTCTCTTTCTCTCCACCCCCGCCCATCTACCTCTTTCCCTTTACTAAAACCTTCCTTTACAATAGCGTGGAGCAGCACTGCTGTCTCACAGCGCCAGGGACTCGGGTTCCATTCCAGCCTCGGGTCACTGTCTGTGTGGAATTGCACGTTCTCCCCGTGTCTGCATGAGTTTGCACTGAGTGCTCTGGTTTCCTCCCACGGTCCGAAAGACGTGCTGGTTGGATGGATTGGCCATGCTAAATTCTTCCCTCAGTGTAACCGAACAGGCACTGACTGTGGCAACTAGGGGGGTTTTCACAGTAATTTCATTGCAGTGCTAATGTAAGGCTCTTTGTGACAATAAATAAAAAGTGAAATTGAAACGAGGAATACCATTGGGTCCATCAATCCTGTTACCCACATTAGTAACATCATAATGGTTTTCTGTCTTAACCACAGTTTGTACCTTGTTACTGGGATCCCTTCACCTGTCTGTCTCTCTATCTCTCTGTCTACCCCCCTTCCAATTCTCCCTCTGTCCACCCCCTCCAATTTTCCCTCTGTCCACCCCCTCCAATTCTCCCTCTGTTCACCCCTCCAATTCTCCCTCTGTCCACCCCCTCCAATTCTCACTCTGTCCACCCCCCTCCAATTCCCCATCTGTCCACCACCCTCTGATTCTCCCTCTGTCCACCCCGCTCCAATTCTCCCTCTATCCATCACCCTCTGATTCTCCCTCTGTCCAACCCCCTCCAATTCTCCCTCTGTCCATTACTCTCAAATTCTCCCTCTGCCCATCACTCTCCAATTCTCCCTCTGTCCACCCCACTCCAATTCTCCCTCTTTCCACCCCCCTCTAATTCTCCCTCTGTCCATCACTCTCCAATCCTCTTTCTGTCCACCCCTCAATTCTCCTCTGTCCACCCCCTCCAATTCTCCCTCTGTCCACCCCCTCCAATTCTCCCTCTGTCCACCCCCTCCAATTCTTCCTCTGTCCATTACTCTCCAATTCTCCCTCTTTCCATCACTCTCCAATTCTCCCTCTGTCCACCCCCTCCAATTCTCCCTCTGTCCATCACTCTCCAATCCTCCTTCTGTCCACCCCCTCCAATTCTCCTTCTGTCCACCCCCTCCAATTCTTCCTCTGTCCATTACTCTCCAATTCTCCTTCTTTCACCCCCTCCAATTCTCCCTCTGTCCATCACTCTCCAATTCTCCCTCTGCCCATCACTCTCCAATTCTCCCTCTGTCCACCCCTCCAATTCTTCCTCTGTCCACCCCCCTCCAATTCTCCCTCTGTCTGGCCCCCTCCAATTTTCCCTCTGTCCATCACTCTCCAATCCTCCCTCTGTCCACCAGTCTCCAATTCTCCCTCTGTCCATCACTCTCCAATTCTCCCTCTGTCCACCCCCTCCAATTCTTCCTCTGTCCATCACTCTCCAATCCTCTTTCTGTCCCCCCCTCCAATTCTCCCTCTGTCCACCCTTCCATTCTCCCTCTGTCCACCCCCTCCAATTCTCCTCTGTCCACCCCCTCCAATTCTCCTCTGTCCATTACTCTCCATTCTCCCTCTTTCCTCACTCTCCAATTCTCCCTCTGTCCACCACTCTCCAATTCTCCCTCTGTCCACCCCACTCCAATTCTCCCTCTTTCCACCCCCCTCTAATTCTCCCTCTGTCCATCACTCTCCAATCCTCTTTCTGTCCACCCCCTCCAATTCTCCTCTGTCCACCCCCTCCAATTCTCCCTCTGTCCACCCCCTCCAATTCTCCCTCTGTCCACCCCCTCCAATTCTTCCTCTGTCTATTACTCTCCAATTCTCCCTCTGTCCATCACTCTCCAATTCTCCCTCTGTCCACCCCTCTCCAATTCTCCCTCTGTCCACCCCCCTCCAATTCTCCCTCCTTCCATCACTCTCCAATCCTCCCTCTGTCCACCCCTTCAATTCTCCCTCTGTCCACCCCCTCCAATTCTCCCTCTGTCCATCACTCTCCAATCCTCCCTCTGTCCATCCCCTCCAATTCTCCCTCTGTCCACCCTACTCCAATTCTCCCTCTTTCCACCCATCCTCTAATTCTCCCTCTGTCCATCACTCTCCCATTCTCCCTCTGTCCACCCCCCTCCAATTCTCCCTCTGTCCAACCCCCTCCCCCATCTACTCCTATTGGGGAATGGATGGGGGTTTAAGGCTGTAGTTCAGTGGTTCTGGTGTAAATAGCTTTGCCTGCTGGCGGAGCGGGAAATGAGGAAGGAGAGTTTTACCGGAGCTTGTGTGTGTGTGGGTGGGTGGGGGAGGGGGGGTGGTGGAATCCATTGACCAAGCATTGTATCTTCAGCTTGCAGACTTCCTGTCAGAGTTACAGCCGCTTCCACTGCCTGGATTTATTTACAGCAGCTCGGGTCTGGAATTTCCTCCTGTTGATGTAGATAAAGTGTCCCACTCTCCATCCCCTGCTGGCCCAGCCAGTGAGTGAGTGCTTTCCGGAAAGGAGGTACCCCCCCCACACCCCCTTCTCCCACCGTGCTCTGAGAGCTGGGGACATGGACAGAGAGAGTGGTCCCTGGACCCAGACTGCGGAGACCAGAATCTCACCAGAGAAACCGTGGAAGGTGGAGAGATCCAGACAAAAACAGGGTCAAGTCCTGAGCTCCAATCCAATTGGTGCAGGAAGGGGAAACAGAAAAATCCTTTGGGAAATCTGGGAAGATCTGCAATTGAGGAATTCGAGAATAATAACCGAATGTTTTGAACCTTGGCACTTTTCCGTATGATACGTTGCTAAGTTCATATCCGAGTTGAGGATTGTGGCTGTGACTGATAGAGATTCTCTTTTTTTGAGTGTTTGACAGTGAGAGTAGACTCTGTAATTGGGACCTAATTACAGCTGTTCAAATATCTACTTCCTGCTTCTGATTGAGTTTGTTCCTTTAGCGAGGGGTCAGCAAAATAGAGGGTGCACCCCACACCCCACACAAACAGTTCGCACAGGGTAGCGCCATCGCTGCAGTTTGCAGGAGGTGGGGGGAAGAGGGTCCAGTACTGTGAAAAAGGTGGGGGGGGGGGGGGGGGGGGGGGGGGGGGGTTGGGGGGGGTGGGTGCAGCTGTGTGTCATCGAGTCATAGAGATTTACAGCATGGAAACAGTCCATTCGGCCCAACTTGTCTATGCCACCCCTTTTTTAACACTTAAACTAATCCCAATTGCCGGCATTTGGCCCATATTCCTCTATACCCTGTAACTGTCTAAATGCTTTTTAAAAGACAAAATTGTACCCACCTCTACTACTGCCTCTGGCAGCTCGTTCCAGGCACTCAGCACCCTCTGGGTGAAAAAATTGCCCCTCTGGACCCTTTTGTATCTCTCCCCCCCTCACCTTAAACCCATGCCCTCTAGTTTTAGACTTCCCCCCTACCTTTGGGAAAAGATATTGACTATCTCGCTGATCTTTGCCCCTCATTATTTTATAGACCTCTATAAGATCACCCTCAGCCCCCTATGCTCCAGAGAAAAAAGTCTCCAGAGGGGGTACAGCTGTATGAAGGGCTGTGCAGCTGTGTGGAAAGGGGTACAGCTATGTGGAGGAGTGATTACAGCTGTGTGGAGGGAGTTACAGCTGTGTGGAGAGGGGTACAGCTGTGTGGAGAGGGGTACAGCTGTGTGGAGGGGGATACAGCTGTGTGGAGAGGGGTACAGCTGTGTGGAGGAGGGGTTACAGATGTGTGGAGAGGGATGCAGCTGTGTGGAGAGGGTACAGCTGTGTGGAGGGTATTACAGCTGTGTGGAGGGTATTATGGCTATGTGGAGGGTGGTACAGCTGTGTGGAGGGGGGTTACAGCTGTGTGGAGGAGTGGATACAGCTGTGTGGAGGGTATTACAGCTGTGTGGAGCATATTACAGCTATGTGGAGGGGGGTTACAGCTGTGTGAAGGGGAGTTACAGCTGTGTGAAGGGGGATACAGCTATGTGGAGGGTATTACAGCTGTGTGGAAGGGGTACAGCTGTGTGGAGGAGGGGTTACAGCTGTGTGGAGGGGGGTACAGATGTGTGGAGGAGGATACAGCTGTGTGGAGGGGATACAGCTATGTGGAGGGGGGTACAGCTGTGTGGAGGAGAGGTTATAGCTGTATGGAGGAGGGGTTACAGCTGTGAGGAGGGGGGTAAGCTGTGTGGGAGGGGGTATAGCTGTGTGGAGGGTACAGCTGTGTAGAGGGGGGTACAGCTGTGTGGAGGGGGTACAGCTGTGTGGAGGGGGGTACAACTGTGTGGAGGGGGTACAGCTGTGTGGAGGGGCGTACAGCTGTGTGGAGGGGGTACAGGTGTGTGGAGGGGGGTACAGCTGTGTGGAGGGGGGTTATAGCTATGTGGAGGGGGGTACAGCTGTGTGGAGGGTATTACAGCTGTGTGGAGGGTATTACAGCTGTGTGGAGGGGGGTACAGCTGTGTGGAGGGGGTACAGCTGTGTGGAGGGGGGTACAGCTGTGTGGAGGGTATTACACCTGTGTGGAGGGGGGTACAGCTGTGTGGAGGGTTTTACAGCTGTGTGGAGGGGGTTACAGCTGTGTGGAGGAGGGGTACAGGTGTGTGGAGGGGGTACAGCTATGTGGAAAGGGTAATATTAGGAGGCTTCTCCACTGTCTGTGCCAATGATTGTCTAGAGTTTGACGGAGGTTTCTCTCCTCTGATGCCAGGTGACACACAGCTGATGTACCAGAGTCTGGGAACAGTCTTCAACAGCGGGCAACATTGCTACCAAGTCTCCAAAGGTATGAGGCCATTCGGCCCCTCTCTGAACTCCAATCAGCTCCTGGTTCTAATCTGAGTGTGGCTTCACTTCAGCTTCATGCCCATCTCCCCTCCCACCTGCCACCCCCTCTCCCACTCATCCCATCATCTCTCTCCCCCTTCCCCTCCCACCCCATCTGCCCCTTTCCTCCCCCTCCCACCCTACCTGCCCCTTCCCTCCCCTTCCTCCTTCCCCCACTTCCTCACCTCCCCCTCCTCCCCCTGGCCCCCCCCCTCCAGTACACATCCCTTCTTTGCCAGTTGCACCATTGCCGGATTCCTCTCTGGGTAACCTGCCTCCACTGTTCCCTGGGCTATCATCAAATCGCACAGTGCACAAGAGGCCATTTGATCCATCAGAGATGCACAGGCCTATGAGAAAAACCCCACCTCCTACTGAAGCACTGGGAATAACATTCAGGAATATGGGGAATTGTCGCCTTTACTGAGAGTTACTATAAGGGAGACTGGATGGGCTGAAAGGCCTTTCTGACTGTCTTATCCCATTTTCCAGTCACTGGACCAATCACAAACAGCTAAACCAGTTGGGGGTAGAGAGGAGCTGGGGAGGGGAGTTGGGGAGCCTAGGGAGGAAGTATGGGGGCTAGGGAGGGGTTTGGGAGACTAGGGGGGGAGTGAAGGGTAAAGGGTGGACTACATTGATGGGAAGGGGTGAGGGTAGGGAGAGGAATGGGGGTAAAGAGGGAGCTGGGATGGGTGAGAGGGCTGGGATAGGGAGGGACATGGGGATGGGAAGGGAGTTGGGGAGGGAGGTGAGGGTGGGGACGGTTGGGGGTCTGAAGGGGATGGGGAGAGGTGGGGATAGGTGAGGGGTGTGGGTGGGGTGGGGAGGGTGGAGGCAGAGAGAGAGTTGAGGGTGAGGGAGTGAGGCTAAGGAGAGAGGGTGGGGTAAGGATGGGGTTGGGAGTGTGGGGGGGGGGATATTTGGGGGGAGGCTGACATGGGAACAATCAAGCAGTGGACAGGGGCTGGACAGAGGGCAGGAGCTGGACAGAGGGCAGGAGCTGGGCAGAAAGCAGGAGTTGGGCAGAAAGCAGGAGCTGGGCAGAGGGCAGGAGCTGGACAGAGGGCAGGAGCTGGACAGAGGGCAGGAGCTGGGCAAAGGGTAGGAGCTGTTTGGGTTGGAAGCTGTTTCCCAAAACTGCAGCTCACTGAATCAGAGAATATTCTTTCAGACCTGTCACCCATGCTTGCCCTCAAGGACCTCAATCCCTGGCTTTCCACACTGCCAATCTTCTCCCTTTAACACTTGATGGAATCTGCTGGAACCGCAGTGGGAGACAGGCTGCTTTCCAACTGCGGTTTTGAACTTGTCAGTCCCACCTTAGGACCTGTCCCTGTTTGCAAAGGAGAGAAGCAGAATCATGCAGTTATCTCGGTGCAGCTAGTCAGGGTGTGATGCCTCTACCCTACCCTCCATACAGGAAGTTATCACTTTATTCCAAGTCCCCACCGTCATCAGGATGTGTCTCTGCAGAAATGGTCCCATTCTGCAGGTGAAACTGTGTGAAAGGTGGGTTGACCCCTGAGAGATCAGTCACTCCCCACTTGAGTTTCTGTGTGGAATTAACAGCCAGAACTCTAACACTCTTCCCATAGATCACCAGGATGCTGTGGGAGTGATGGATAGAAGTTGGAGTCAGAGCCCTTATCAAAGGTCACAGTCCTGGACAGAGTTTGGACTCAGTAAGTATTTAGTAGGACTATCAAGACAAATAGTATTTATTGCACAGCCTGAGAGATAATCGAAAAGTAATCCAGACACAATCCACATTAACTGCCAAATGTGCACAGATAGAGTAAAGCTCCCTTTACACTGTCCCCCCCATCAAACACTCCCAGGACAGGTACAGCACGGGGTTAGATACAGAGTAAAGCTCCCTCTACACTGTCACCCCATCAAACACTCCCAGGACAGGTACAGCACGGGGTTAGATACAGAGTAAAGCTCCCTCTACACTGTCCCCCCCATCAAACGCTCACAGGACAGGTACAGCACGGGGTTAGATACAGAGTAATATTTTAATATTTTACAGTTTTGTTTTACATTCCGGTGGGTTAACTCCAGTCTCCTGGGCTGGAACGATCGGAATAATTCCTGAAATCCAGGGGAATGAAACGGATTCCTTGGCTGGGAGAATGAGGTTTGAGGGAGGAAACGAAGCGGGAACTCCAGTGGAATGTGGAAATGTTGAGAGGAAGTGAATGCTTGGCGCATTGTGTGTGCTTCTTTTAGTTTACACAGGTTCCATCTAGTACCTGCTCCTGATTTGAACCTGGATCAGGTGGTGTGCTCTATCCTGTGATGTGAAGCAGTTTGATGCCAGTTGTGAAATAGAGAGGGGTGAATATCCGCTGGCACTCTGAGCTTTGTCCCTGTTCCTCAGGTTAAACTGTTTAACACTGGGTTCATTCCAGCTCCATTCTCCTTCAATGAGTGACACCATTCTCAGCCTAAACTCACCTTCATCTTTCTGGTCAAATAACCTTTCACCCCCTTCCTTAACCTTTCACTCCCTTCCTTAACCTTTCATTCCCTTCCTTAACTTTTCACCCCCTTCCTTAACCTCTCAATCCAATTTGTCTTTAACCCTGGATAACCTTTGACCCTGATAACCTTTCATCCTGATAACATTTTACCTCAATAACCTTTCACCCCGATAATCTTTCACCTTTCACCCCCGATAACCAAGGGTGGTGGGGGCAGGTTGGGGAGGCGGAGGGGGTGGGGGTTCATATAAAAGAGTTACAGAGCTCTGAAGTGTCTCAGCTGAGAAGAGCCCAGTCACTGATTGGTATGGGCTACCAAAGGGTTATGGGTGCATGTTCAGAATGGAAGCTTAATGGTCAGGAGAGGGTGGTGGATGAGGGTCAGGACAGGGGCAAGCCAGTGTCAGGGTCTGATAAGATTCCAGATGAACAGTCAGTATATGGTACTGAGCCTGCCTATCCTTCCAAGCAGCAAAGAACAAGCCGAATGGCCTCCTTCCTGAAGTTCCTATTGGTCTGTGAATGGCGCCCTCTGATGGTGACTGAAGGGAAATGTTCACTTTCAACTTTCTTTCCCATTCCCTGTTCACACTTTTCCTATTCCCTGTTCACACTTTTCCAGTTTCTGATTAAAACTTTCCTTAACACCTTTCCCCTGTTACTGTTCAACCTCTTCCTGTTTGTATTTGCACCTGTCCTATTCCTGTTCACACCTTTCCACTTCCTGTTCACATCTTTCTAAATCCTGTTCACACCTTTCCTGTTTCTGTTCATACTTTTCCTATCCCTGTTTACACCTTCTATTCATGTGTTCCTAACTAGACTATCCATTTGTATCCCTCCGTTCCCTATCTGTTCATGTGGCTATCTAAACAATACATCTATCTAAATGATCCTAGCATGTCTGCCTCAAATACCTAGTTTGGTAATGCATTCCAGACCTCCACCACCCTCTGTGTAAAATATGTCTTCCACTTATCCTATCGAACCTTACCCTCTTTACTTTGAACTTGTGACTCCTTGTGTTTGTCATTTCCGACCTGGGGGAAAAAGCTTCTGACTGTTTACCCTATCTATGCCCTTCAAAAATTTATAAACTTCTATTAGGTCGCCCCTCAACTTCTGTCTTTCCAGAGAAACAACCTTTGTTTATTCAGTCTCACCTCATAACTAATACCCTCCATACCAGGCAACATCCTGGTAAACCTTTTCTGTACTCTTTCCAAGCCTCCACATCCTTCTGATAGTGTGGTGACCAGAACAGGACACAGTATTCCAAATGTGGCCTAACCAATGTTCTGTATAACTGCAATATTGTATGCCAACTTTTATAATCTATGCCCCATCCAATAAAGGCAAGCATGCCACATGCCTTCTTCACCACCTTTTTCACTTGTGTTGCCACCTTTAAGAATCTGTGGACTTGCAAACCTAGGTTCCTCTGTGTGTCTATACTCCTGATGGTTCTGTATTGTATAGCTCACTCCTACATTAGTTCTACCAAACTGCATCATTTCGCATTTATCTGGATTAAATTCCATCTGCCATTTCTCTGCCCAATTTTCCAGCCTATCTTCATCCTGCTGTATTCTCTGACAATGTTCATCACTATCTGCAACTCCAGCAATCTTTGTGTCATCCACAAACTTGCTGATCACACCAGTTACACCTTCTTCCGAATCATTTATATATATCACAAAGAGCAGAGGTCCCTGCACGGAGCCCTGCAGAGCACCACTAGTCACAGACCTCTAATCAGAAAAAGACCCCTCCACTGCTACCCTCTATCTTCTATGGCCA
This sequence comes from Sphyrna mokarran, assembly GCA_024679065.1. Classification (NCBI taxonomy): domain Eukaryota; kingdom Metazoa; phylum Chordata; class Chondrichthyes; order Carcharhiniformes; family Carcharhinidae; genus Sphyrna; species Sphyrna mokarran. Next base: position 294,376 of record JAGIQG010000016.1, read on the forward strand.
AGCCAGTTCTGTAGCCATCTAGTGAGTTCACCTTTTATCCCGTGAGATTTAACTTTTGCACCAGTCTGCCAAGAGGGACCTTGTCAAATGCTTTACTAAAATCCATGTAGACAACATCCACAGCCCTTCCCTCATCAATCATTTTTGTCACCTCCTCAGAAACCTCAACCAAATTTGTGAGGCATGACCTCCCTCGTACAAAACCATGTCATTGATCGCTCATGAGACTGTTCAGTTCTAAATGTATATCGATCCAATCTCTAAGAATCTTCTCCAACAATTTCCCTATCATGGACATCAAGCTCACTGGCCTATAATTACCCAGGTTATCCCTGCTACCCTTCTTCAATAACAGGACACACTTGCTATCCTTCAATCCTCTGGGACCTCACCTGTGTCCAGAGAAGAGATATAGGTTTCTGTCAGAGGCCCAGCAATTTCATCTCTTGTCTCTCTCAGTAATCTGGTAGATATTTATCTACCTCAATGCTTCCCAGAAGACTAAATTTCCTCCCTTGTAATTGTGATTTGTTCTAATGGGTCTACACATCCCTCCAAGACACTCCCAGCCAACATGTCCCTTCCTTTCTGAATACTGATGCAAAGTATTCATTTCAGATCTCACCTACTTCCTTGGGTTCTAAACATAATTCCTCTCCTTTTTTCATGAGAATTCTTTCTCTGACAACCCTCTTGTTGCTAACATGTGTATAAAATGCCTTAAGAGTCTCCTTAATTGTGTCTGCTAAGGATATTTCGGAATCCTCTTTTGCCCTTCTAACTCCCTGTTTGAGTTCTTTCCTACTGTCCCTGTATTCCTCCAGAGCTCCATCTGTTTTTAGGTGCCTGGACCTTACGTACGCCTCTCTTTTCTTTTTGATCAGATCCACAATTTCAGTGGTTATCCACAACTCTCGAATCCTACCTTTCCTATCCTTCCTTTTTACAGGCATGTGCCTGTCCTGCAGCTGTATTAACTGTTCCTTAAAAGACTCCCACGTGCCAGATTTGGATTTATCCCCAAACAACCTCTCCCGATCAACAGCCACCAATCCCTGCCTAATCCAGCTGTAGTTAGCTTTCCCCCAATGCAGCAGCTTACCCGTAGGGCAGTACTCATCCTTTTCCATGACTATTTGAAAGTTTACAGAATTGTGGTCACTATTTGCCATATGTTCCCCTACTGAAACTTTGACAACCTGACCTGGCTCACTCCCCAATACTAGGTCCAGTATAGCTCCCTCTCTAATTGGACTATCAACATATTGTTCCAAAGAATCTTCCTGGATACATTTCATGAATTCCTCCCCATTCAGACCTCCAGCCCTTTCCTGTTCGAGTTCACACCTTTCCTGTTCGAGTTCACACCTTTCCTGATCGAGTTCACACCTTTCCTGTTCCTGTTCACACCTTTCCTGATCCAGTTCACACCTTTCCTAATCCAGTTCACACCTTTCCTAATCCAGTTCACACCTTTCCTAATCCAGTTCACACCTTTCCTGTTCCAGTTCACACCTTTCCTGTTCCAGTTCACACCTTTCCTGATCCAGTTCACACCTTTCCTAATCCAGTTCACACCTTTCCTGTTCCAGTTCACACCTTTCCTGTTCCTGTTCACACCTTTCCTGATCCAGTTCACACCTTTCCTGATCCAGTTCACACCTTTCCTAATCCAGTTTTCCTACTTTCTATCGTTCACACCTTTCCTAATCCAGTTCACACCTTTCCTAATCCAGTTCACACCTTTCCTAATCCAGTTCACACCTTTCCTGTTCCAGTTCACACCTTTCCTGATCCAGTTCACACCTTTCCTGTTCCTGTTCACACCTTTCCTGATCCAGTTCACACCTTTCCTAATCCAGTTCACACCTTTCCTAATCCAGTTCACACCTTTCCTAATCCAGTTCACACCTTTCCTGTTCCAGTTCACACCTTTCCTGTTCCAGTTCACACCTTTCCTGATCCAGTTCACACCTTTCCTAATCCAGTTCACACCTTTCCTGTTCCAGTTCACACCTTTCCTGTTCCTGTTCACACCTTTCCTGATCCAGTTCACACCTTTCCTGATCCAGTTCACACCTTTCCTAATCCAGTTCACACCTTTCCTAATCCAGTTCACACCTTTCCTGTTCCTGTTCACACCTTTCCTGTTCCTGTTCACACCTTTCCTGATCCTGTTCACACCTTTCCTGTTCCTGTTCACACCTTTCCTAATCCTGTTCACACCTTTCCCGATCCTGTTCACACCTTTCCTGATCCTGTTCACACCTTTCCTGATCCTGTTCACACCTTTCCTGTTCCAGTTCACACCTTTCCTGTTCCAGTTCACACCTTTCCTGATCCAGTTCACACCTTTCCTGATCCAGTTCACACCTTTCCTGATCCTGTTCACACCTTTCCTATCTGTTCACACCTTTCTGATCCAGTTCACACCTTTCCTGATCCGTTCACACCTTTCCTGATCAGTTCACCCTTTCCTGATCAGTCCCACTTTCCTGATCCTGTTCACCTTTCCTAATCCATTCACACCTTTCCTGATCCTGTTCACTCCTTTCCTGATCCATTCACACCTTTCCTGATCCAGTTCACACTTTCCTGTCCAGTTCACACCTTTCCTGATCCAGTTCACACCTTTCCTGATCCAGTTCACACTTTCTATTGCCTGTCACTTTCCTGATCCAGTTCACACCTTTCTAATCCAGTTCACACCTTTCCTGATCCTGTTCACATCTTTCCTGATCCAGTTCACACCTTTCCTAATCCAGTTCACACCTTTCCTGATCCTGTTCACTCCTTTCCTGATCCAGTTCACACCTTTCCTGATCCTGTTCACACCTTTCCTAATCCTGTTCACACCTTTCCTAATCCTGTTCACACCTTTCCTGATCCAGTTCACACCTTTCCTGATCCAGTTCACATCTTTCCTGATCCTGTTCACACCTTTCCTGATCCAGTTCACACCTTTCCTAATCCTGTTCACACCTTTCCTAATCCTGTTCACACCTTTCCTGATCCTGTTCACACCTTTCCTGATCCTGTTCACACCTTTCCTGATCCTGTTCACACTTCCTGATCCATTCCACCTTTCCTGATCCTGTTCACCCCTTTCCTGATCCTGTTCACACCTTTCCTGATCCAGTTCACACCTTTCCTGATCCTGTTCAGACCTTTCCTGATCCAGTTCACACCTTTCCTGATACAGTTCACACCTTTCCTGATCCTGTTCACACCTTTCCTGATCCTGTTCACTCCTTTCCTGATCCAGTTCACACCTTTCCTGATCCAGTTCACACCTTTCCTGATCCAGTTCACACCTTTCCTGATCCAGTTCACACCTTTCCTAATCCTGTTCACACCTTTCCTGATGCTGTTCACACCTTTCCTGATCCAGTTCACGCCTTTCCTAATCCTGTTCACACCTTTCCTGATCCAGTTCACACCTTTCCTGATCCAGTTCACACCTTTCCTAATCCTGTTCACAACTTTTCTGTTTCGCTCACATCTTTTCTGACCCTTGACCTTATCAAGTGTACCCCTGTCTTGCTGACCCTCAGGCCAGTGTAGTGAGTTGGGTGCAATGGAAATGGCTACTCTGACTGTCTGACCATTTGTGTTTGTCCCCAGGTGACATGGTGACTCCCTCTCAGTGTGTCCCCCCTTCGGGTTATGATGAATCCGGCTTTAGTTCGGAATCTTTTCAGACTTTGCTGCCTGTTAGTTCGGAGGAGTTGTACAACCTGAAATCCCAGTGTCACTGCAACACCCTGGGGCAGGCGGATCCCACACTGGACCTCCCCCACACAGACAATCTCTGGATCAAACAGGAGGCAGAGCCAGTCAATCTGTTTCCAGGAATCACTTATCCAGGTAAAGAGCCCCCGGGGAGAAAACAGCCGGATTCAAACAATCTCACTCCATTAGTCACTGGATATCCAGCGCGATGGGTTCAAATCTCAACTGCTGGGATTTGCATTCAATTCATAGCTCTAGAATCATAGATTGATGCAGTTTGGAAGAAGATTGCACCTAATATTGAACACAGCATCCCATTCTATCCCCGTAATTCCGATATTTACCCAACTAATCCCACCAACACACACATCCCTGGGCATTAAGGAATAATTTACCATGGCCAATCCACCCTAACCTGCACATCTTTGGACACTAAGGGGCAATTTAACATGGCCAATCCATCCTACTCTATGAGGGAGGAAACTGAAGCACCTGGAGGAAACCCACGGCGACACGGGGAGAATGAGCAAACTCTGCACAGACAGTGACCCAAGACGGGAATCGAAGCCAAGCCCTTGGTGCAGTGAAATGCTCTTTCAGAGAGTCGGTGCTGGTTTAATTGGTGAAATGGCCTCTTTTTGCACAATAAAGGTTAATGATTCTAAGAATAAGCTCAATGTGTGGGGTCCATTCTCCTGTCCGCGCTTTTTCATCGGACAGTTTGTTCATCATCCAGCCTGACTGAAATAACCCAAACTCTCCCATCAAGCCTGCCCTGCCAGCCAATCTATTCCTTCCATCAGAAACTATTCTCAGTGCCTGGTTTAAAACTGAAATTCAGATTCCTGCACTGAGATTCCTGCACTGAGATTCCCACGCTGAGATTCCCGCACTGAGATTCCCACACTGAGATTCCCACGCTGAGATTCCCGCACTGAGATTCCTGCACTGAGATTCCCGCACTGAGATTCCCGCACTGAGATTCCCGCACTGAGATTCCTGCACTGGGATTCCCGCACTGAGATTCCCGCAGTGAGATTCCTGCAGTGAGATTCCCACACTGAGATTCCCACAGTGAGATTCCGCACTGAGATTCCCACGCTGAGATTCCCACGCTGAGATTCCCGCAGTGAGATTCCTGCACTGAGATTCCCGCAGTGAGATTCCCCACTGAGATTCCTGCAGTGAGATTCCCACGCTGAGATTCCTGCACTGAGATTCGCACTGAGATTCCCGCACTGAGATTCCTGCACTGAGATTCCCGCACTGAGATTCCCACGCTGAGATTCCTGCACTGAGATTCCCGCACTGAGATTCCCGCACTGAAATTCCCGCAGTGAGATTCCCGCAGTGAGATTCCCGCAGTGAGATTCCCGCACTGGGATTCCCACACTGAGATTCCCACAGGTACTGTTTCAAAATTGCTCCTAATTTCCCAATTCCTCTTTTTTGGGCCCTCCATATTGCTCCAGCCTCACTGTCCCTCCCCCTCACTGTCCCTCCCCCTCACTGTCCCACCCCCTCACTGTCCCTCCAGCCTCACTATCCCTCCCCCTCACTATCCCTCCTCCTCACTGTCCCTCCAACCTCCTCAATCCTGGAACTATTTTTCTGAACATTATCCATTACTCCAAATCCTACCCCGCTTCCATTGGACACTGTCCCTGTTTCACTGTTAGGTTCCCATGGCTTTCTAAATTTTACATTGTGGATTCCCTTACTAACACTCTCTCTCTCTGTCTCTCTGTGTGTCTCTTTCTCAGTCTCTCTCTCTCCGTCTCTCTCTCTCTCTATTTCTCCCTTTCTGAGGGAAACGTAGAAAGTGAGAGACAGACAGACAGACACAGAGAGAGACAGACACAGAAAGACAGAGATCGATAGATAGATAGAAAACAAGCAGAGAGACAAAGACAGGCAGAGAGAGAGACAGAGACAGACGGAAAGAGACAGAGAGAGACAGAGACAGACAGAGAGAGCCAGAGACAGACAGAGAGAGAGAGACGGAGAGAGAGACGGAGAGAGGGAGACAGAGAGGGGGGCGTGGGGAAAGAGAGTGAGAGTGTTTTACATTCGGCGATTGGTACATTTTGACCACAGACACTGAGGAAGAGATGGAGAAAGAAAAGTTGGGTTATTGGTTTTGCTGAGGTTTCTGACGGATGGTGTAATTTGCCAGTCACCCTTGTGTAACCATTGACACTCATATCCATTCAGGTAGAGAGACAGTATCCAGTACCCACCCAGGGAATACCGCCTGCCATCTCCCTGCTGCTGAAATCAAGGTGAAAGCAGAGAGTCCATTCAGCCCCTCAGCCTGTTCTGGGAGTGCTGCTGACATGAGCTTGTATTGGGACAGATACTTATCCATTGAGAATCTCTCGGGACTCCCTCCTTACCAAGATACAAGCTCTGAGCAGAGAACTACTCGCCCACCGCACAAAGGCAGCAGAAGAAAGGGGTTTGAGAACCTCAGAGAGCCCAGTATCTCCTCTCGGCCAATCCTCACTGAATACACAGGTAAGGAATAATTCAATTCCGAATGAAACTACACTGTTCATACAAAGAGGGAGGCCATTCAGCCCACTCTCTGCTCCTACCCCAGAGCCCAGCTGTTGAAGAAAATCTTCAGTGAGTCACAGAGTCAGACAGAGAAGTCTGCGTTCCCATCCACTCTGCACCCATGAGAAACTTTTATTCATTCCTGGGACATGGGCATTGCTGGCTGGGCCAGCACTTATAGCCTATCCCTCGCTGCCCTTGGAGGGCAGTTTGAGAGTTAACCACCTTGCTGTGGCTCTGGAGTCACATGTAAGCCAGACTGGATAAGGAGGACAGATTTCCTTCTCTAAAAGGAGCCCGATGGGTTTCTCCAATAATTGACAATGGGCCATCAGCAGTTTCTTAATTCCAGATTTTTTTTACTGAATTCAAATTCCATCATCTGTTGTGGTGAGATTCGAACCTGGCTCTCCAAGGCTAGCTGAGTTTCCAGATTTATAGCCTCACGACCACATCACTAGACTGTCACCTTCCTTATCACTAAAGGCATGCCAATCCCATTTTCCTACACTTGTCCCATATTCCTGAATGTTTTGATATTTTGAGTGCTCATCCAAATGTTTTATGAGGTTTTTGGCCTTGCCTACCTTCCCAAGCAGAGCATTCTAGAAAAAGCTTTTCGCAAGTCCCCTCTGAACATCTTGCCTCTTACCTTCAAGCTTTGCCCCCTCCTGATTGACCCCTTGAACAAGGGGAACAGCTGTTCTCTACTCATCCTGTTCATACTCTTCAGAATCTTACCCACCTCAATCATGTCCCCCCCTCAGCCTTCTCTGCTCCAGAAAAAACAATCCCAGCCCATCCAGTCTCTCCTTAGAGCTGGAATGCTCCATCCCAGGGCAGCATCCCGGTGAATCTCCTCTGCACCACCCCCTCCCCCTCTCCCGGCCGCACTCCCTCCCAGTGTCCTGCTGTTCATTAAATATTCCTCTTGTTTCTTCTTCCAAAGTTTATCATTCTTGTCATGTTCTGATGCTCTATCTAAGGGCAATTTGCACGTTACTTTGTACCTTGATATTATTTTCACTGATCTATTTAACATAGGTAATTTATTCTGGGGCAATCAGCTAAATGATTCTGTATTATGCTAAATGCTTCACATCATCAGATCACAAGCATTAGGAACAGGGGGAAGCCAATCAGCCCCTCAAACCTGTTCCGCCATTCAATAGATCATGGCTGGTCTAATCCTGGCCTGAACTCCACTTTCCTGTCTGTTCCCATTCCCCTCCTGTCAATCCTAAATCTCTCTAACCATGGATCAGTCCAAAGAACCACAGCCCTTTGGTATCACCACTGCACCCTATGGGAGAAAATTTCATAGACTAACCACCCACTGAGTGACAGAGAAAAAATCCTCCACATTTCCATCGTAACTGGAGAAATCCGCCTTCTGTCCCCTTGTTCTGGAGTCCACTCTCAAAAGGGAAATATTGTCCCAATATTCAGAGATATAGATATATATATATTTATATATATATAGATACAGAGATATAGATTCAGAGACAGAGATAGAGAGAGAGAGACAGAGACAGAGAGAGAATGTGGAAGAGTAGGGGAAGCAGGTGGTGTGTGGGAATGGGACAGCGTGGGTTGGGCGTGGGGGTGAGAGGGATGGGGGTTGGTGTGTGTTGCATTGTGGGGGTGGGGGTGTGGAGGAGTGGAGGAGAAGGTTGGATGTGTGAGAGTGGGACAGTGTGGGTTGGGGTAGGGATGTGAGGGGTGGAGGTGTGGAGGAATGGAGGAGAAGGTTGGGTGTGTGGAGTGGGACAGTGTGGGTTGGGGTAGGGATGTGAGGGGTGGAGGTGTGGAGGAATGGAGGAGAAGGTTGGGTGTGTGGAGTGGGACAGTGTGGGTTGGGGTAGGGATGTGAGGGGTGAGGTGTGGAGGAATGGAGGAGAAGGTTGGGTGTGTGGAGTGGGACAGTGTGGGTTGGGGGTGGGGGAGAGGTTTGGGTGTGTGGAGTGGGATGGTGGGGGTTGGAGGTGGGAGTGTGGGGGCTAGGGGTGAGGTTGGGTGGGGAATGAAGAAGCTTCTCCGGAATAAGGAGTTATTCTCCCACTCAGTGAGGTAGTGAATGGGTTTTGGATTTGATGATTTTAATATTCTCTCCGTCCAGGGAATGGACCCATTCAACTCTGGCAGTTTCTCCTTGAGTTGTTATTGGATAAATCCTGCCAATCCTTTATCAGCTGGACGGGAAACGGATGGGAATTCAAACTCTCTGACCCCACTGAGGTGAGTTAATGTCAGCCTGAGTCACAGCTGATGTTTACATAGCACCTTCCTCCCCCTCCACACATCCCAATGCACTGCACAGCCCCAAATCAGGCACATCGCTGAGAAAGGATGCACTGTCCACAAGCGGGGTGGGGAAACCTGCAGCACAGCAAGATCCCACATGAAGAAAAATGTAATTGAGTAGCGGCACAGTGGGTTAACACTGCTGTCTCACAGCGCCAGGGACCCAGGTTCGATTCCCCAGCAGCACGGTGACACAGTGGGTTAGTGCTGCTGTCTCACAGTGCCAGAGACCCAGGTTCGATTCCCGGGGGCATGGTGACACAGTGGGTTAGCACTGCTGTCTCACAGCACCAGGGACCCGGGTTCGATTCCCGGGGACACAGTGACACAGTGGGTTAGCACTGCTGTCTCACAGTGCCAGAGACCCAGGTTCGATTCCCGGGGGCACGGTGACACAGTGGGTTAGCACTGCTGTCTCACAGCACCAGGGACCCGGGTTCGATTCCCAGGGGGCACAGTGACACAGTGGGTTAGTGCTGCTGCCTCACAGTGCCAGGGACCCGGGTTCGATCCCCGGGGGCACGGTGACACAGTGGGTTAGCACTGCTGCCTGACAGTGCCAGGGACCCGGGTTCGATTCCCGGGGGCACGGTGACACAGTGGGTTAGCACTGCTGTCTCACAGCGCCAGGGACCTGGGTTCGATTCCCGGCTTGGATCGCTGACCGTGCGCAGTCCGTACGATTTCCCCAATGTCCGCGTGGGTTTCGTCCCACACTCCAAAGATGTGTTGGTTGGACAGATTGGCCATGTTAAATTGTCTCTCAGCAGCAAGTGTTGTGCAGTTTAGTTTGATTGGCCACAGTAAAATACATGTAGTTGTCGGGATAGGGCCAGGGTAAAATGCTGTGTTGGAGAATCAGTGCAGATTTGATGGACTGAATGTCCTCCTTCTGCACTGTAGGGATTGTAGGGATTGTATGAATTAGTGACTGTCTTCATGAGAAATTTTCACTCAAGGACAGTGCAGGCATGGGAATTCAGTCCAAGTGAGGAGAGGCTCGCTATTTCTCCTGGAATTGGGGATGCAATCCCATTGGATATGGAATATATCCAAACATATCCGAGTATAGATTCCCATCCCGTTGGTTTGTGTGGAATCTTTAGGACTCTTAACTCCAGACATAGAGAAAGCTTCAACTTATCTGATGGAGAGAGTGTGTTTGTTAGGGAATGGTAGAAGGTAACCAATGGAGCCACAGATTAATTCCAGCTACGTTCCCCTCTTCCTGTTACACACCTGCACTCTCCACTCACTGTTCACCTGAAAGAATCCTTTGACAGTCCAGAGATAACCCGGAGCCTCATTTCCCTTTCGCTGGATTAACCCCCTGTCTCTGTGTCCAGGTGGCCAAGCGCTGGGGGAACCGCAAGAACAAACCCAAGATGAACTATGAGAAGCTGAGTCGAGGGCTGAGATATTACTACCACAGAGACATCATTCACAAAACAGTGGGGAAACGCTACGTTTACCGCTTCGCTTCCGATGTGCAAACCCTTCTCGGAGAGACGCCACAGCAACTGCACACTCGCCTGGATGTGAAGTCTCCCCAGGAGCACTGAGGGTTGGGGAATCACCTCTCAACCACAAGTGAGAGTGGGTCCTCCCAGCGTGGACAGGAGGAAGCTGGACTGTTCCATGGAACAGATTGACACCAACTGAAAGAATGTGAAACCATCAACAGTCAGCACAAAGAGAGAGTTCCTGTTGTTTAGGTAAAACCCTGCTTCCTCTGCCTGTCTCCAGCACACAGAGCCCAGTGGGTCAGCTGTCTGCTCAGAGATAAAAATAATCACAGAGGCTGCAGGCCAAATTTAACTGTGTGTGTGTGTGTGTGTGTGTGTGCGTGTGTGTGTGTGTGTGTGTGTGTGTGTGTGTGAGCGTGTAAGTGTGAGAGTGTGTGAGTGTGTGTCTGTGTGTGTGAGTGTATATGTGTATGAGTGTGAGTGTGAGAGTGTGTGTAAGTGTGAGTGTGTGAGTGCGTGAGTGTGAGAGTGTGTGTGAGAGAGTGTGTGTGTATGTGTAAATGTCTGTGTGCGTGTGTGAGTGTATGTGTGTGTGTATGTGTATGAGTGTTAGTGTGAGAATGTGTAAGTGTGAGAGTGTGTAAGTATGAGAGTGTGTGAGTGTATGTGTGAGCGTCTGTATAAGTGTATCTGTGAATGTCTGTGTGTGTGTGTGTAAGTGTATGTGTGTGCGAGTGTAAGTGTATGAGTGTAAGTGTGTGAGTGTGAGTATGTGTGTGTGAGAGTGTGTAAGTGTGAGAGTGTGTAAGTGTGAGAGTGTCTGAGTGTGTGAGTATGTGTGAGAGTGTGAGAGTGAGTATGAAAGTGTGAGAGTGTGTGAGTGTGAGAGTGAGTATGAGAGTGTGAGAGTGTGAGAGTGTGTGAGTGTGTGAGTGTGTGTGAGTGTGTGAGTGTGAGTGTGTGTGAGTGTGTGTGAGTGTGAGGGAATTGGGGAGGGTGAATGAGGCTCAGGTAAACTGAAGTCTCACCTATTCTGTTCACTCCATTCCCGCTGCTCACCCTGTGCCATCACAACCTCTCCGGTTCAAATAACCATCAGCAATTAACCTGAGTAACTCCTCCACCAGGTGGTATTGTCAAAGCTGGGGTGGGAGAAAGGTGGTTTGGAAACTGTTCACAATAGTGAGCCACACATTGAAGCTCTCTTCCAGATCGGGTGTAAATTATCAGCTGGACTGAATCTGTCCCATTGGAATATTATCGAATAAGATTCACTCAAAACACAGCATTGTTATCATTTCTATTTTTATACATTGCATTTAATGGATACTTTTTTTTATATCAATCAATACTTTACATTATTAACAGATTAGAAATATTCTAGGAGAGAGTGGATTAAATGTGTTGTCAAAGCTCTGTAAATAAATGTATTATTTTATTGCTGAGAATAATCCTTCCCAGTTATTTAGTCACATTTTGAACTCCAGTAGTTTTAGATATTTCTCTCCACACACTCCTGAAACTTCCAGTCGAGTTCCCTGAAATATCTCCACACTTCCTGGAAGGTCTCTTTCTTGTGATGCGTTGTAACTTTCTTCCCAAAGTCACCATCAATGAGAGTGCAGCATCCCCTCCCCAACCTCACCCTACCTGGAATTGAGTGTGGATCCTTACAGGGTGATATAAAGCCTACAAAACACTCACCCTTACATTCCTTTCACTCGTTCTCCAACATCTTTACCACGTTTCAGAGTAATTCAAATTTTCCAATTTCGCTATCTTGGAGACCCACAAGTATCTGGTAAACAAGCCTGTGTGCACCTTATACAGCAGGACTACACAGGGCCAGAGGTACCTTCTACAGAACGTGCAATACAGGTCTATAAAAATGTTATATACAAGGTGGTATACAGGTCTGTGTACTTCCAGAGCAGAAGGTGATATACAGCTCTATATTCACATCATCACTTGGTGGTAAACAGGTCTGTATTGACTTTTTATAGGAGGTGGTATACAATTCTGTATTTATCAGGTACAGGAGGTAGTATACAGGTTTATCCCCAGCTGGTACAGTGAGTGGTAAACAGGGTTATACCAGCTGGTACAGGAGGTGGTATACAGGGTTATACCAGCTGGTACAGGAGGTGGTATACAGGGTTATACCAGCTGGTATAGGAGGTGGTATACAGGGTTAATCCCAGCTGGCATAGTGAGTTGTATACAGGGTTATCTCCAGCTGGTACAGGAGGTGGTATACAGGGTTAATCCCAGCTGGTACAGGGGGTGGTATACAGGGTTATCTCCAGCTGGTACAGGGGGTGATATACAGGGTTATCTCCAGCTGGTACAGGGGGTGATATACAGGGTTATCTCCAGCTGGTACAGGAGGTGGTATACAGGGTTATCTCCAGCTGGTACAGGAGGTGGTATACAGGGTTATCTCCAGCTGGTACAGGAGGTGGTATACAGGGTTATCTCCAGCTGGTACAGGAGGTGGTATACAGGGTTATCGCCAGCTGGTACAGGAGGTGGTATACAGGGTTATCGCCAGCTGGTACAGGAGGTGGTATACAGATTGATAGTCACCCTGTACAGGAGGTAGGAGATGGGCCTGTGTTCACAGAACACGGCAGCTAGAATAAAGATCTATACAAGGTGACATATGGGTTATTACTTATCCTTTCATGTTGCTGGCATTTTTATTACCTCCATGGGAAGGTGCGGTGGGTGAGCTGCCATCTTGAACCTGCCGCAGTCCCCGTGTGGTGTAGGTACACCCACAGTGCTGTTAGGGAGGGAGTTCCAGGATTCTGACCCCAGCGACAGTGAAGGAACGGCCGATATATTTCCCAGTCGGGATGGTGAGTGACTCGGAGGGGAACCTCCAGGTGGGGGTGTTTCCAGGTATCGCTGCCCTTGTCCTTCTAGATGGTAGAGGTGGTGGGTTTGGAAGGTGCTGCCTAAGGATCCTTGGTGAGTCGCTGCGGTGCATCTTGTAGATGGTACACACGGCTGTCACTGTGTGTCGGGGAGTGGAGGGAGTGAGTGTTTGTGGTTAGTGTGTCGATCGAGTGGGGCTGCTTTGTCCTGGATGGTGTCGAGCTTCTCGAGTGTTGTTGGAGCCACAGCCATCCCGGCGAGTGGGGAGTGTTCCATCACACTCCTGACCTGTGTCCTTGTAGATGGTGGACAGGCTTTGGGGAGTCAGGAGGTGAGTTACTCTCCGCAGGATTCCCAGCCTCTGACCTGCTCTGGGAGCCACAGTATTTATACGGCTGGGTCCAGCTCAGTTTCTGGACATGGTAACCCCCAGGATGTTGACAGTGGGGGAAGATTCAGTGATGGTAACCCCCAGGATGTTGATAGTGGGGGGGATTCAGTGATGGTAACCTCCAGGATGTTGATAGTTGGGGGGGGGGATGGAATTCAGTGATGGTAACCCCTAGAATGTTGATAGTGGGGGGGGATTCAGTGATGGTAACCTCCAGGATGTTAATAGTCGGGGGGGGATTCAGTGATAGTAACCCCCAGGATGTTGATAGTGGGGGGATTCAGTGATGTAACCCCCAGGATGTTGATAGTGGGGGGGGATTCAGTGATGGTACCCCCAGGATGTTGATAGTGGGGGGATTCAGTGATGGTAACCCCCAGGATGTTGATAGTGGGGGGGATTCAGTGATGGTAACCCCCAGGATGTTGATAGTGGGGGGGATTCAGTGATGGTAACCCCCAGGATGTTGATAGTGGGGGGGATTCAGTGATGGTAACCCCCAGGATGTTGATAGTGGGGGGGATTCAGTGATGGTAACCCCCAGGATGTTGATAGTGGGGGGGATTCAGTGATGGTAACCCCCAGGATGTTGATAGTGGGGGGGATTCAGTGATGGTAACCCCCAGGATGTTGATAGTGGGGGGGATTCAGTAATGGTAACCCCGAGGATATTGATAGAGGGGGGCATTCAGTGATGGTAACCCCCCAGGATGTTGATGGGGGGTGGGGGGATACAGTGATGGTAATCCCCAGGATGTTGACGGTGGAGTCTTAGCTGTGTTGACGAGCAGAAGGATCTTGGGGTCTGGGTCCATAGGACTCTTAAATCGACCTCGCAGGTGGAGGATGTGGTCAAGAAGGTGTATGGTGTACTGGCCTTCATTAATTGAGGGATTGAGTTTAGGAGTCAGGAGGTAATGATGCAGTTTTATAAGAGCCTTGTCAGACCCCACTTGGAGTATTGTGCACAGTTCTGGTCACCTCACTATAGGAAGGATGTGGAAGTTATTGAGAAAGTGTGGAGGAGATTTACAAGGATGCTGCCTGGATTGGGGGGCAGGCCTTATGAAGATAGGTTGAGGGAGCTGGGACTCTTCTCGCTGGAGAGATGAAGGTTGAGAGGCGACCTGATAGAGGTTTATAAAATGTTGAGAGGAATAGATAGGGTGGACTCTCAGAGACTATTTCCCCGAGCTGAAATGGTCACTACGAGAGGACACAGATTTAAGGTGCAGGGAAGCAAATACAGAGGAGATGTCAGGGGTAAGTTTTTCACTCAGAGGGTGGTGAGTGAATGGAATCGGCTGCCATTGGTGGTGGTGGAGGCAAACTCGCTGGGGTCTTTTAAAAGACTTCTGGATGAGTATATGGAAACAAATGGGATAGGGGGTTATAGATAGGTCTATAGCTTGGTAGGTATAGATGTGATCGGCGCAACTTGTGGGCCGAAGGGCCTGTTTGTGCTCTAGTGTTCTATGTTTCTATGTTATCCACAAATCCACCAACCTTTGTGTCATCTGCACTTACTAATCAATCCAGTTACATTTTCCTCCAAATCATTTATATATATTACAAACTGCAAAGATCCCAGCACTGATCCCTGAGGAACACCACTTCTTAATGTGTTTATCGCAGTCCAATAGCAGCATCGTTACATCATGAATATCACTTGTCACAGGTCTCCATTCGGAAGATGTGCAGGTTAGGGGGAATTGGCCATGCTAAATGCTGAGGGCTACAGGGATAGGATGGGAGGGGAGGGTGTGGGTCAGGTACTTCTTTTGGAGAGAGGGTGGGGTTTTGATGGGCTGAATGGCCTCTTTCTGCAGTGTAGTGATTGTATGGATTTGAAGTGCTGGTTATGAAGCAGTGAGGAGTTCTGTGATGCTGATTGAGAGCAATTGGTCTGATTCCTTCCCCAGAGGGTGGATTAGTCGGTCACGTTTGTGCATCCTGATTAAATTTGGGGTGATTGGATTAGAAGGAAGCAGTCAGGCTGATCAGTAACTGGGTGTCTGTCTGTTGGGACATTTCCTGTCCTTGGGGCTGGGCACAGGATGATTCATGGTTAAACCTCGGTAATAGATCCCTCAATGAAAGCTGTGCCTCTCTTAGTCAGGACAGGGACTTCTGTATCAGGCACTCTTCCACTCACACCCTGCTCTGCTTCTGGTAAAAGCATATCATTTCCTGGTATAAATAATAATAATTAGGTCAGAAAAACATCCCAGACAAAAGGTCTTTGATGAAGCAGAGAGACAGGCAGAGAAAGACTGGGTATTTATCACATCTTTCGCTGTTATGTTAGCGCGTGGATCAGTCAGCTGGCTGTTACACGGTCTGGCAGATGGTAAATGCCGTGTTTGCCAAATCTGAATGGGAAACCTGACCCACACATCACAACTCATTTTCTTTGGGTTCTGACCAGGAGAAGGTCCATTCACTGAGTTCAGATCCTCCTCATTACGTGGACACTTTGCAATTTGGAACATTGAGTTAAACCTCAATGAATAAAATATAATGCAGACAAGTGTGAGGTATTGCACTTTGGAAGGACAAGCCAAGCTAGAACATACAGGGTAAATGGTAGGACTCTGAAGAGTGCCGTAGAACAGGGAATACAGGTACAGAATTCCCTAAAAGTGATATCACAGGTAGATACGGTCGTAAAGAGTGCGTTTGGTACACTGGCTTTTATAAATCAAAGTATCGAGTATTAAAGTTGGAATGTTATGGTGAGGTTGTATAAGACATTGGTGAGGCTGAATTTAGAGTATTGTGTACAGTTTTGGTCACCTAATTACAGAAAGGATATTAATAAGGTTGAAAGAGTGCAGAGAAGGTTCACAAGGATGTTTCCAGGACTTGAGAAGCTGAGTTACAGAGACAGATTGAATAGGTTAGGACTTTATTCCCTGGAGTGTAGAAGAATGAGGGGAGATTTGATAGAGGTGTATAAGATTTTGATGGGTATCGATAGAGTGAATGCAAACAGGCTTTTTCCACTGAGGCTCGGGGAGAAAAAAACCCAGAAGGCATGGGTTAAGGGTGAAAGGGGAAAAGTTTAAAGGGAATATTAGGGAGGGATTCTTCACCCAGAGAGTGGTGGGAGTGTGGAATGAACTGTCAGATAAAGTGGTAAATGCGGGCTCACATTTAACATTTAGGAAACACTTGGACAGATATGTGATGAGAAGGGTGTGGAGGGATATGGTCCAATTGCAGGATGGTGGGACTAGGCAAAAAATGGTTCAGCACAGATGTAGCGTTCTATGGTTCCATAAGTAATCCTGATAACAAGAGGCTGATTTACATTTTAACCCCATTTGAAATTTAGCAGCTTACTATCCAAACCCTCACTTATTCCCTAATGCAAATGTCTACATACTTCTTATTTACTGATAGGATATTTACCGGGCATCAGGTTTAAAATGTTCTAACACATTCCAGCCTCTTAACTTAACCATATAACGTGCCCAAACTTAATTAACTATGGTCCAATACAGGACACACAAACACACACTCAGACGCACAAACACACACACACAGACACAAACACAGTGCCACCATGCTCCCGCGAATGGGACCCGGGTGCCTAGCACTGTGAGGCAGCCGTGCTAACCCACTGTGTCACCGTGCCCCCGGGAATCGAACCTGGGTCCCTGGCGCTGTGAGACAGCAGTGCTAACCCACTGTGTCACCGTGCCCCCGGGAATGGAACCCAGGTCCCTGGCACTGTGAGGCCGCAGTGCTAACCCGCTGTGTCACTGTGCCCCCCGGGAATCGAACCCGGGTCCCTGGTGCTGTGAGACAGCAGTGCTAACCCACTGTGCTAATATGCTTCTCAATGGATCCGGTTCAGCACCCAGGGATACTCAGATTGGCTACTCGGTGCTATTCAGCGATTTCAATGTCGAAGTAGTAAGTTTATTTAAAACCGGGTGCTCTCCAACCCTGGTCCACTGGAATTGCCAATTCTCTTATCCCCCACCTGTGAAATTCCCTGTTTGAAGTCAGCTCCTCAACTCTGTACCTGAGTGATACCAATCACTGTGTTTGTGTAACAGTGAAACTTCTATCCATAAAAAGTCACAGCTCACTCCCTGGCTGCTGTGTATGAATTTACAGATTCCTGATCAAACTGGGGATCTTTTAATTTGATTTATTATTGTCACGTGTACTGAGGTACAGTGAAAAGTATTGTCTCCTGTGCGCTATAAGACAAAGCATATCGTTCATAGGCAGTGGCATTTTGGGATGGAATACATGGAATGAAATGAGCTGCAGTTACTGGCTTGGTGAGTAATGACCAAATAGGAAATCGCTGGATTTAAATCTCCCTCCTTATTCCTGAGCTGTTGTGTATCATTCCGAATTATTTTCTCACTCTCCGACAATCCCAGCCGGGGTTTTTAACAGCTGGAATGTTACTGGGATGAAGAGGGAGAGAGTGTGGATCTTGTCTCTGTTGTGATGTAGTTAGCAGCACTCCCCTGGGATTGTGTCTCTCACTCTGACATGCTGTGTGTGTGTGAACACTGTTTGTTTCTTTGTGGTTTGCGAGGCGGACTGACAGAAGTAGGTCTCTATCTGATCCTCGGGGTTGGGACGTGGAGAATGGGTGATTGACAGGATTGGGCTGTTACACTTTGTTTCCTTGAATATGAGCCGGGCACATTCACACTACCGCCCGCTATATAATCCACAGGACAAGTCTGCTTCGGAACAGCACCAGGAGCTCCCCAAATCCCACAGAAATTTCACCGCCCGTTATATAATCCACAGGACAAGTCTGCTTCGGAACAGTACCAGGAGCTCCCCAAATCTCAGAAATTTCAGTCTCTGTGAACAGACAGACCGTAAAGGTGAGGATGGATTGGGAATTTTACCCCCTCCCGGTAAACAAATCAGTGCCTTCAACTCTCACCAATAACTGGGGAAGGACAGAGACGGAGGCACACTGCAGCATCCGAGCTTCAACCTGAGGGAGGGAGTGTGGCAGCGTGGCTGGGGGCTGGAGGGTGGGGATGCAGGATGGGTGGGATGTAGGATAGGGGTTGTAGGGTGGGAGGGATATAGGGTGGGTGGGGATGGGAGTGTGCAGTGTGGGGGAGTTACAGGATTGGGGGCCAGACCCAGTCTCCCCACCCCCAATCCTATAAACCCTCTCGCACCTTCACCCCCCCATTCCCACTCTGCCAGCCCTACCCCCTCCCTCATTCATTTCAGAAGCTGATAGAAAGCCAGGGGGAGGTGATGAGGGGTTGGGTGGAGGTGGGGGGGGGAGTGATTTGCCCATTGGGTACAGCCGGGGAATCGCGTTGCTGGCCTTGTCCCAGGATTTGTGGATGTGCCGGGGATGTATCTCCAAGATCTGGAGAACAATCGCCAGTTAGACATTGGGAACCCGGTGGAAGGGAGGTAAATCATTTCAATCTGTTTTTAAATGTATTTTTAATATGTGTAGCAGGCGATAATTGGAACTTACCAACTGAATCCCCCACCTCACCAGGAGAACTCCAGAATTTCCACCTTACTCTGTGAGGGAATTCCCTTCCTGTCAATGAGAGTCATTGATTCTAGAAACCCTTCTGCAGTGGGATCCTCGCAATTAATATTCACATCAATCACCCACAGGCAGCATGGTGACACAGTGGGTTAGCACTGCTGTCTCACAGATGGGTTTGCTGGTTCTGGATAAGGATAAACCTGATCTTTGTAACAAGGGTCAATATTGTGAATAAACTCTGCATCTTTCAATCCATTGAGAAGCAAAGAAATGTTACAGCACAGAGGAGACCATTCGGCGTATCTTGCCTGTGCCAGACCGTGGACACCCCTGTGTCCTTTCTAATCCCACCTTCCTGTCCCTCTCCGGCCCATACTCCTGTCACTTACAGCACTCCAGAGATCCAGGTAGTTTTTAACAGGGTTTAGTGTCTCTGCCTCTCCCACCAATTGGGGCAGTGAATTGCAGACACCCAACACCCTCTGTGTGGGAACAGTTCTTTCCCGGGTCCCCTCTACACCGACAGCTCCTCACCCTGAATCTCTGTATCCGCTTCTAGAATTCTCCACCAAAGGAAACAGTTTTATCCTGTTCACTCTCTCTCTCTCTCTCTTTCTCTGTTTCTCTCTATCTCTCTCTGTCTCTCTCTCTCTCTGTCTCTCACTCTCTCTCTCTCTCTTTCTCTGTTTCTCTCTATCTATCTCTCTCTCTCTCTGTCTCTCTCTCTCTCTCTCTATCCTGTCCATTCTCTCTCTGTCTCTCTCTCTCTGTTTCTCTCTCTGTCTACTCTTTCTCTCTCTCCCTCTCTTTCTATCCCGTGCTCTCTCTCTCTCTCTGTCCATTCTTTCTCTCTCTGTCTCTCTCTCTCTCTCTATCCTGTGTTCTCTCTCTCTTTCCGGGTAATTCTACCTTTGTGAGTGTTTTTAATGATGTTGATACGAATTTCTCTCAATATCTGATCTGAAAGAGGAGTTTTTTTCCAGGTACAGCCTCGCTGTGGCACGAACCCCAAACCCTGGCTCCAATTCTCGAACTTCCAGCTGAGAACCCAGGACAGGTGAAAGAGCAGACCAACCGTTTCACTCTGTCTATTGCAGTCACACTGTCACAGGGAATCTGTGATCCTTCTCTGCAGTCTGTTTAATAAAAGCTGATTTTTTTCTTTCAGGGACAATATTACAGAATGTCTTGGTTAGTAATAATTATCATCTTTATATGTCCAGGTAAGTGATGACAGATTGTACATCTGCTCACATCAAACTGAGATTCATATCACTCACATTCCAGACTGGAATTTCAATTTCCACAAGTTAGTTCAGTGTATCTAGTGAGGAAGTTATATACATCCAATATCCTGGATATATCCTGTATCCCGGATATAGCCTATATCCCGGATATAGCCAGTATCTCGGATATATCCTGTATCCCGGATATAGCCTATATCCCGGATATATCCTGTATCTCAGATATAGCTTGTATCTCAGATATAGCCTGTATCCCGGATATATCCTGTATCCCGGATATAGCTTGTATCCCGAAAATATCCTGTATCCCAGATATAGCCTGTATCCCGGATATATCCTGTATCCCAGATATAGCCTGTATCCCGGATATAGCCTGTATCCTCAATATATCCTGTATCCCGGATATAGTATGTATCTCGGATATAGCCTGCATCTCAGCTATATCCTGTATCCCGGATATAGCCTGTATCCCGGATATATCCTGTATCCCGGATACAGCCTATATCCCGGATATAGCCTGTATCCCGGATATATCCTGTATCCCAGATATAGCTTGTATCTCGGATGTAGCCTGTATCCCAGATATGGCCTGTATCTCGGATATATCCTGTATCCCGGGTATATCCTGTATCCTGGATATAGCCAATATCCTGGACATATCCTGTATCTCGGATGTAGCCTGTATCTCAGCTATATCCTGTATCCCGGATATAGCCTGTATCCCGGATATAGCATGTATCCCGGATATAGCCTGTATCTCGGATATAGCCTATATCCCGATATAGCCTGTATCTCGGATATATCCTGTATCCCGATATAGCCTGTATCCCGGATATAACCCATAACTCGGATATATCCCATATCTCGGATATAGCCTGTATCTCGGATATATCCTGTATCCCGATATAGCCTGTATCCTGGATATATCCCATAACTCGGATATATCCCGTATCTCGGATATAGCCTGTATCTCAGATATATCCTGTATCTCGGATATAGCCTGTTTCCCGGATATAGCCTGTATCTCAGATATAGCCTGTATCTCGGATATATCCTGTATCCCAGATATATTGTGTATCCCGGATATAGCCTGTATCTCGGATATAGCATATATCTCGGATATAGCCTGTATCCCAGATATATCCTGTATCCCAGATACAGCCTATATCTTGGAGATAGCCTGTATCCCACATCTTGGATATATCCTGTATCTCGGATATAGCCTGTATATTAGAGATACAGGAGAAACATTTTTTATTAGAAACAGGAGAGGAGAGGTCACCCTGTTGGGAGTCTTTTATAGACCTCCTAAAAGTTCTAGAGATGTTGAGGAAAGGATTGCAAAGTCAATTCTGGTCAGGATTGAAAGTAATAGGGTAATTGTTATGGGGGACTTTAACTTTACTAATATTGATTGGAATAGCTATAGCTCTAGCTCGTTAGAGGGGTCAGTTTTCGTACAAAGTGTGCAGGAAGGTTTTTTGACTCAGTATGTAGATAGGCCAACTAGAGGTGAGGCTACATTGGATTTGGTGCTGGGCAATGAGCCAGACCAGGTGTTAGGCTTGGAAGTTAGTGAACATTTTGGTGATAGTGACCACAATTCGGTTACGTTCACCTTAGTGATGGATAGGGATAGGCATGAAGCTGGGGGCAGTAGTTATAGCTGGGGGAAGGGTAATTATGAGGCCATCAGGAGAGAATTAGGGTGCATAGATTGGACTAGGAAACTACAGGGACTGGGAACATCTGGAATGTGGAGCTTATTCAAGGAGCAGCTGCTGCGAGTCCTT
Source organism: Sphyrna mokarran (assembly GCA_024679065.1). NCBI lineage: Eukaryota > Metazoa > Chordata > Chondrichthyes > Carcharhiniformes > Carcharhinidae > Sphyrna > Sphyrna mokarran. The sequence goes on from JAGIQG010000016.1 coordinate 316,254, forward strand.
GATAAGTATGTCCCTGTCAGGCAAGGAGGAAATGGTCGAGTAAGAGAAGCTTGGTGTACGAAAAAAGTTGATTTGCTGGTTAAAAGGAAAAAGGAGGCTTATGTCAGGATGAGGCTTGAAGGCTCGGTTAGTGCAATGGATAGCTATAGATTAGCCAGGAGGGAGCTAAAGAGTGAATTGAGGAGAGCTAAGAGAGGACACGAGAAGACTTTGGCTGATAGGATTAAGGAGAATCCTAAAGCTTTCTTTAGATATGTTAAGAATAGAAGATTGGTTAGGACAAGATTAGGGCCAGTCATAGACAGCAGTGGGAAGTTGTGCGTGGAGCCTGAAGAGATTGGAGAGGCACTGAATAAATATTTCTCTTCGGTATTCACGCAGGGTGATGTAAATGTAGTTATGGAGAACACTGAGGTACAGGGTTGCAAACTGGAAAGTATTGAAGTAGATAGGGAGGATGTGCTAGGTATTCTCGAGGGTTTGAAGTTGGATAAGTCCCCTGGGCCGGACGGGATTTACCCTAGGATTCTCTGGGAGGCAAGAGAGGCGATTGCAGAGCCTCTGGCTCTGATCTTCAGGTCGTCGTTGGTTACGGGTGTGGTTCCGGAGGACTGGAGGATAGCGAATGTGGTCCCATTGTTCAAGAAGGGGAAGAGAGACCTTCCAGGGAATTATAGGCCAGTGAGTCTTACTTCTGTTGTGGGCAAAGTATTGGAGAGAATTATTAGGGATAGGATTTATAGTTATTTAGAGAGAAATGAATTGATTGGGGATAGTCAGCATGGTTTTGTGAAGGGTAGGTCGTGCCTTACTAACCTCATTGAGTTTTTTGAAAAAGTGACCAAGGAGGTGGATGGGGGTAAGGCGGTTGATGTGGTATATATGGACTTTAGTAAGGCGTTTGATAAGGTGGCCCATGGAAGACTTCTGCAGAAAATGCAGATGTATGGGATACAGGGTGATTTAGCTAATTGGATTAGGAATTGGCTGGCAGATAGAAGACAGAGGGTGGTGTTGATGGGAGATATTCATCGTGGAGTTCGGTGACAAGTGGTGTACCTCAGGGGTCTGTTTTGGGGCCCCTGCTGTTTGTAATTTTTATAAATGATCTGGATGAGGGTATTGAAGGATGGATTAGTAAATTTGCAGATGACACTAAAGTCGGTGGAGTGGTAGATAGTGAAGAGGGGTGTTATAGTTTGCAGAGAGACTTGGACAAGTTGCAGAGCTGGGCTGAGAGGTGGCAAATGGAGTTTAATGTGGAAAAGTGTGAGGTAATGCACTTTGGCAGGAATAATAAATGTGTAAAGTATAGGGCTAATGGTAGGATTCTTAATAGTGTTGATGAACAGAGGGATCTTGGTGTATATGTGCATAGATCCCTGAAAGTAGGCAGTCAAGTCGATAAGGTTGTTAAGAAGGCATACGGAGTCTTAGCTTTTATTGGTAGGGGGATTGAATTTCGGAGCCGCAACGTCATGTTGCAACTGTACAAAACTCTAGTGCGGCCGCACTTGGAGTATTGTGTGCAGTCTGGTCCCCACATTATAAGAAAGATGTGGAGGCATTGGAGAGGGTACAGAGGAGGTTTACCAGGATGTTGCCTGGTATGGAGGGCAGGTCTTATGAAGAGAGGCTGAGGGATTTGAGGTTGTTTTCGTTAGAAAGGAGGCGGCTAAAAGGGGACCTTATTGAAACATATAAGATGATTAGAGGTTTAGATAGGGTGGACAGTGATAGCCTTTTTCCTAGGATGGAGAAAGCTAGCACGAGGGGACACAGCTTTAAATTAAGGGGTGATAGTTATAGGACGGATATCAGAGGTAGGTTCTTTACCCAAAGGGTGGTTCGGGAGTGGAATGCCCTGCCTGCAGCAGTTATAGATGCGCCAAGTTTGGTGGCGTTTAAGAGGTTAGTTGATAAGTATATGGAAGAGAAGGGAATGGTTTAGTTTGGAGGGGCATTGCTTTTTATATTGGTCGGCGCAACATCGAAGGCCGAAGGGCCTGTTCTGTGCTGTAATGTTCTATGTTCTATGTTCTATATGTATCCTTGATCCACGTGTCGGAGCATCTCAGTAAAGCCCTTTGCGATAGGTTAGGTTATTTTCCTTGACTCAGTCACTGGTTGAGTCATACCCATCGTACCCATGTAACTGTCTAAATGCTTTTTAAAAGATAAAATTGTACCCACCTCTACTACTGCCTCTGGCAGCTCGTTCCAGACACTCACCACCCTCTGGATGAAAAAATTGCCCCTCTGGACACTTATGTACCTCTCCCCTCTCACCTTAAACCTATGCCCTCTAGTTTTAGGCTCCCCTACCTTTGGGGAAAAGATATTGACTATCTCACTGATCTGTGCCCCTCATTATTTTAAAGATCTCTATAAGATCACCCCTCAGCATCCTACGCTCCAGAGAAAAAAGTCCCAGTCTATCCAGCCTCTCCTTATAACTCAATCCATCAAGTCCCGGTAACATCCTAGTAAATCTTTTCTGCACTCTTTCTAGTTTAATAATATCCTTTCTACAATAGGGTGACCAGAACTGTACACAGTATTCCAAGTGTGGCCTTACCAATGTCTTGTACAACTTCAACAAGACGTCCCAACTCCTGTATTCAATGTTCTGACCGATGAAACCAAGCATTGCCCAATGCCTTCTTCACCACTCTGTCCACCTGTGACTCCACTTTCAAGGAGCTATGAACCTGTACCCCGAGAGCTCTTTGTTCTGTAACTCTGCCCAAAACCCCACCATAAAGAGACAAGACCAGTCCTTGTTAGTGCCTGAGCTGAGTTTTTATGGTAATCAGTGCTTGTTTTATGGTTACCATCACTGAGGGTAGTTTTATATTCCAGGTTTATTCAGCACTTCAGTACAGGTTGAGGCCATTCATCCCATTGACGGTGTGCTAGCTCTCTGAAAGTGCATTCTACCCAGTCCGATGCTTCTACCTGATCACCGGGAACCTTACATTCTTTCAGTTATCAATCCTTTTCCCTTTCAAAAGTTTTGATCTAACCTGCCTGCAGCTCCCATGAAGGAGGCGCATTCTGAACACGTTTCCAATCAACCTCTTCCTGAGAGAGATTCTTGTCACGCCAGCAACATGGATTATTTATTGATACAGCTTGGAATTCAACCCAGGTCCCTCACACCAATAACCTGGACATCTATTCCTGTGATGGGGCGGCATGGTGACACAGTGAGTTAGCACTGCTGTCTCACAGTGCCAGGGACCCAGGTTCGATTCCCGGGGGCACGGTGACACAGTGAGTTAGCACTGTTGTCTCACAGTGCCAGGGACCCAGGTTCGATTCCCGGGGGCACGGTGACACAGTGGGTTAGCACTGCTGCCTCACAGCACCAGGAACCCGGGTTCAATTCCCAGCTTGGGTCACTGTCTGTGTGGACTTTGCTTGTTCTAGCTGTGAATTTGTCTATATTCCCTCCGGACGCTCCGGTTTCCTCCCACTGAAAGATGTTCACGGAAGGTGGATTGACCATGCTAGATTGTCCCTCAGTATCAGGAGACTAGTGGGGTAAACACATGGGGATAGGACGTGAGTGGGATTACTGTTGGTGAAATTTGGATAGGCCGAATGGGAATTCTGTGATGCCACCAGGACATCATCAGCTCTGGTATCTCTTTATTGAGGTTGGATCTGTGTTTAGAAAGGTGAAAACATGAATGTGATTATTAAATTGATTGATCTGAAGAATGTTTCTGATTTCTTGCAGCATTCAGCACATCCCAGACTGCCCAAGGTAATCACATTGAATAACTCAGTGATTGTAGCCAACTCCGTCTCATTGAGCTGCACTCTGGTGAAATGGTGCTGCGGGATTGAGTGAGTGGGGAACAGGCTTGTGATTTGTAGGTTACAGCAGCATTAAGATCCAGAAAGTTATTTATTCTTTATTTAATAAGTCAAAACAGGTGGAAGTTCTTGAGTCTTCAATATAAATGTAAGGTTAAACACTTTGGAAGCAAAAGCAAGAAGGCAGATTACTACCTGAATAGCTGTAAATTGGGATAGGGGAGTGTGTAGAGGGATCTGGGTGTCATTGTGCACCAATCACTGAAGGTAAGCATGCAGGTGCAGTAGGTGGTAAAGAAGGTAAATGGAATATTGGCCTTCACTGCGACAGGTCTTGAGCACAGGAGCAGGGACGTATTGTTGCAATTATACAGGGCCTTAGTAAGGCCACACCTAGAGTACTGAGTGCAGATTTGGCTCCTTTGCTGAGGAAGGACGTTCTTGCTCTCGAGGCTGATTCCAGGGATGGCAGGACTGATGTACGAGGAGAGATAGACTCAGTTAAGAGTGTTTTCACTGGAGTTCAGACAAATGGGGGGCCGGGGGGCCTTCAAAGAGACTTATAACATTCTAACAGGAGTAGACAAGGTAGATGCAAGGTGGATATTCCTATGGTGGGGGGAGTCCAGAACTGGCGGTGCGAGGAGGGGGGGGGCACAGTCTGAGGATTGGGGGTAGATCATTTAGGACGGAGATGGGGAGCCTATGGAATTTGTCACCACGGGGAGCAGTTGATGCCAAAACATTGAATGTATTCAGCTGGATGTAACACTTAGGGGTGAATGGGATCAAATATTATGGGGAGAGAGCAGGATGAGGCTATTGAGTTGGACAATCAGCCATGATGGTGAATGGAGGGAATGGGTTGGAAGGGCTGAATGGCCTCCTCCTGCTCCTATCCTCTATGTTTCTATGCTTACTCTTATATTTCAATCCACTTCCAAATCTGTCCAGAAATCCCAACAGTCTCAGTCTGGAATAAACTCTGGAAATCTGCAGAGCTGTGCAAGGGAGAATTCCAAACATTCACAACCTTCCAGAGTGAATACTGTGAGTGAATCTCAGATCTAACTGACTGACCCTTATTCTCACACACCCTGCAGTTCACTAGATATGTCCAAACACATCTCTGGGAAGTTGATGGCCTTGGTGGTATTGTCACTGGACCAGAGAGCCAGAGTAAAGTTCTGGGGTGAACACAGTAAGAAGTTTCACGACATCAAGTTACAGTCCAACAGGTTTATTTGGGAGTAAACACCACGAGCTTTCGGAGTGCTGCTCCTTCATGAGGTGAGTGGGATTTCTGTTCACAAACAGGGCATATAAAGACACAAACTCAATTTACAAAATAATGGTTGGAATGTGAGTCTTTCCAGCTAATCAAGTCTTAAAGGTACAGACAATGCTGGCGTCTCCACATAATGTTCTGGGGACCCAGGTTCGAATCCCATCACAGCTGACAGTGGAATTTGGATTCAATAAAAAATAGGGAAAGAGGCATTTGGAGGGATACACGAATGGGCAGAGAATAGAGGGATAGAGACCACACAGAGGTAAAAGGGAAAAGGTTGAGAAAGGTGCCGTGTGTCAGCACAGGCTTGGAAATATAGAATAGAGGAACAGGAGGACGCCATTCAGCCCCTCGAGCCTGCTCCACCATTCATTATGATCATCCAACTCAATAACCTAAAGCTGCTTTCTCCCCATAACCTTTGATCCTATTTGCCCCGAGTGTTATATCCAGCCTTGGTACGATGGGTCGAAGGACCTGTCCCTGTGCGGTAATTTTTTTTGTCCTCTGTGAATGAAATTGTTTAACTGCTGGAACCAGGAAACAGGAATGTTGATAATGTTGATTCCTTCAATCTTTTCCAGCGAACATCATGTCAACAAATCCAGGTAAAATTTATTGTTCTCCAAACATTGCACGTGTCCAGCTAATCTCCTCAGTGAGAGTCCACACCCACAACCCAATACAATCTCATTCAATAATTCTCCAATTTCACCCTCCACTAACTTCATTCACCAACTGGAATATAATCTCAAATTAAAATTCAGGCCAATCAAATCTACAATTTCAATAAAACCATTTATCCAACACACCAATTTGTCCATCTATAATAATGCTGCACAAGACATTCACTTCAATGCAGAGTAAAGCTTCCTCTACACTGTCACTATCAGGACAGGTACAGCGCGGGGTTAGATACACAGTAAAGCTCCCTTTACACTGTCCCCCCATCAAACACTCCCAGGACAGGTACAGCACAGGGTTAGATACAGAGTAAAGCTCCCTCTACACTGTCCCCCCATCAAACACTCCCAGGACAGGTACAGCACGTGGTTAGATACAGAGTAAAGCTCCCTCTACACTGTCACCGCATCAAACACTCCCAGGACAGGTACAGCACGGGGTTAGATACAGAGTAAAGCTCCCTCTACACTGTCCCCCCATCAAACACTCCCAGGACAGGTACAGCACGGGGTTAGATACAGAGTAAAGCTCCCTCTACACTGTCCCCCATCAAAAACTCCCAGGACAGGTACAGCACAGGGTTAGATACAGAGTAAAGCTCCCTCTACACTGTCCCCCCATCAAACACTCCCAGGACAGGTACAGCACGGGGTTAGATACAGAGTAAAGCTTCCTCTACACTGTCCCCCCATCAAACACTCCCAGGACAGGTACAGCACGGGGTTAGATACAGAGTAAAGCTCCCTCTACACTGTCCCCCCATCAAACACTCCCAGGACAGGTACAGCACGGGGTTAGATACAGAGTAAAGCTCCCTCTACACTGTCCCCCCATCAAACCCTCCCAGGACAGGTACAGCACAGGATTAGATACAGAGTAAAGCTCCCTCTACACTGTCCCCCCATCAAACACTCCCAGGACAGGTACAACACGGGGTTAGATACAGAGTGAAGCTCCCTCTACACTGTCCCCATCAAACACTCCCAGGACAGGGACAGCACGGGGTTAGATACAGAGTAAAGCTCCCTCTACACTGTCCCCCCATCAAACACTCCCAGGACAGGTACAGCACGGGGTTAGATACAAAGTAAAGCTTAGTTTGATGTACTGTGTTGGAAATCCAGTTCCACCTGGTGTTATGTTGGGATAACAGGAATGATCTGTGTTACTGGACTGGGGAGTTAGCCAACACAAACCTTTTGTTTCTCAGATCTGTCAGCCTGGCCAGATCCTTGTGCCGGGGAGTTCTGCACCGATTGGGAGAGCTGTGTTTTGCGGTCCGGTAAATATGGCTGCCGTTGTTCTAATGTGTCTGACGGTGAGAGCAGCAAGAACTTTGGTAAGCTGTCACCAATTCCTGTCTCAATACATTGACTTCCGAATACGTGGGAGGATTTAAATTAGAATGGCAGAGAGTGGTAACCAAAGCAAAGGTAAATTAGTTACCCCTTATATTAGAACATAGAACATTACAGCGCAGTACAGGCCCTTCGGCCCTCGATGTTGCGCCGGACAGTGAACCTTCTAACCTAAACTATTCCAATATCATCCATATGCCTATCCACCGAACATTTGAATGCCCCCAAAGTAGGCGAGTCCACAACTGCTGCAGGCAGGACATTCCACGCCCTCACCACCCTCTGTGTAAAGAACCTGCCTCTGACATCCGTCCTATAACTCCCACCTCTTAATTTAAAGTTATGTCCCCTCGTGTTGGTCATCACCATCCGAGGAAAAAGGCTCTCACTATCCACCCTATCCAGTCCTTTGATCATCTTATACGCCTCAATTAGGTCACTGTGTAACCTTCTTCTCTCTAATGAAAATAACCTCAGGTCCCTCAGCCTTTCCTCATAAGGCCTTCCCACCATACCAGGCAACATCCTGGTAAACCGCCTCTGCACCCTTTCCAATGCTTCCACATCTTTCTTATAATGCGGCGACCAGAACTGTACGCAATACTCCAAGTGCGGCTGCACCAGAGTTTTGTACAGTTGTAACATAACCTCACGGCTCCTAAATTCAATCCCTCTACCAATAAAAGCTAACACACCGTACGCCTTCTTAACAACTTTATCTGTTAACAACTTAACAACCTGGGTGCCAACTTTCAAAGAGCTATGACAAAGAATATTGACTGGGATTTACTTAATGCTAGGGGTCTAAATGGGGCAGAGTTTATAAGGAGCATCCAGGAGGGCATCTTGAAACAGTATGTAAATTGTCCAACTAGGGAAGGAGCCATATTGGACCTGATATTTGTAATGAGCCTGGCCAGGTGGTCGATGTTTCAGTAGGGGAGCAGTTCGGGAACAAGTGACCGCAATTCAGTAAGCTTTAATGTACTGATAGATAAGTGTAGTCCTCAAGTTAAGATGCTAAACTGGGGGAATGCTAATTACAAATATATTAGGCAGGAACTGAGGAATGTAGATTGGGGGCAGATGTTTGAGGGCAAATCAACATGTGGCATGTGGGAGACTTTCAGGTATAAGTTGTTATCCTTTCCAAAGCCTCCACACCTTTCTGATAGTGTGGGCGACCAGAATTGAACATTATATTCCAAGTGTGGTCTACGACTGGGAAATATATCGGCCGTTCCTTCACTGTCGCTGGGGTCAGAATCCTGAAACACCCTCCCTAACAGCACTGTGGGTGTACCTACACCACACGGGGACTGCAGCGAGATCAAGATAGTAGCTCACCTACCATCATCTTGGGGGGGTAATTAGAGATGGACTATAAATGCTAACCAGCCAGGACAGGGGCAGGGGATTTGGGTAAAGGTTGATTGGGCTGGGAGTGGAGATTAGCTGGGGGGAGGAGGGGGCACCTGATTTTCCAGCAGGTCAGGTTTTCTAAGGGAAAATGTCCAGACTGATCTCCATCTGTTTTGCAGAATCAGATGTGAAGTTCAGAAGGATGAGGAAGAATCTCATTAAAACTGGCAGGATATTGAAATCCCTGGATAGAGTGGATGTGGGACGATTTGTCCATTAGTGGGAGAGACTCGGATCTGAGGGCACAGCCTCAGGCTAAAAGGACAATCCTTTAAAACAGAGAGAGAGGAATTTCTTCAGCCAGAGAGTGGCGAATCTGTCAAACTCTCTCTCCCCCCGTGTGTCTCTAATCGATGTTGTCGCTCTCACTCTCTCTCTGTAACAGACGCTGGGTTAATCTGTCAGGGTGCGAAAAGCACTGTGTCTCTCTCCCCCTGTGTGTATCTAATCAATGTTGTCTCTCTCTCTCTCTCTCTGAGTTACAGACGCTGGGTTAATCTGTCAGGGTGCGAAAAGCACTGTGTCTCTCTCCCCCTGTGTGTCTCTAATCGATGTTGTCTTTCTCTCTCTCTGTTACAGAAGCTGGGTTAATCTGTCAGGGTGTGAACAGCACTGTGTCTCTCCCCCTGTGTGTCTCTAATCGATGTTGTCTCTCTCTCTCTCTATGTTACAAACGCTGGGTTAATCTGTCAGGATGTGAACAGCACTGTGTCCCTCACCACTGTGTGTATCTAATCAATTTTCTCTCTCTCTCTCTGTGTTACAGACGCTGGGTTAATCTGTCAGGGTGTGAACACCACTGTGTCTCTCTCCCCCTGTGTGTCTCTAATCGATGTTGTCTCTCTCTCTCTCTGTTACAGACGCTGGGTTAATCTGTCAGGGTGTGAACAGCACTGTGTCCCTCTCCCCCTGTGTGCCTCGAATCGATGTTCTCTCTCTCTCTCTGTGTTACAGACGCTGGGTTAACATGTCAGGGTGTTAACAGCACTGTGTCTCTCTCCTGCTGTGTGTCTCTAATCGATGTTGTCTCTCTCTCTCTCTGTGTTACAGACGGTGGGTTAATCTGTCAGGATGTGAACAGCACTGTGTCCCTCCCCCACTGTGTGTCTCTAATTGATGTTGTCTCTCTCTCTCTCTCTCTGTTACAAACGCTGGGTTAATCTGTCAAGGTGTGAACAGCACTGTGTCCCTCCCCCACTGTGAGTATCTAATCAATGTTGTCTCTCTCTCTCTCTCTCTGTGTTAGAGACGCTGGGTTAATCTGTCAGGTTGTGAACAGCACTGTGTCTCTCTCTCCCCCTGTGTGTCTTTAATCGATGTTGTTTCTCTCTCTCTGTGTTACAGACGCTGGGTTAATCTGTCAGGGTGTGAACACCACTGTGTCTCTCTCCCCCTGTGTGTCTCTAATCGATGTTCTCACTCTCTCTCTCTCTGTTACAGACGCTGGGTTAATCTGTCAGGGTGTGAACAGCACTGTGTCCCTCTCCCCCTGTGTGCCTCTAATCGATGTTCTCTCTCTCTCTCTCTGTTACAGACGCTGGGTTAATCTGTCAGGGTGTCAGCAGCACTGTGTCTCTCCCCCTGTGTGTCTCTAATCGATTTTGTCTCTCTCTCTCTGTGTTCCAGACGCTGGGTTAACATGTCAGGGTGTTAACAGCACTGTGTCTCTCTCCTGCTGTGTGTCTCTAATCGATGTTGTCTCTCTCTCTCTGTGTGTTACAGACGGTGGGTTAATCTGTCAGGATGTGAACAGCACTGTGTCCCTCCCGCACTGTGTGTCTCTAGTCAATGTTGTCTCTCTCTCTCTGTGTTACAGACGCTGGGTTAATCTGTCAGGGTGTGAACAGCACTGTGTCTCTCTACCCCTATATGTCTCTAATCGATGTGTGTCTCTCTCTCTCTATGTTACAGATGCTGGGTTAATCTGTCAGGGGGCGAATAGCACTGTTCCCTCTCCCCCTGTGAGTCTCTAATCGATGTTGTCTCTCTCTCTCTCTGTTACAGAAGCTGGGTTAATCAGTCAGGATGTGAACAACACTGTGTCCCTCCCCCACTGTGTGTCTCTAATTGATGTTGTCTCTCTCTCTCTCTCTCTGTTACAGACGCTGGGTTAATCTGTCAGGGTGTGAACAGCACTGTGTCCCTCTCCCTCTGTGTGTCTCTAATCGATGTTGTCTATCTCTCTCTCTATGTTACAGATGCTGGGTTAATCTGTCAGGGTGTGAAGAGCACTGTGTCGCTCTCCCCCTGTGTGTCTCTAATCGATGTTGCCTCTCTCTCTCTATGTTAGAGACGCTGGGTTAATCTGTCAGGGGGCGAACAGCACTGTTCCCTCTCCCCCTGTGAGTCTCTAATCGATGTTGTCTCTCTCTCTCTCACTCGGTTACAGAAGCTGTGTTAATCTGTCAGGGTGTGAAGAGCACTGTGTCCCTCCCCCACTGTGTATCTCTAATTGATGTTGTCTCTCTCCCTCTCTCTCTGTTACAGACGCTGGGTTAATCTGTCAGGGTGTGAACAGCACTGTGTCTCTATCCCCCTGTGTGTCTCTAATCGATGTTGCCTCTCTCTCTCTGTGTTACGGACGCGGGGTTAATCTGTCAGGGTCTGAACAGCACTGTTTCTCTCTCCCCCTGTGTGTCTCTAATCGATGTTGTCTCTCTCTCTCTCTGTGTAACAGACGCTGGGTTAATCTGTCAGGGTGTGAACAGCACTGTTTCTCTCTCCCCCTGTGTGTCTCTATTCGATGTTGTCTCTCTCTCTCTGTGTAACAGACACTGGGTTACTCTGTCAGGGTGTGAACAGCACTGTTTCTCTCTCCCCCTGTGTGTCTCTATTCGATGTTGTCTCTCTCTCTCTCTCTCTCTGTTACAGACGCTGGATTAATCTGTCAGGGTGTGAACAGCACTGTGTCCCTCCCCCACTGTGTGTATCTAATCAATGTTGTCTCTCTCTCTCTCTCTCTGTTAGAGACGCTGGGTTAATCTGTCAGGTTGTGAACAGCACTGTGTCTCTCCCTCCCCCTGTGTGTCTTTAATCGATGTTGTTTCTCTCTCTCTGTGTTACAGACGCTGGGTTAATCTGTCAGGGTGTGAACACCACTGTGTCTCTCTCCCCCTGTGTGTCTCTAATCGATGTTCTCACTCTCTCTCTCTCTGTTACAGACGCTGGGTTAATCTGTCAGGGTGTGAACAGAACTGTGTCCCTCTCCCCCTGTATGCCTCTAATCGATGTTCTCTCTCGCTCTCTCTGTTACAGACGCTGGGTTAATCTGTCAGGGTGTCAGCAGCACTGTGTCTCTCCCCCTGTGTGTCTCTAATCGATTTTGTCTCTCTCTCTCTGTGTTCCAGACGCTGGGTTAACATGTCAGGGTGTTAACAGCACTGTGTCTCTCTCCTGCTGTGTGTCTCTAATCGATGTTGTCTCTCTCTCTCTGTGTGTTACAGACGGTGGGTTAATCTGTCAGGATGTGAACAGCACTGTGTCCCTCCCGCACTGTGTGTCTCTAGTCAATGTTGTCTCTCTCTCTCTGTGTTACAGACGCTGGGTTAATCTGTCAGGGTGTGAACAGCACTGTGTCTCTCTGCCCCTATATGTCTCTAATCGATGTGTGTCTCTCTCTCTCTATGTTACAGATGCTGGGTTAATCTGTCAGGGGGCGAATAGCACTGTTCCCTCTCCCCCTGTGAGTCTCTAATCGATGTTGTCTCTCTCTCTCTCTGTTACAGAAGCTGGGTTAATCAGTCAGGATGTGAACAACACTGTGTCCCTCCCCCACTGTGTGTCTCTAATTGATGTTGTCTCTCTCTCTCTCTCTCTGTTACAGACGCTGGGTTAATCTGTCAGGGTGTGAACAGCACTGTGTCCCTCTCCCTCTGTGTGTCTCTAATCGATGTTGTCTATCTCTCTCTCTATGTTACAGATGCTGGGTTAATCTGTCAGGGTGTGAAGAGCACTGTGTCGCTCTCCCCCTGTGTGTCTCTAATCGATGTTGCCTCTCTCTCTCTATGTTAGAGACGCTGGGTTAATCTGTCAGGGGGCGAACAGCACTGTTCCCTCTCCCCCTGTGAGTCTCTAATCGACGTTGTCTCTCTCTCTCTCACTCGGTTACAGAAGCTGTGTTAATCTGTCAGGGTGTGAAGAGCACTGTGTCCCTCCCCCACTGTGTATCTCTAATTGATGTTGTCTCTCTCTCTCTCTCTCTGTTACAGACGCTGGGTTAATCTGTCAGGGTGTGAACAGCACTGTGTCTCTATCCCCCTGTGTGTCTCTAATCGATGTTGCCTCTCTCTCTCTGTGTTACGGACGCGGGGTTAATCTGTCAGGGTGTGAACAGCACTGTTTCTCTCTCCCCCTGTGTGTCTCTAATCGATGTTGTCTCTCTCTCTCTCTCTCTGTGTAACAGACGCTGGGTTAATCTGTCAGGGTGTGAACAGCACTGTTTCTCTCTCCCCTTGTGTGTCTCTAATCGATGTTGTCTCTCTCTCTGTTACTGACGCTGGGTTAATCTGTCAGGGTGTGAACAGCACTGTGTCTCTCCCCCTGTGTGTCTCTAATCCATGTTTTCTCTCTCTCTCTCTGTGTTACAGACGCTGGGTTAATCTGTCAGGGTGTGAACAGCACAGTGTCTCTGCCCCTGTGTGTCTCTAATCGATTTTCTCTCTCTCTCTCTGTGTTACAGACGCTGGGTTAATCTGTCAGGGTGTGAACAGCACTGTTTCTCTCTCCGCCTGTGTGTCTCTAATCGATTTTGTCTCTCTCTTTCTGTGTTACAGACGCTGGGTTAATCTGTCAGGGTGTGAACAGCACTGTTTCTCGCTCCCCCTGTGTGTCTTTAATCGATGTTGTCTCTCTCTCTGTGTGTTACAGACGCTGGATTAATCTGTCAGGATGTGAACAGCACTGTGTCCCTCTTCCCCCATGTGTCTCTAATCGATGTGTCTCTCTCTCTCTCTCTCTGTAACAGACGCTGGGTTAATCTGTCAGGGTGTGAACAGCACTGTGTCTCTCTCCCGCTGTGTGTCTCTAATCGATGTTGTCTCTCTCTCTCTCTGTTACAGACGCTGGGTTAATCTGTCAGGATGTGAACAGCACTGTGTCCCTCCCCCACTGTGTGTCTCTAATTGATGTTGTCTCTCTCTCTCTCTCTCTGTTACAGACGATGGGTTAATCTGTCAGGATGTGAACAGCACTGTGTCTCGCTCCCCCTGTGTGTCTCTAATCGATGTTGTCTCTCTCTCTCTATGTTACAGACGCTGGGTTAATCTGTCAGGGTGTGAACAGCAGTCTGTCTCTCTCCCCCTGTGTGTCTGTAATCGATGTTGTCTCTCTCTCTCTCTCTGTTACAGACGCTGGGTTAATCTGTCAGGGTGTGAACAGCATTGTGTCCCTCTCCCGCTGTGTGTCTCTAATCGATGTTGTCTCTCTCTCTCTGTGTTACAGACGCTGGGTTACTCTGTCAGGGTGTGAACAGCACTGTGTCTCTCTCCCCCTGTGTGTCTCCAATCGATGTTGTCTCTCTCTCTTTACATTACAGACGCTGGGTTAATCTGTCAGGGTGTGAACAGCACTGTGTCTCTCTCCCCCTGTGTGTCTTTAATCGATGTTGTCTCTCTCTCTCTGTGTTACAGACGCTGGGTTAATCTGTCAGGGTGTGAACAGCACTGTGTCTCTCTCCCCCTGTGTGTCTCTAATCGATGTTGTCTCTCTCTCTCTGTGTTACAGACGCTGGGTTAATCTGTCAGGGTGTGAACAGCACTGTGTCTCTCTCCCCCTGTGTGTCTTTAATCGATGTTGTCTCTCTCTCTCTGTGTTACAGACGCTGGGTTAATCTGTCAGGGTGTGAACAGCACTGTGTCTCTCCCACTGTGTGTCTCTAATCAATTTTGTCTCTCTCTCTCTGTTTTACAGACGCTGGGTTAATCTGTCAGGGTGTGAACAGCACTGTCTCTCTCCCCCTGTGTGTCTCTAATCGATGTTGTCTCTCTCTCTCTGTGTTACAGACGCTGGGTTAATCTGTCAGGGTGTGAACAGCACTGTGTCTCTCCCCCTGTGTGTCTCTATTCGATGTTGTCTCACTCTCTCTCTATGTTACAGACTCTGGGTTAATCTTTCAGGGTGTTAACAACACTGTTTCTCTCTCCCGCTGTGTGTCTGTAATCGATGTTGTCTCTCTCTCTCTCTATGTTACAAACGCTGGATTAATCTGTCAGGGTGTGAACAGCACAGTGTCCCTCCCCCACTGTGTGTATCTAATCAATGTTGTTCCTCTCTCTCTCTCTCTGTGTTACAGAAGCTGGGTTAATCTGTCAGGGTGTGAACAGCACTGTGTCTCTCTCTCTCCCCCTGTGTGTCTTTAATCGATGTTGTCTCTCTCTCTCTGTGTTACAGATGCTGGATTAATCGGTCAGGATGTGAACAGCACTGTGTCCCTCTTCCCCCGTGTGTCTCTAATCGATGTTTTTTCTCTCTCTCTCTCTGTAACAGACGCTGGGTTAATATGTCAGGGTGTGAACAGCACTGTGTCTCTCTCCCCCCGTGTGTCTCTAATCGATGTTGTCTCTCTCTCTCTCTGTTCCAGACGCTGGGTTAATCTGTAAGGGTGTGAACAGCACTGTGTCCCTCCCCACCTGTGTGTCTCTAATCGATGTTGTCTCTCTCTCTCTCTCTCTTGTTACAGACGCTGGGTTAATCTGTCAGGGTGTGAACAGCACTGTGTCTCTCTCCCGCTGTGTGTCTCTAATCGATGTTGTCTCTCTCTCTCTCTGTTACAGACGCTGGGTTAATCAGTCAGGATGTGAACAGCACTGTGTCCCTCCCCCACTGTGTGTCTCTAATTGATGTTGTCTCTCTCTCTCTCTCTCTGTTACAGACGCTGGGTTAATCTGTCAGGGTGTGAACAGCACTGTGTCTCTCTCCCGCTGTGTGTCTCTAATCGATGTTGTCTCTCTCTCTCTATGTTACAGACGCTGGGTTAATCTGTCAGGGTGTGAACAGCAGTGTGTCTCTCTCCCCCTGTGTGTCTGTAATCGATGTTGTCTCTCTCTCTCTCTCTCTGTTACAGACGCTGGGTTAATCTGTCAGGGTGTGAACAGCATTGTGTCCCTCTCCCGCTGTGTGTCTCTAATCGATGTTGTCTCTCTCTCTCTATGTTACAGACGCTGGGTTACTCTGTCAGGGTGTGAACAGCACTGTGTCTCTCTCCCCCTGTGTGTCTCTAATCGATGTTGTCTCTCTCTCTCTATGTTACAGACGCTGGGTTAATCTGTCAGGGTGTGAACAGCACTGTGTCTCTCTCCCCCTGTGTGTCTCTAATCGATGTTGCCTCTCTCTCTGTGTGTTACAGACGCTGGGTTAATCTGTCAGAGTGTGAACAGCACTGTGTCTCTCTCCACCTGTGTGTCTGTAATCGATGTTGTCTCTCTCTCTCTCTCTCTGTTACAGACGCTGGGTTACTCTGTCAGGGTGTGAACAGCACTGTGTCTCTCTCCCCCTGTGTGTCTCTAATCGATGTTGCCTCTCTCTCTGTGTGTTATAGACGCTGGGTTAATCTGTCAGGGTGTGAACAGCACTGTGTCTCTCTCCCCCTGTGTGTCTCTAATCGATGTTGTCTCTCTCTCTCTGTGTTACAGACGCTGGGTTAATCTGTCAGGGTGTGAACAGCACTGTTTCTCTCTCCCCCTGTGTGTCTCTAATCGATGTTGCCTCTCTCTCTGTGTGTTACAGACGCTGGGTTAATCTGTCAGAGTGTGAACAGCACTGTGTCTCTCTCCACCTGTGGGTCTTTAATCGATGTTGTCTCTCTCTCTCTCTCTCTCTGTTACAGACGCTGGGTTAATCTGTCAGGCTGTGAACAGCACTGTGTCTCTCCCACTGTGTGTCTCTAATCAATTTTGTCTCTCTCTCTCTGTTTTACAGACGCTGGGTTAATCTGTCAGGGTGTGAACAGCACTGTCTCTCTCCCCCTGTGTGTCTCTAATCGATGTTGTCTCTCTCTCTCTGTGTTACAGACGCTGGGTTAATCTGTCAGGCTGTGAACAGCACTGTGTCTCTCCCACTGTGTGTCTCTAATCAATTTTCTCTCTCTCTCTCTGTTTTACAGACGCTGGGTTAATCTGTCAGGGTGTGAACAGCACTGTGTCTCTCCCCCTGTGTGTCTCTATTCGATGTTGTCTCACTCTCTCTCTATGTTACAGACTCTGGGTTAATCTGTCAGGGTGTTAACAACACTGTGTCTCTCTCCCGCTGTGTGTCTGTAATCGATGTTGTCTCTCTCTCTCTCTATGTTACAAACGTTGGATTAATCTGTCAGGGTGTGAACAGCACTGTGTCCCTCCCCCACTGTGTGTATCTAATCAATGTTGTTTTTCTCTCTCTCTCTCTCTCTCTCTCTGTGTTACAGACGCTGGGTTAATCTGTCAGGGTGTGAAGAGCACTGTGTCTCTCTCTCCCCCTATGTGTCTCTGATCGATGTTGTCCCTCTCTCTCTCTGTTACAGACGCTGGGTTAATCTGTCAGGGTGTGAACAGCACTGTTTCTCTCTCCCCCTGTGTGTCTCTAATCGATGTTGTCTCTCTCTCTCTGTGTGTTACAGACGCTGGGTTAATCTGTCAGGGTGTGAACAGCACTGTGTCTCTCTCCACCTGTGTGTCTTTAATCGATGTTGTCTCTCTCTCTCTGTGTTACAGACGCTGGGTTAATCTGTCAGGGTGTGAACAGCACTGTGTCTCTCTCCACCTGTGTGTCTTTAATCGATGTTGTCTCTCTCTCTCTCTCTCTGTGTTACAGACGCTGGGTTAATCTGTCAGGGTGTGAACAGCACTGTCTCTCTCCCCCTGTGTGTCTCTAATCGATTTTGTCTCTCTCTCTCTATGTTACAGACGCTGGGTTAATCTGTCAGTGTGTGAACAGCACTGTGTCCCTCCCCCACTGTGTGTCTCTGATGTTGTCTCTCTCTCTCTCTCTCTCTGTTACAGACGCTGCATTAATCTGTCAGGGTGTGAACAGCACTGTGTCTCTCTCCCCCTGTGTGTCTCTAATCGATGTTGTCTCTCTCTCTCTCTCTCTGTGTTACAGACGCTGGGTTAATCTGTCAGGGTGTGAACAGCACTGTCTCTCTCCCCCTGCGTGTCTCTAATCGATTTTGTCTCTCTCTCTCTGTGTTACAGACGCTGGGTTAATCTGTCAGTGTGTGAACAGCACTGTGTCCCTCCCCCACTGTGTGTCTCTGATGTTGTCTCTCTCTCTCTCTCTCTCTGTTACAGACGCTGCATTAATCTGTCAGGGTGTGAACAGCACTGTGTCTCTCTCCCCCTGTGTGTCTCTAATCGATGTTGTCTCTCTCTCTGTGTAACAGACGCTGGATTAATCTGTCAGGGTGTGAACAGCACTGTGTCTCTCCCCCTGTGTGTCTCTAATCGATTTTGTCTCCCTCTCTCTCTCTGTGTAACAGACGCTGGATTAATCTGTCAGGGTGTGAACAGCACTGTCTCTCTCCCCCTGTGTGTCTCTAATCGATGTTCTCTCTCTCTCTGTGTGTTACAGACGGTGGGTTAATCTGTCAGGATGTGAACAGCACTGTGTCCCTCCCCCACTGTGTGTCTCTGATGTTGTCTCTCTCTCTCTCTCTCTCTCTCTGTTACAGACGCTGCATTAATCTGTCAGGGTGTGAACAGCACTGTGTCTCTCTCCCCCTGTGTGTCTCTAATCGATGTTGTCTCTCTCTCTCTCTGTTACAGACGCTGGGTTAATCTGTCAGGGGCCGAACAGCACTGTGTCCCTCTCCCCCTCTGTGTCTCTAATCGATGTTGTCTCTCTCTCTCTCTATGTTACAGACGCTGGGTTAATCTGTCAGGGTTTGAACAGCACTGTGTCTCTCTCCCTGTGTGTCTCTAATCGATGTTGGCTCTCTCTCTCTCTCTCTGTAACAGACGCTGGGTTAATCTGTCAGGGTGTGAACAGCACTGTCTCTCTCTCCCCCTGTGTGTCTTTAATCGATGTTGTCTCTCTCTTTCTGTGTTACAGACGCTGGGTTAATCTGTCAGGGTGTGAACAGCACTGTGTCTCTCCCCCTGTGTGTCTCTAATCGATGTTGTCTCTCTCTCTCTATGTTACAGACGCTGGGTTAATCTGTCAGGGTGTCAACAGCACTGTGTCCCTCTCCACCTGTGTGTCTCTAATCGATGTTGTCTCTCTCTCTCTGTGTTACAGACGCTGGGTTAATCTGTCAGGGTGTGAACAGCACTGTGTCTCTCCCCGTGTGTCTCTAATCGATGTTGTCTCTCTCTCTCTGTGTTACAGACGCTGGGTTAATCTGTCAGGGGGTGAACAGCACTGTGTCTCTCTCCCGCTGTATGCTGTTTGATGCTGGTTTCCCCAGTCACAGTCTCCATCTGAACGACCCCCACTGCAGGGGAAACGTTAACCAAGGTCGCCTGATCTTCTCCTTTGCCAGTAACAGAGTCACCTGTGGCAACAAACTTCAGGTTGGTGTTCCTCAGCTTACCCTGTTGCCCGTGCCCCATCTCCTCTCCCTCCCAATGCCTGCTGATGATTCAATTCATTCCAGGTTCAATCATGGATATATTACAGCACAGAGGAGACCATTCGGCCTATCTTGCCTGTGCCAGACCGTGGACACCCCTGTGTCCTTTCTAATCCCACCTTCCTGTCCCTCTCCGGTCCATACTCCTGTCACTTACAGCACTCCAGAGATCCAGGTAGTTTTTAACAGGGTTTAGTGTCCCTGCCTCTCCCACCAATTGGGGCAGTGAATTGCAGACACCCAACACCCTCTGTGTGGGAACAGTTCTTTCCCGGGTCCCCTCTACACCGACAGCTCCTCACCCTGAATCTCTGTACCCGCTTCTAGAATTCTCCACCAAAGGAAACAGTTTTATCCTGTTCACTCTCTCTCTCTCTGTTTCTCTGTTTCCCTCTCTCTCTCTCTCTCTGTCTCTCTCTCTCTCTTTCTGTCCTCTCTCTGTCTCTCTGTCTCTATCTCTCTCTCTCTCTGTTGTCTCTCTCTTTCTCTGTCTCTCTCTCTCTCTGTCTGTCTCTCTCTCTTTGTCTCTCTCTCTCTCTCTCTGATTGTCTTGTCTCTCTCTCTGTCTCTATCTCTCTGTCTCTCTGTTGTCTCTCTCTCTCTCTCTGTTGTCTCTCTCTTTCTCTGTCTCTCTCTCTCTCTCTCTATCTCTCTCTCTCTCTGTCTGTCTCTCTCTATCTTGCTGCCTCTATCCTTTCCCCGTTGGTTCTGAAATAGTTGTTAATGAGATTGCTGAGGATAAGTACATTTCACCACCTCACTCTGTGTGGGTGATGGGCCCTGGGTGTATGTGTTGTGCTGTAGTTCTCTTGGGAAAGTGTTGGAATCGTGAATCTTTGTCCTTTATTGAGAAACATTCATTTCAGAATGAGGTTTTTGTGGGAAGCGTTGCTACCTATTGGTGATGTGACATATTACACCCAGAGAAATCTCCAAAATAAAACACACACAACCCGGAGAACCTGCAAAGAGTGTGATATCATTCTTCTCTGCGAGCCACCCCCCCCCCCCAACCATGTTGATCAGAAATATCGATATCCATAGAGAAAAGAACTCTTCCAAACACATATCTGACATTCAGTATCGGAATGTGTCTTGTCAGGAATTGTCATAAAGCCCAAGGAACGGCTTAAGATGTGTGTACCCGGGCGTATATCAGGGTTACAATGGGCATTGTGTACACAGGGTTTATATCAGGATTACAATGGGCACTGTGTACACGGGATTTACATCAGGGTTAGAATGGGCATTGTGTACACAGGGTGTATATCAGGGTTAGAATGGGCACTGTGTACACAGGGTGTATATCAGGGTTAGAATGGGCACTGTGTACACAGGTGTATATTCCAGGGAGCTGGTGACAAGGTGACTTTATGACAGGATCAGTAACACAGGGGCTGAATGGGGTTACTCATTCACTCTGTGAACCCCTTCACTTAACTATAAAAACCCTTCTGCCCTTACTGAGCCCCTATCCCTCTATTCCCTCCCTATTCCTGTTCCCATCCAGCTGCCTCTTCAATGTTGTTAATGTTCCTGCTTCCACTCCCTTCTCTGGCAGCACATTCCAGGCACCCACCCCTCTCTGTGTGAAAAACTCCCCCCGCACATCACCCTTAAACTACCCCCCCCCCCTCATCTTGAACCTTTGTCCCCCTCTCCCTTGTAAGTGACACTTCCACCCGGGGGGAAAAGCCTCTGACTATCCATCCTGTCTGTGCCTCTCATCATTTTGCAGACCAGGGTCTCCCCTCAGCCTCTGTTTTTCCAGGGAAAACAATCCCAGTTTATTCAACCTCTCCTCACTGCCAACACCCTCGAGACCAGGCAACATCCTGGTGAAGCTTCTCTGCACTCTCTCCAAAGCTTCCACATCCACCTGGTTAGCGTGGTGACCAGATTGGGGAGTGGAGGGTGGGGGGGGGGGGGGCAGCACTGCGGGGGTCCCGGAGTGGGCAGTGATTGAGCTGTGGGGGTGGGGGTGGGGGGGTGGGTGCAGCACTGCGGGGGTCCCGGGCTGGGCAGTGATTGAGCTGTGGGGGTGGGGGGTGGGTGCAGCTGCGGGGGTCGGTGCAGTGATGAGCTGTGGGGGGGGGGTGCAGCACTGCGGGTCCGGGTGGGCAGTATTGAGTGTGGGGGTGGGGGGGTGCAGCCTGGGGGTCCGGGGGCGTGATTGAGCTGTGGGGTGGGGGGGGGGCAGCACTGCGGGGGTCCCGGCTCGGCATGATTGAGCTGTGGGGATGGGGGGGTGGAGGCGGGGTGCAGCACTGGGGGTCCGGCTGGCATGATGAGCTGTGGGGTGGGGGGGGGTGGGTGCAGCACTGCGGGGTCCCGGGCTGGGCAGTGATTGAGCTGTGGGGGTGGGGGGGGGGTGGGTGCCACTGGGGGGTCCCGGGCTGGCAGTGATTGAGCTGTGGGGGTGGGGGGGGGGGGTGGCAGCACTGCGGGGTCCCGGGCTGGGCAGTGATTGAGCTGTGGGGGTGGGGGGGTGGGGGGGTGGTGCAGCACTGCGGGGGTCCCGGGCTGGGTGTTGTGGGGTGGGGGGGGGGGGGTGGGGGGTGGCTGGCGGATCAGGGCCGCTGCGCGTGTGCAGAGTTCTGGAACTGTCAGATTCCAGCACGAATAGACCCTTCCCCCCCCCACCCCCCCCCTCCCCCCACCCCCTGGGGTTTTTAATGAGATTCCCGACTGGGAATTCTGTCGTGCACTGAGTGCAGAGATTCAGGTGAGAAGCTGAACTGAGTCGGGATTTAGAACAGTTTTCCCAACAAGTCGGCACTTTTGGGAGAATCGCCCCATGATTTGCTGTCTCTTGTGCTCAGTGCCCCCAGTTGATGATGGCAAGAATGCCGTACTCCTTCTTAATCACCTTGGCCATCTCTGCTGCCATTTTCAGGGAACTGTGGATCTGTACGCCCAGATCCCTCTGTATGTTAATGTTCCTAATGGTTCTGCCATTTACACTATAATTCACACCTATATGGAAGAGAAGGGAATGGTTTAGTTTGGAGGGGCATTGCTTTTTATATTGGTCGGCGCAACATCGAAGGCCGAAGGGCCTGTTCTGTGCTGTAATGTTCTATGTTCTATGTTCTATGTTCTATAGTCATAGAGGTTTGCAACATGGAAACAGGCCCTTCGGCTCAACTTGTCTATGCTGCCCTTTTTTTAAATCCCTAAGCTAATCCCAATTGCCCCCATTTGCCCCATATCCCTCTATACCCATCGTACCCATGTAACTGTTTAAATATTGTTTAAAAGATAAAATTGTACCCGCCTCTACTACTGCCTCTGGCAGCTCGTTCCAGACACTCACCACCCTCTGTGTGAAACACTCACCCTCTGGACCCTTTTGTATCTCTCCCCTCTCACCTTAAACCTATACCCTCTAGTTTTAGACTCCCCCCTACCTTTGGGGAAAAGATATTGACTATCTCGCTGATCTGTGCCCCTCATTATTTTATAGATCTCTATAAGATCACCCCTCAGCCTCCTACGCTCCAGAGAAAAAAGTCCCAGTCTATCCAGCCTCTCCTTATAACTCAATCCATCAAGTCCCGGTAACATCCTAGTAAATCTTTTCTACACTCTTTCTAGTTTAATAATATCCTTTCTATAATAGGGTGACCAGAACTGTACACAGTATTCCAAGTGTGGCCAATGTCTTGTACAACTTTATCGTGAAGGTTAAAGGTCAGTGTGGGTGTGTCCATGAACTTTAGGATTGGGGTTATGGAGGTACACAGGTGAGTATTTGTCTGCAGGAGTTAACTCGGCTTTGGGTAAAAGTGGATTGAGTTTCTGGTCTTGGGGAGGTACCGTCCCCAAGGAGATGGACTTCCTCTCCCCATCCACCTCATTCTGGGTGACAGAATGTTTCTGAATGTTATCTTCGTAATGAAATTATATTTCACTGTCAGCCCCGTCACGGGGGGGGGGGGATCGCTGGGGTAGTGTATCCAACGTTCTGCTAAATGTCCTCTCGTGTTTGTTTATCCAGGTGAATAACACACACTTTATTTATTCCAACACCATCCGCGTCTCAGCCGAAACAGAAGCTGGACAAATTATCATCAGAAAACCGAACTTGACCATCCAGTTCTCGTGTGTTTACCCGCTGAGAATCAATATCTCTTCATCCGTCATTATCTCCGCTGTGCACAGGTCTGTTCCTGAGAGGGTGAAAGATTGCAGTGTGAGTGTGTTCCTGGGCTGGGACTTTCTACACCAGTAACTCCAGCCCCGAATCCTCTTCGTTAGAGTGAGTAATAAATGCAAATTAAATCAGTGGGGCCTGTTGTGTGGATTCATTGAAAGCTCCCAGGACAGAACCATTATCCGATGAGAAATTTCAGTGAAAAATAAAGAGAGAAATGAGATATTGAGGATATATTGAAGAATGGGGAGAATTCTCAAGGGAATCAGATTCATATCCATCCAGAAATTCATTCTGCTGATACAGATGTGGAATGACAGTTTTGGAGTGAAGGTTAGGGAGCAGGGGTCAAGGAGTAAGGGTCAGGGGTTGAGGTGTGGGGATTAGATTCCCTGAAGTTCAAAGACCCAGCTTGTACTCAAACAGGACAAGCTGGTGAGAGCCAGATGATACATAGATAGATAGAATCCCTACAGTGCAGAAAGAGGCCCTTCAGCCCATCGAGTCTGCACCGACCACATTCCCACCCAGGCCCTACCCCCATTTCCTGTATTTTTACCTGTTAATCCCTGTAATTGGTCAGGGAATCCAGGGCTATGGGGACATGGCGGGAAAGCAGCTCAGGTCACTCAACACCCCATCCAGTTGGGGATGAGCAAATATATGACACATGAATATATACCAGCAGAATTATTCATGACCATGTAACTCAGTCTGAGACTAAGATCCTGAATCTTAATAAATGATTCTATGAGGATATGAGGTGTGAATTGTCTCTGATAGATTGGGGACATTTACTGAAAGAGATGATGATGGATCGGCAATGGCAAACGCTCAAAGAGTCCGCGGGGGAACTGCAACAATAGTTCATTCTGTCTGGTGTAAAACAGGAAATGTGGTTAAACCATGACTCACAGGGGAAATTAGAGATAGAATTAGATCCAAAGACAAATTGGCCAAGATAAACAACAGACCAGAGGATTGGGAAGAGTTTAAAATTCAGCAAAGAAATATAGAAACTTAGAAACTAGGAACAGGAGGAGGACATTCAGCCCCTCGAGCCTGCTCTGCCATTCATTTTGATCATAGCTAATCATCCAACTCAGCATCCTGATCCCCCTTCCCCCCATGTCCCTAAATCCTTTCAGCCTCAAGAGCGATATCTAATTCCTTCCTGAAATCTAACAACATTTTGGCCTCAACTGCTTTCTTTGGGAGTGAATTCCTCACATTCCCCACCCTCTGGGTGAAGAAATCTTTCCCCATCGTATGGGGGGGCATGGTGGCACAGTGGTTAGCACTGCTGCTTTACAGCTCCAGGGACCTGTGTTCGATTCTCAACTCGAGTCACTGTCTGTGTAGAGTTTGCACATTCTCCTCGTGTCTGCATGGGTTTCCTCTGGGTGCTCCGGCTTCCTCCCACACTCCAAAGATGTGTGGGTTAGATTGATTGCCTGTGCTAAAATTGCCCCTTAGTGTCCTGAGATGCACAGATGAGTAAATGTGTAGGAATGTGGGGGTAGACCTGGATAGGATCATTGTTGATGCAGACTCGATGGGCTGAACGGCCTCATTCTGCACTGAAGGGATTTATGGTTTCACCTCAGTCCTAAAAGCAAAGGAGGACAAAGGGATTGTTTAATTTGGAATGAGGGCGAAGAACAAAGCTTCACTGACTGACGTGTTTGTGTCTGAGAGAAGATCAAGGCTTTGGAATTGTTACCCTCTTGTTTCCAAAGTTGTGACATTTTTACACATTCTCCTCCCTCAGCGTGCTGAACGTAACTTTACCATCGGGTAAGGGGCTGTTTGAAAGCAGGATGCTTGTGTATCGTGACCCCGATTACAGCCAACCCTTCACTCAAACCCCAGTCCAACTTGGCGTTAATGATAAGATTTATATTGGAATGATCATTTCCGGTGTCGACGCCAATCAGTTTGTGCTGACCCTGAGCAACTGCTGGGCGACCCCTTCCAGAGAACCAAACTCCAGCCCACAATGGTTCTTTATAACAGACCAGTGAGTATCTTACAAACAGACCGAGTTTCCTCTCAAACAGAAGTTCAATCTGAGCTGATACTGTCCGTTCTGAATAAAACAGGTGCCCCAGTGTCCAAGATGGTTCAGTCAACATTGAGGAGAATGGACTTTCCACCGTTGCTCGGTTCTCATTGGCCGTCTTTCGCTTTGTTGGAGATTCGAGTGAGGTTTATATTCACTGCCAGATTCGCCTGTGCAACGTGCAAACCTCCAGATGTATCACAGTAAGTACCTGTCACATTCACACATCACATATCATCCCAGGATCATTGGAAAGGAATCGAACCGAGGATTAAATCTGAGTGTCAGACACATCAGTGAGTTTGAGACTGTGAGAACCCAGACAACTTGTAATGATAGACAGTGCAAGAGGAGGCCATTCAGCCCATCGAACCTGCACCAATAATGACCCCACCCAGACTTATCTCAGTGACCCCACATATTCAACCCTCCATTCCTCCTGCCACTAAGGGGTAATTTAACACAGCCAATCCACCTAACCTGTACATCTTTTGAATTGTGGGAGGAAGCCAGAGCACCTGGAGGAAACCCACGCAGACACGGAGAAAATGTGCAGACTTCACACAGACAGTGAAACAAGCAGGGAATCGAACCCTGGCTCTGAGAGGCAGCAGTGCTAACCCGCTGTGTCACCGTGCCCCCGGGAATCGAACCCAGGTCCCTGGCACTGTGAGACAGCAGTGCTAACCCACTGTGTCACCGTGCCCCCCGGGAATCGAACCCGGGTCCCTGGCGCTGTGAGACAGCAGTGCTAACCCACTGTGTCACCGTGCCCCCCGGGAATCGAACCCGGGTCCCTGGCGCTGTGAGACAGCAGTGCTAACCCACTGTGTCACCGTGTCCCCTGGGAATCGAACCCGGGTCCCTGGTGCTGTGAGACAGCAGTGCTAACCCACTGTGTCACCGTGCCCCCAGGAATCGAACCCGGGTCCTTGGCGCTGTGAGACAGCAGAGCTAACCCACTGTGTCACTGTGCTCCCCCACCCCGGGAATCGAACCCGGGTCCCTGGCGCTGTGAGACAGCAGTGCTAACCCACTGTGTCACCGTGCTGCCGGCAATCGAACCCGGGTCCCTGGCACTGAGAGACAGCAGTGCTAACCCACTGTGTCACCGTGCTGCCGGGAATCGAACCCGGGTCCCTGGCACTGTGAGGCAGCAGTGCTAACCCACTGTGTCACCGTGCTGCCGGAATCGAACCCGGGTCCCTGGCGCTGTGAGACAGCAGTGCTAACCCACTGTGTCACCGTGCTGCCGGGAATCGAACCTGGGTCCCTGGCACTGTGAGGCAGCAGTGCTAACCCACTGTGTCACCATGCCCCCCGGGAATCGAACCCGGGTCCCTGGCGCTGTGAGACAGCAGTGCTAACCCACTGTGTTACTGTACCCCCGGGAATCGAACCCGGGTCCCTGGCACTGTGAGGCAGCAGTGCTAACCCACTGTGTCACCGTACCCCCGGGAATCGAACCCGGGTCCCTGGCGCTGAGAGGCAGCAGCAATTCCATCTCATCCAGAGACTCAGAGTGGAAAAGATATAGTTTGCTAGAATACAATTAACAACCTCGACACTCAATGCCATTTCCAGCACTGAATCCCCCCCCTACTATCAACATCTGGGGGTTACCATCACTGAATCCCCCCCCCCCACCTATCAACATCCTGGGGGTTACCATCACTGAATCCCTCCACGATCAACATCCTGGGGGTTACCATCACTGAATCCCCCCCACTATCAACATCCTGGGGGTTACCATCACTGAATCCCCCCCACTATCAACATCCTGGGGGTTACCATTGTCCAGAAACTGAACTGGACCCAGCCGTATAAATACTGTGGCTCCCAGAGCAGGTCAGAGGCTGGGAATCCTGTGGAGAGTAACTCACCTCCTGACTCCCCAAAGCCTGTCCACCATCTACAAGGACACAAGTCAGGAGTGTGATGGAACACTCCCCACTCGCCGGGATGGGTGCGGCTCCAACAACACTCGAGAAGCTCGACACCATCCAGGACAAAGCAGCCCCACTCGATCGACACACTAACCACAAACACTCACTCCCTCCACCCCCCGACGCACAGTGACAGCTGTGTGTACCATCTACAAGATGCCCCGCAGCAACTCACCAAGGCTCCTTAGGCAGCACCTTCCAAACCCACCACCTCTACTATCTAGAAGGACAAGGGCAGCAGATACCTGGGGACACTCCCACCCGGAGGTTCCCCTCCGAGTCACTTACCATTCTTTGTGAAACAGGGATTTAAGAAATAGGCAATTGGTGCAAATATCTCAGTGAAATTGTTGGCAATATTCTGCTTCTCCATTGGAGCATCTCGGGTTTGTGTCTTCTCGTTACTGGGTGGGAAGAGTAGATCGGGTCACAGGGTGGATGTTGCGGTGACACAAGAACAGAAAATATTGGAAAATCTCAGCAGGTTTGACAGCCTCTGTGGAGAGAGAATGAAGCCAATCTTTTGTGTTTGGATGATCCGATGTTTATACTCGATATGGTGACCCTTTGTCCATTGACCTGGATGCTGCGATGACCCAGGTTGACAAGGAGTGATGTGTGTGGAGAACAGGAATATGTTCGGTGTACAGGCAGAGACCCGGTGTGTCCGAGCTCTCAATCAATATATCCTGGTCATTCTTGATTGAGTAACTGGCCCAAAACTCTGGTGGGAAATATATTTCAATGGCTGGGAGTGTCACTCTCCGAATCCCTGCTCCATTCTGTATCAGCCCAACAGCCAATTGCAGAGAGGTTACAGACAGTTTTTTTCCATTCGGTGAATTAACCTGAAACTAAACTGTTTTTTTTTCTCCATTGATTTTGTAGCAATGCCCCAGAGGAAGGTCTGCTGCTGGAAATCAAACCAGTGTTGCCATTCACAGCATTGGCCCCTTTCACAACACAGAAGGTAAATGCTATTGTGAAGAAATACTGTTTATCTAAATCCGTTTTCTGTTTTGCATCTTTGTTGTTCACCGCCCACCTCCGTCAGCCCCCTCACACCCCCTCACCACTGCTTTCTCCACTTCATGGGTTCAGCTCCAACAACACTCGAGGAGCTCGACACCATCCAGGACAAAGCAGCTCCGCTCAATCGATACACTAACCACAAACACTCACTCCCTCCACCCCCTGACACACAGTGACAGCCGTGTGTACCATCTACAAGATGCACTGCAGCGACTCACCAAGGGTCCTTAGGCAGCACCTTCCAAACCCACCACCTCTACCATCTAGAAGGACAAGGGCAGCGATACCTGGGAACGCCCCCAACCTGGAGGTTCCCCTCCGAGTCACTCACCATCCCGACTGGGAAATATATCGGCCGTTCCTTCACTGTCGCTGGGGTCAAAATCCTGGGAAATCCTCTCAACAGACCGTAAGGAATAGGAACAGAAGGAGGTCAATCGGCCCATCAATTCTATTCCATCATTCGATTACAAGGAGATTCAGGGTTACAGGGGGAAAGTGTAATGGAGATGTGCGTGGGAAGGGGGAAGAGAGTGGTGGGTGTCGGGAACACGCCGCCAGAGATGGTGGTGGAGGCAGATATTTAACAACATTTAAGAGGCAGCTGGACGGGGATATGAATTGGGGGGGAATGGAGGGGTCCAGACCCAGGAAGGGCAGAAGGGTTTTTATAGTTTAGTTGGGGCACAGGTACAGGTTTGAAGGCTGAAGGGCCTGTTTCTGTACCCTACTGTTCTTTATTCTTTGATATTCCTCAACTCCCCTTTCCCTCTTATTGCCAAACCCTCCATTCCTTCCTGATTGAATACACTCAGTATCCAGCCTCCACAGCCCGCTGCTGGAAAGAATCCCACACATCACTACCTTCAGAGAAAAGATTCCTGCTCATCTCCACACTGTGGGCCATACTTACACCACAAGGGGACTACACTGGCACCTTACCTTCTCAGGGGTAGTTAGGGATGGGGGTCTAACCAGCCAATCACACATTCCTGAAATAATCCCGTGTCCGAACCCCCTGGGGTAGCCCAGACGGTGAGTGTGGACTGGGTAAGTGAGCAGGTAGGCCTCACTCCTGTGTATGAATCTATTCTCATTCTGCTTCAGAGAGCTGGGCAGGGTTTGTAACCAAACTCAGTATCCAAAAACTAAATCTCTGGAGCCACAGGTTCAATTCCCACCACCGAAACTGCTGGCATTCTAATTCAATTCCAGAATGAATATGGATTCAGAAGCTTGTCTCAGCGGAAAGAAGCAGGGAGTTACTGTCGACCTGGAAAACCCACCAACCCCCCCGCAACCATTCTCCCCTTTAGCAGAGGGGTCAGTAAGCAGGGGACAGAGATTGAGGAGCAGGAGGTTTCGAGGGAATTTGAGGAGAAAGATTTTCACTGAGGGTGGGGTGGGAATGTGGGACTCACTGCCTGAAAGGGTGGGGTCAGCGGGAGAACTCTCACAACGATTAACAAGTGTTTAGATGAGCATTTGAAAATCCTGAGCACACCGGCTACAGAACAAAGTGCTGGAAAATGGGATTAGGATAGATAGGGTTTGATGGATGGCACAGACAGAATGGGCTGAACGGCCTCTTTTACTGCTTTTCTTAATTCTTTCGTGGGACATAGATGTTGCTGATTCGCCAGCAGATTCCTCCAGTTTCCTCCCACACTCCAAAGATGTGTAGGTTGGGTGTACCGGCAATGATCATTGTGCAGAGTTAGGGGGTTAATGTGGGAGTTTGGGGTTTGGTAAGAAGCTCTTTTGGAGGGACGGCACAGACTCAATGGACCAGGTGGCCTTTTCTACAGTGCAGGGATTGGATGAGGATGTTACAAAGGGACAAAGTCTGTCTCTCCTGAGTCTGGAGGTGGAGACGGAGCAAGGATTGAGTGATTGGTCTGAAGAATGAGAGTGAATGAAATGTCAGCCTCTGGTGCTAACCATGTGAAGGATTTCACCCTGGATTCTGTTTTACCATCAGGACAATCAAATGCCGCAAACTTGGGATACGTATCACCCGGTCTGGTCCCAGTAATACTGTGGGTCACTCTGATGATTGGAGGTTTTACTGCAATGGGATTGACCATCCACAGTGAGGAAGATTAATCAGCCTGACAAGAGTTAACAATCTCCCGGCAGAGGGGAAAAGGCTTCAGAATTCCAATACTAAACATTGCTCTAGTTGTAACACCTTAGTGTACTCACGATTTCAGTATTCACTTATACATTATAATCCACATCGCTTGTGTAAGTGTGATACTTTATAAACCACCATCGCTTGTGTAAGTGTGATACTTTATAAACCACCATCACTTGTGTAAGTGTGATACTTTATAAACCACCATCGCTTATGTAAGTGTGATACTTTATAATCCACCATCGCTGTGTAAGTGTGAAACTTTATAAACCACCATCGCTTGTGTAAGTGTGATACCTTATAAACCACCATCGCTTGTGTAAGTGTGATACTTTATAATCCACCATTGCTTGTGTAAGTGTGAAACTTTATAAACCACCATCGCTTGTGTAAGTGTGATACCTTATAATCCACATCGCTGTGTAAGTGTGATACTTTATAATCCACCATCGCTGTGTAAGTGTGAAACTTTATAAACCACCATCGCTTGTGTAAGTGTGATACCTTATAAACCACCATCGCTTGTGTAAGTGTGATACTTTATAATCCACCATCGCTTGTGTAAGTGTGATACTTTATAATCCACCATCGCTGTGTAAGTGTGAAACTTTATAAACCACATCGCTTGTGTAAGTGTGATACTTTATAATCCACATTGCTGTGTAAGTGTGATACTTTATAATCCACCATCGCTTGTTTTTGTGTGTGTGTGTGTGTGTGTGTGTGTGTGTGTGTGTGTGTGTGTGTGTGTGTGTGTGTGTGTGTGTGAGTTTGGGACTGTACGATCATGTGTGTGAGTGTGTCTGTGAAAGTGTGCAAGTGTGTGTGTATGAGTGTGTTGCTGAGTGTATGTGTGTGTGCGAGAGAGAGTGTGTGTGAGTGTGTGAGTGTATGCGTGAATTTTTTTTTAATGCATGTGTGAGTGCATATGTGAGTGTGTGTGGGTGCATGTGTATGTGAGTGTGTGTGTGAGCATATATGAGTGTGAGCATGAGTGTTTGTGTGTGAGCGTGTGTGAGTGTGTATGAATGTGTGTGTGAGTGAGTGAGTATGTGTTACTGTGAGTGTGAATGTATGTGAGTGTGTGTGACAGTGTGTGTGTGTGTGTGCGCATGAGAGTGTGCAAGACTGCATGTGATTGTGAATGTGAGTGTGTGTGACTGTGTGTCTGTGTGTGTATGAGTGTGTGTGTGAGTGTGTGTGTCTGTGTGTGTGAGAGAGTGTGTGAGTGTGTGTGTCTGTGTGTGTGAGAGAGTGTGTGAGTGTGTGTGTGTGAGTGTGTGTGTGTGTGAGTGTGTGTGTTTGTGTGAGTGTATGTGTGAGTGAGTTTGTGTGTGTGTCTGTGTTGTGTGAGTGAGAGAGTGTGTGAGCGTGTGTGTGAGTGTGTGTGTGTGTGTGAATGTCTGTGTGTGTGAATGTGTGTCTTTGTGTGTGTGAGAGTGTGTGAGTGTGTGTGTGTGTGTGTGCGTGTGTGTGGTGTGTGTGTGTGTGAATGTCTGTGTGTGTGAATGTGTGTCTTTGTGTGTGTGAGAGTGTGTGAGTGTGTGTGCGTGTGTGAGTGTGTGTGTGTGTCTGTGTGTGAGTGTCAGTGTGTGTGTGAGAGTGTGTGAGTGTCGTGTGTGTGGTGTGTGTGAGTGTGTGTGTGTGTGTGTGTGTGTGTGTGTGATGTGTGTGTGTGTGTGTGTGTGAGTGTGTATGAGTGTGTGTGTGAGTTGTGTGTGTGTGTGTGTGTGTGTGTGTGTGTGTGGTGTGTGTGTGTGTGTGTGTTAGTGTGTGTGTCTGTGAGTTTGTGTGTGTCTGTGATTTGTGTGTGTGAGCGTGTGTGTGTGTGTGAGAGTGTGAGTGTGTGTCTGTGTGTGTGAGTATGTGTGTGTGAGTGTGTGTGAGAGTGTGTGTCTGTGTGTGTGTGTGAGTGTGTGTGTGTGTGAGTGTGAGTGTGTCTGTGTGTGTGTGACTGTGTGTGTGTGAGTGTGTCTGTGTGAGTGTGTGTGAGTGTGTGTGTGTGTGTGTGTGTGTGTATGAGAGAGTGTATGTGAGTGTGTGTGTCTGTGTGTGAGTGTCTGTGTGTGTGTGAGTATGTGAGTATCAGTGTGTCTGTGTGTGAGTGTGTGTGTGTGTATGAGTGTTGTGTGTGAGTGAGTGTGTGTGTGAGTGTGTGTGTGGTGTGTGTGTGTGTGTGTGTGTGTGTTGTGAGTGTGTGTGTGGTGAGTGTGTGGTGATGTGTGTGTGTGTGATGTGATGTGTGTGGTGTGATGTGTGAGTGTGAGTGTGTGAGTGTGTGAATGTGTGTGTGTGTGTGTGTGAGTGTGAGTGTGTGAGTGTGTGTGTATGTGAGTGTGAGTGTGAGTGTGTGTGTGTGTTAGTCTGCAGCAAACTAGCCAGTCTTTGGAACAGTGACCATAACACACAACCCTGCCACAGCAACCTCTGCAAGATGGATCATCGACATGGATGCCATCATCTCATGTGAGAACACCACCCACCAGGTACATGGTACATACTCTCGCAACTCGGCCAACGTTGTCTACCTGATACACTACAGGAAAGTATGTCCCTGGGCATGGTACATTGGGGAGACCATACAGACACTACGACAGCGTATGAATGAACACCGCTCGACAATCACCAGGCAAAACCGTTCCCTTCCTGTTGGTGAACGCTTCAGCAGTCACAGACATTCGGCCTCCGACCTTCGGGTAAATGTTCTTCAAGGGGGCCTTCATGACATACGACAGCGCAGTGTTGCTGAGCAGAGACTGATAGCCAAGTTCCGCACACATGAGGATGGTCTTAACAGGGATCGTGGGTTCATGTCACACTATCTGTAACCCCCATGACTTGTCTGGGTTTGTAAAATCTCACTAACTGTCCTGTCTGGAGACAACACACATCTCTTTAACCCTCTCTCCACTCATATTGTCTGTACCTTTAAGATTTGATTCCGTGTAAAGATTCACATTCCAATTATTTTGTAAATTGAGTTTGTGTCTCTATGTGCCCTGTTTGTGAACAGAAATCCCACTTACCCGATGAAGGAGCAGAGCTCCGAAAGCTAGTGGCTTGTGCTACCAAATAAACCTGTTGGACTTTAACCTGGTGTTATGAGACTTCTTTCTGAGAAAGATATCCATGGGAAAGGGAACAATGTTCAAAGAACAAAGAGCAGTACAGCACAGGAGCAGGCCCTTCGGCCCATCAAGCCTGTGCTGACACATGGCACCTTCCTAAACTAAAGACCTTTTGCCTCTACTTGGCCCGTATCCCTCCATTCGCTGCCTGTTTGTATATTTACCTCTTAAACATTGCTATTGGATCTGCTTCTACCCCCTCCCCCAGTAGCACATTCCAGACACCCACCACCCTCTGTAAAAGAATTCCCTTTCTCATCTCCTTTAAACTTTCCCTCTTTTACTGTAAGCCCATGCCCCCAAGTAACTGATATTTCTACCTGGGAAAAAGACTCCAATGCTTCATTCTATCTGTGTCTCACAGCATTAACCTCTATCAGGTCACCTCCGTCGCTCCAGTGAGAATAAACCAAGTTTCTCCAACCTCTCCTCACAGCTAATGCCCTCCATACCAGACAACATCCTGGTAAATCTTTTCTGTCCCCTCTCCAATGTCTCTACATCCTTCTGGTAGTGTGGCGGACAGAATTGAACACTATATTCTAAATGAAACCCTGTGTCTACCGGCAGAGGGTAGAATTGGGGAGAGTTAGTAGGGCCATCAGAGGATATTGATCAGTTGGAGACTTGGGCAGAGAGATGGCAGGTGGAGTTTGATGCGGATAAATGTGAGATAATGCATTTTGGAAGGTCCAATGCATGTATGAATTATGCAGTAAATGGCAGTATAGATAGGCAGAGGGATCTGGATGTACAGGTACACAGGTCACTGAAAGTGGCAATGCAGGTGGAGAAGGAACTCAGGAAGGCATACAGCATGCTTGCCTTCATTGGCCGGGGCACTGAGTTTCAAAATTGGCAAGTCATGTTGTAGCTTTATAGAACCTTAGTGAGGCCGCACTTGGAATATAATGTTCAATTCTGGGTCACCCACACTACCAGAAGCATGTGGAGGTTTTGGAGAGGGGACAGAAAAGATTTACCAGGATGTTACCTGGTATGGAGGGCATTAGCTATGAGAGATTTGTTCTCACTGGAGCGACGGAGGTTGAGGGAAGTGTTGTGGGAAATTTACCAGCGGAGTCAGACTGGGAGAGTTCAACAATACAGTTTTATTTTGGAGATGAAGTTTCAGGGAGAAAGGGCTGATACTCCACAGTACTTGGCAGCTCGCTTCTCAATCATGTGGTTGGTTATTTTTATACCTAATAGGTAGTCCAGATATTAGCCATGTCGTGTGTTGTGAAGGTCCCCATGAGTCATTTCAGGAGAACAGTGATCACAATACCACACAACCCTGCCACAGCAACCTCTGCAAGACATGCCGGATCATAGACATGGACGACATCATCAAACGTGAGGATACCATTCACCAGGTACACGGTACATACTCTTGCAACTCGGCCAACGTTGTCTACCTAATACGTTGCAAGAAGGGATGTCCCGAAGCATGGTACATTGGGGAGACCATGCAGACACTATGACAGCGGATGAATGAGCATCGCTCAACAATCACCAGGCAAAACAGTTCCCTTCGTCTGGGCGAACACTTCAGCAGTCACTGGCATTCGGCCTCTGACCTGCGGGTAAATGTTCTTCAAGGGGGCCTTCGTGACACACGACAGCGCAAAGTCGCTGAGCAGAGACTGATAGCCAAGTTCCGCACACATGAGGACGGTCTTAACAGGGATCTTGGCTTCATGTCACACTATCTGTAACCCCCGTGACTTGCCTGGGTTAGCAAAAAACCTCACTTACTGTGCTGTCTGGAGACAATAGACATCTCTTTAACCTGTGCTCAGTGCTCCTTCCACTCACATTATTAGCCACTTTAAAACTTGAATAGCAGGTTAGGTATAAAGATTCGCATTCTAATCAGTAATCTGTAAACTGTCTGTGCTGATATGTGTGCTATTGCAGACCAGAACACCTCATTCACCTGACAAAGGCTACATAGCTGAAAGCTAGCAAGTTTACTATCAAATAAATCAGTTGGATTTAAAATTGGTGTTGTCAGACCTCTTACTTGGGGCTGGGCACAGGATGATTCACAGTTAAACCTCGGTAATAGATCCCTCAATGAAAGCTGTGCCTCTCTCAGTCAGGACAGGGACTTCTGTATCAGGCACTCTTCCACTCACACCCTGTTCTGCTTCTGGTAAAAGCATATCATTTCCTGGTCTAAATAATAATAATTAGGTCAGAAAAACATCCCAGACAAAAGCTCTTTGATGAAGCAGAGAGACAGGCAGAGAAAGACTGGGTATTTATCACATCTTTCGCTGTTATGTTAGCGCGTGGATCAGTCACCTGGCTGTTACACGGTCTGGCAGATGGTAAATGCCGTGTTTGCCAAATCTGAATGGGAAACCTGACCCACACATCACAACTCATTTTCTTTAGGTTCTGACCAGGAGAAGGTCCATTCACTGAGTTCAGATCCTCCTCATTACATGGATACTTCGCAATTTGAAACATTGAGTTAAACCTCGATGAACAAAATATAAGTAATCCTGATAACACGAGACTGATTTACATTTTAACCCCATTAGAAATTTAGCAGCTTACTGTCCAAACACCCACTTATCTCCTAATGCAAATGTCTACACATTTCTTATGTACTGATAGGATATTTACCTGGCATCAGATTTAAAATGTTTTAACACATTCCAGTCTCTTACATAACCATATAACGTCCCCAAACTTAATTAAGTTATAGTCCAACACAGGACACACACATACTCACAAACACATGCATACAGACACACACATACAGACATACAAACACACACACACACACACACACACACACACAGTTACACAAACACAACAAACACACAGATACACAAACACACACACACATACGCACAGCACATGCACACACTCACAGACACATACATGCAGACACACAACATACACACACACACACCCACTGACACAGACACACAAAAACATGCACACACATACAGACACACAAGTATATTAAACATAAGGGACACTCAGGACAATTTAGCAAGACCAATCTACCTAAATTTCAAATCTCTTTGGATACTAAGAGGCAACTTAGCCTGCCAATCCATCTAACCTACCCAAATGGGGAGAAGGTCCAAACTCCACACAGACATGACCCAGGGCCAGAATCGAACCCGGGTCTTGAGACAGCAGTACTAACCCACTGTGCTACCTCAGTTAGGAGAAAGAAATGATTCATGAACAAAGTAATAATTAATTTGAAGGAAAATAAATGGTGATGTAATCTTGTGATTGGTATTGGAAAGTAAAACCAGTTCTGATCTCACTCAGTGAAAAAGCACCAATCTGGGAGTGGCATATAAATGATGTGGATTTTGTCAGTCAGTTCTTACTGCGATTATCCAGTTATTTAGGGAAGGAGAATGGCCCATTCCTAAGGGCACAAATATTCCTGATTCTCTGGGAATTCACTCACTTATCCTGTTAACAAATTCAAGAATAACAGCACCCTGAGATGTAAATTGATCTGATTTTTTTGTCCCGTGTTATACACTAAAAAGTATTTTTCTTGCACGCAAAACAAACAAAGCATAGTATTCATAGACTACATGGTTTAAATTTTATTTATTGTCACAAGTAGGCTTACATTAACATTTTAATAAGTTACTGCAAACAACAACTGTTAATATTTCAAGAATGCCAGTAGTCTGTGATTAGAAGTGATTTGATTGATTATCGTATGCGGGTGTACAATTAGTTTCAAGGAAAATAAACAAGATGAAATCTTGTGATTGGCATCAGGAAGTAAAACAGTTTCTGATCTCAGTGAAACAGCACCGATCCGGGAATGTAATACAAATGATGTGGATTTGACAGTGAATTCTTGATAGAGATTATCCAGTTATCATAGAACCCCTACAGTACAGAAAGAGGCCATTCAGCCCATACAGTCTACACTGAACCAATCCCACCTGTCCTGTCTCTGGAATTCATTTATCATTGTTAACCACTTTGGGAATTGCAATGGTGAGGAATGTTAGCACTGGGCTACCAGGAAGACTGACTTTTCCAAACAGAATTTGGGATATTCCACACCCTGCTGAGAGGGAGGAAATTTTTATATCTCACCCAAAAGGATGGGGGGTTATTGTTCTCCACTGTCGCTGGGATCACAATCCTGGAACGCCCTCCCTAACAGTGCTGTGAGTGGACCTACATCATACAGGGACTGCAGTGGGTTCAAGACATTAACATCACAAGAACTAGAATCAGGAGGCCATTCAGCCCCTCAGGCCTGCTGTCCCATTCAATATGATCGTGGCTGATCTCTGTCTCAATCCCACTTTCCAGCCCGTTCCCCATAATCCTTCACCGCTACCCCCCCGCCTCACCCCGTTACTGATTAACGATCTGTCTGCCTCCTTCTTAAATTTCCTCAATGCCTCAGTTTCCACCGCATTCCGGACACTGAGTTCCACACATTCACCATCCTTTTGGAGAAGGAACTTCTCCCCATCTCTGTGTTAAATCTGCAGCCCACCTGCCCCCCCCCCCCCCCCCCCCCCCCCCCCCCCCACGCTCCCCGCACCCACCCCCCAACCCCCGGCCATTAAAAACAAGAAACATTAGTGGGTGTCTTATATACACTCCCCAAACTGCAGTGCTGGAGGTTGGGAATGACATTAAACACAAAATTAGAACTGCACATGATAAGGGAATATCATTGATGATGGGTGATTTTAATCAGCACAGACATTGGGCAAACCAAATTAGTCACAATGCCGTAAAGGTGAAATTCCTAGAATTTATACGGGATGGTTTTCTTGACCAATACGTGGAGGAACCAACTAGAGAGCAGGCCATCTTAGACAGGGTACTGTGCGATGAGGAGGGAATCATTGCTAATCCAGCTGCACGAGACCCCTTGGGGATGAGGGACCAGAAGATGATAGAATTTTTGATCAAGACGGAGAGTGAAGTAATTGATTTAGAGACTAGGGTGCTGATTCTTAATGAAGGAAATCTATGAGGATAAAGAAGGTAAATGGGATGTTGGCCTTCATTGTGAGAGGTTTGAGGTATGGGAGCAGGGATGTGTTGTTGCGATGATACAGGGTCTTGGTGAAGGCCACACCAAGAATACTCAGTGTGCAGTTTGGCTCCAGAACCAGAGGTCACAGTCTGAGGATTCAGGGTAGCTCTCCTCCTGCACCTATCCTCTACGTTTCCACATTATCCTAAAACAATAACCTTTTGTTCTAGATTGTGTCTCAAGAAGAAACATCTTCTCCATGACTAGTTTGTCAATCCCCAATTTAATCTCCCCCCACTCTCCTAAACTCCAGCAATATTGGCCCAATCTCTCATCATACTGCCAATCCCTCACCTCTGGAATTAACGTGCGGAACCTCCTCTGATCTGCCTCCAATGCCACTGCATGCTGCCTCAGTAAGGGGACTAGAACTTTGCACCATACTCCGGCTGGGGTCTCACTGATGCTTTGTACAGTCACAGCAATATTTCATTAATTTTATAATCTATTCCTTCACCAATAAATACCAAGATTCCATTTGCCTTCCTTATTACCCGCTGGACCTGTATTCTAACTCCCTGCAATTCATATACAAGGATACCCAGATCCCTCTGCACAGAAACACCCCAGAGTCTCTCTCCATTTAGACAGTAAGTTGCATTTCTATGTTTCTGACCAAAAGGGGTAACCCCATATTGATCCTGGTTGATTCCCCGAACTGATCCATATCCATTAATATATTTCTGACTCCCGTTGCAACTCACCCTCCCGTCAATGTTGAAGATAATTTCACTGGCTGCTTCTCAAGAAGGGATCGGCAAAGGAAACCGGTCCAGCCAGTAACACGCATAGACCCACTGAGAGAATAATTAGAACCAAATTAAAGTTGTGATTCACACAAGGTGAAGTGAGTGCACTGGCAATGTAAACCATGGCTTGTGAGCAGGAATAAACTTTACCTTTTCCCCCCAGGGCTGCAACGTGAAATTCTGATTGACAAGAGAGATTGACATGGAAACGCCCGGTTTCCTTCAACAGGGCTAACATAGGATAGCTCATTTTGGGATTTGGGATTAGGAATGTCATCTCCATCTAAGATGGAAGAGAATTCCCCAATTTTAAAATCTTACCCATGCTATGGAACTGTTTCCATGCAGCACAGTGAAGAGAGCATCTCTCCGTCTGCACAGCTCCTGCACTTTCCAATCTACCAACAGTGCCCCACTTCAGTCAGTACTGACCCTCTGACAGTGCGGTGCTCCCTCAGCAATGACCCTCTGACAGTGCGGCACTCCCTCAGCACTGACCCTCTGACAGTGCGGCACTCCCTCAGCACTGACCCTCTGACAGTGCTGCACTCCCTCAGCACTGACCCTCTGACAGTGCGGCACTCCCTCAGCACTGACCCTCTGACAGTGCGGCACTCCCTCAGCACTGACCCTCTGACAGTGCGGCAGTCCCTCAGCAATGACCCTCTGACACTGCGGCACTGCCTCAGCACTGACCCTCCGATAGTGCGGCACTCCCTCATCACTGACGCTCTGACAGTGCGGCACTCCCTCAGCACTGACCCTCTGACAGTGCGGCACTCCCTCAGCACTGACCCTCTGACAGTGCGGCACTCCCTCAGCACTGACCCTCTGACAGTGCGGCACTTCCTCAGCACTGACCCTCTGACAGTGCGGCACTCCCTCAGCACTGACCCTCTGACAGTGCGGCACTCCCTCAGCACTGACCCTCTGACAGTGCGGCACTCCCTCAGCACTGACCCTCTGACAGCGCGGCACTCCCTCAGCACTGACCCTCTGACAGCGCGGCACTCCCTCAGCACTGACCCTCTGACAGTGCGGCACTCCCTCAGCACTGACCCTCTGACAGTGCGGCACTCCCTCAGCACTGACCCTCTGACAGTGCGGCACTCCCTGACTGCCTGAGGAACTGTGAGACTGAGGCACTGAGTTAATGAGGGACTGATGGTTCTGAGGGATTGAGGAACTGAGTGACTGAGGAGTAGAGGGACAGAGGAATTGAGGGACAGAGGAACTGAAGGGCTGAGGGACAATGGAATTGAGGTGCTGAGGGACAGAGAAATTGAGAGGCTGAGGGACTGAGGGGCTGAGGGATAGAGGAATTGAGGGGCTGAGGGATAGAGGAATTGAGGGGCTGAGGGACTGAGGGGCTGAGGGATAGAGGAATTGAGGGACTGAGGGACTGAGGGACAGAGGAATTGAGGGGCTGAGGGATAGAGGAATTGAGGGACTGAGGGACAGAGGAATTGAGGTGCTGAGGGACAGAGAAATTGAGAGGCTGAGGGCCTGAGGGCCTGATTGAGCAATACTGAAAGATGAGGAAGTCTAAGCAATGTTGCGTGCAGAGAATCAGGTATTTTTCAGGTTTTGGATGAATTGTCACTGAGGCAGGTATTTCTTCAGTTTCACTTCTGTGGAAAATGCCTGAGGATTTGGATCTGTTTGATTGGAGCATGAAATCCTTCTCCGTCTGTGCTGCTAGCTGGAATGGACCTGAATCTCACCATCACTGCTGAGGGTGTGTCTCTGACAGCTGTCACAATAATTTCTATAATCCTGCAGCTCTTTTCAATTTATCGTCAACACGGGGATTCACTTTGTCTGTTCTTGCTGGGTGGGTGGGAATGACACAGTATTATCGCTGGGCTAGTGTTCCAGAGACCCAGAGGAATGGTCCGGGTCCTAGGTTCAAATCTCACCACAGCAGACAGTGGATTTTAAACTCAATGAAAATGAAATTGAAACCAGGAATGTGAAAGGAGATCAGTGATCCTGACCTGGTCTGACCTTGTACCCCCCATGTATTCACTCTGAAATGTCCGAGATACCC
Organism: Sphyrna mokarran; assembly: GCA_024679065.1. Lineage (NCBI taxonomy): Eukaryota > Metazoa > Chordata > Chondrichthyes > Carcharhiniformes > Carcharhinidae > Sphyrna > Sphyrna mokarran. The sequence goes on from JAGIQG010000016.1 coordinate 357,699, forward strand.
CTCAGTTCAGGGCAATTAGTATTGGGTAACAAACTCTGGGCCCTGTCAGTGACAGCCACACCCTGTAAAGGAATAAATAAAAAAGGGCACTGAAATTAATGCAGTGATTATTGTGTTTTGTTAGGGTTCAACAGAAAGAGACCCTTCAGCTCATCAAGTTTGCACCTAACCCAAGTGCACCTTATCACTGTAACTCTGCACAGTTACCATGGCAAGCCTATCTAACCTACCATTAACTGAGTAAGTCCTGCCCTGGTTCAATCAACCAAAATACATCACCTCACATTTATCTAAATTAAACTCCATCTGTCATTCGTCAGCCCACTGGCCCCAATTGATCAAGATCCCGTTGTAATTGGAGATAACTTTCTTCACTGTCCACCATGCCACCAATCTTATGCCATCTGCAAACTTTCTAACCGTGCCTCCTATATTCTCATCCAAATCATTAATATAAATGACCAATAACAGTGGACCCAGCACTGATCCCTGAGGGACACCACTGGTCACAGGCCTCCAGTTTGAAAAATAACTCTCTACAACCATCCTCTGGCTTCTGTCAAGAAGCCAATTTTGAATCCATTTCGATCCCTCACCCTGGATCCAGTGAGATTTAACCTTATGCAACAACCTGCCATGCGGTACCTTGTCAAAGGCCTTGCTAAAGTCCATGTAGACAACATCAACTGCACTGCCCCCATCTACCTTCTTGGTTACCCCTTCAAAAAACTCAATTAAATTTCTGAGACATGATTTTCCACTCACAAAGCCATACTGACTGTCCCTAATCAGTCCTTGTATCTCTAAATGCCTGTAGATTCTGTCTCTCAAAATACCTCCCAACAATTTACCCACCACAGATGTGAAGCTCACAGGCCTGTAGTTCCCAGGCTTTTCCCTGCAGCCCCTTTTTAAACAAAGGTGCAACATTCTATTTATAGAAACTCTTTGGATTCTCCTTTGCCTTATCTGCCAAAACAATCTCCTGTTGCCTTTTTGCCCTCCTGATTTCTCTCTTAACTCTCCTCCTACACTCCCTGTACTTTTCAGGGGATTCACTCGATCCCAGCTGCCTGTGCCTGTTATGTGCCTCCTCCTTCTTCTTGACAAGGCCTCAACATCCCAAATCATCCAGGGTTCCCTACTTCTACCAGCCTTGCCCTTCACTCTGAGGAATGTGCTTACTCTGAACCCTGGTTAACACACTTCTGAAAATTTCCACTTACCAGATGCCTTTTTGCCTTCCCACAGATTCCCAATTAACTGTTGAAAGTTCCTGCCTGATCCCATCAAAATTGGCCTTGCCCCAATTTAGAATTTTAGCTTTTGGGACAGACCTATCATTCTCCATCGCTATCTTAAAACTGACAGAATTATGGTCACTGGTCCCAAAGTGAACCGTCACTAATGCTTCTGTCACCTGACCTTCCTTATTTCCCAAGGGGAGGTGAGGTTCTCTGGTCAGACCATCCACAGACTGGATGAGAATGGACACCATGTACTTTATCTCCTCAGAAACCCTCACTGATCAGACTCTTATTCAGCAAGTTCATTTCGGCACAATTTCGGATCAGTGACCGAGGTGGTAAAAGCAGCGGGGAGGGGGGGGGTCAGTTCATTAATTCAATTTAAATTTAAATATATTTAAATGACCGTTCTGCCCATTTTGGGTGTGAATCGGATCGCAGCCATTCCTGGGTCTCAGTAAACTGGCCATCTGCGCGGACACGGACACGGACCGTGTTAATGATCTCACACCGGACATTACCACATTTTTAACACCCAAAAACAGGCACGACGCAATGGTAAAATCAGGCCGAATGCCTTCTAAATTCTCATTCAAATCACTAATATAATCATTAGTGTCCAAAGCAGTGTAGGTTAGGGTGGATTGGCCACGCTAAATTGTCCCTTAGTGGCCCAAAGATGTGCAGGTTAGGGGATGGTAAATGTGAATTGTTCTGAAGATAAGGTGGGAGTGTGGGCCTGGGTGAGATCTCTCTCTACCCACTGCAGTCCCCGTGTGGTGTAGGTCCACTCACAGCGCTGTTAGGGAGGGCGTTCCAGGATTGTGACCCCAGCGACAGTGAAGAACAATAACCCCCCCATCCTTTTGGGTGAGATATAAAAATTTCCTCCCTCTCAGCAGGATGTGGAATATCCCACATTCTGTTTGGAAAAGTCAGTCTTCCTGGTAGCCCAGTGCTAAAATTCCTCACCAAGCATTGCCTGATTGTCATCCCATTGCCTGAGGGAGATTGCTGGATCCTAATTGGCATCAGTAGTTCCCACATGACAGCAGGAATTATATTGCCCAAGAACGTGTATAAGTTCCGGGCTGAAGGGTAGGATATAAATTATTTTCTTTGAATAAGAATTTAAAAATAAAAGTAAACTTGAATTGAAACTGAATCTAATCTAGATGTACCTACATACACAAACAGAGATAAATTTCAAATTACACTTATGTACTTAAGGAGGGTGAAATCTTATATTTGAAATAACTTGTTAATCTCTTCCAAGAATTCATTGTCAAACCCACACTATTTATATTAAATTCCCAGATTGGTGCTGTTTCACAGACTGAGATCTGTTTGCCACCCGATGCCAGTCATTAGGTTACGTTTTGCATACTTTCCTTCAAACTGCAGAATGTAATGTTACAGTCACAGCGAGGGGTGTAGAGAGAGATCAACTCAATGTGAGGTAGATCCATTCAAAAGTCTGACAGCAGCAGGGAAGAAGCTATTCTTGAGTCGGTCGGTGCGGGACCTCAGACTTTTGTATCTTTTTCCTGATGGAAGAAGGTGGAAGAGAGAATGTCTGGGGTGCGTGGGATCCTTAATTATATTGGCTGCTTTTTCCCGAGGCAGCGGGAAGTGCAGACAGAGTCAATGGATGGGAGACTGGTTTGTGTGATGGACTGAGCTACATTCACAACCTTTTGTGGTTCCTTGCAGTTTTGGGCAGATCAGGAGCCCAAGACCAAGCTGTGATACAACCAGAAAGAATGCTTTCTATGGGGCATCTGTGGGAGATTGGTGAGAGTCGCAGCGGACATGTCAAATTTCCTTAGTCTTCTGAGAAAGTAGAGGTGTTGATGGGACTTTCTTAACTATAGTGTCGGTTTGGGGGGGACCAGGACAGATTAACATGGAACATAGAACACTACAGCACAAACAGGCCCTTCGGCCCACAAGCTGTGCCGATCACATCTATACCTACCAAGCCATAGACCTATCTATAACCCCCAATCCCATTAGATCCCATGTACTCATCCAGAAGTCTTTTAAAAGACCCCAGCAAGTTCACCTCTACCACCACCGACGGCAGCCGATTCCATTCACTCACCACCCTCTGAGTGAAAAGGTTGTTGGTGATCTGGATACCTAAAAACCTAAAGCTCTCGACCCTTTCTACTTTGTCCCCATTGATATAGACAGGAGTATGTTCTCCTTTACACTGCCTGGAGTTGACGAATCTCCTTTGTTTTGTTGACCCTGAGGGAGAGATTATTGTTGCTTCACCAGTTCACCAGGTTCTTGGGTCTCATTCCTGTACTCTGTCTCATCATTGTTTGAGATTCGACCCATTACGGTGATGTTGTTGGTAAATGGAGTTGGTGGGGAATTTTGCCACACAGTCCTCGGTGTATAAGAAGTACAGACAGGGGTATTTTAATTATATTTTACCCAGCAGAGGGTTTGAGTGAGAAGGAGACGGTATGATTTTACCATCCAGCGGGGGAGGGGGTCCATTGGCAGAGTGAGGATCAGTATCCTGAAGCCCATCGATAGCAGTCTGGGCTGGATGGTGTGGGATCACTCATTCTGCCCAGTCTCACCCTGAGTGCCCACTCACCAGGAATCGGCACCCAGTCCCCAACACACCCTGAACCAATCAATGTGATGCCTTTCCATAGAATATAATTGACCACTCAGTATCCTGGAATGTTAACCAAGTTTCCTTTTAGAATCAGATTCTGGTTATTGGTTATATTATTGACAACCTGTGATCATTCCTCTCTCCATCTCCATCCATTCTCTTGGTATTCCAATTCTATTTAGAAATGGAGAAGTGTTGGTGCAGTTGGATAGGGTGTCGGGGAGACCACATCTGGAATATTGAGTCCAGTTTGGGTCTCCGCATTTGAGGAAGGACGTGATGACATTGGAGACAGTTCAGAGGAGGTTACCCAGACGGATTCCGGGGATGAAGCGGTTGTCGTATGAGGAGAGATTAAAGAGTTTGGGTTTATGCTTGCTGGAGCTTAGAGAGATGAGGGGGAATCTGATTGAGGGATATACATGCTCAAAGAGATTGAGATGGTGGACGTTGAACAGATAGTCTCTCCGTGCGACAGTTTAGAACAAGAAGTCACAGCTCAAAGAACAAAGAACAGTAAAGGAACAGGCCCTTCGGCCCATCCAACCCTGCACTGATTCTAACTAAACTTTGGGCAGACAGATGGCAGACGGAATTCAATCCTGATAAATGTGAGGTGATGCATTTTGGGAGAAAGAATGTAGGGGGGAGGTATATGATAAAGGGTAGAGCTATTAAGAGTATAGAAACACAGAGGGACCTGGGGGTGCAGGTGAACAAGTCTCTGAAGGTGGCAGAGCAGGTGGAGAAGGTTGTGAAGAAAGCATATAGAACATAGAACATAGAACATTACAGCACAGAACAGGCCCTTCGGCCTTCGATGTTGCGCCGACCAATATAAAAAGCAATGCCCCTCCAAACTAACCATTCCCTTCTCTTCCATATACTTATCAACTAACCTCTTAAACGCCACCAAACTTGGCGCATCTACAACTGCTGCAGGCAGGGCATTCCACTCCCGAACCACCTTTGGGTAAAGAACCTACCTCTGATATCCGTCCTATAACTATCACCCCTTAATTTAAAGCTGTGTCCCCTCGTGCTAGCTTTCTCCATCCTAGGAAAAAGGCTATCACTGTCCACCCTATCTAAACCTCTAATCATCTTATATGTTTCGATTAGGTCCCCTCTTAGCCGCCTTTCTAACGAATACAACCTCAAATCCCTCAGCCTCTCCTCATAAGACCTGCCCTCCATACCAGGCAACATCCTGGTAAAAGCATATAGTATGTTAGCCTTTATAGGAAGGGGTATAGAGTACAAGAGCTGGCCTTTAATGTTGCAGTTGTATAAAACGCTGGTTAGACCTCATTTGGAATACTGCGTCCAGTTCTGGTTGTCTTACTACCAGAAGGACGTGGAGACTCTGGAGAGAGTGCAGAGGAGGTTTCCAGGATGCTGCCTGGTATGAAAGGTCTGAGTTACGAGGAGATGTTAGGCAAATTGGAACTGTTTTCCTTAGAAAGATGTAGACTTAGAGGAGATCTAATAGAGGTGTACAAGATTATGAGGGGTATAGATAGAGTAAACAGGGTTAAGCTTTTTCCTACGATGGACTCGAACAGCACGGGGGTCATGGGCTTAGGGTGAGGGGGATAAGGTATAATTTGGATGCTAGAGGGAGTTTTTTTACACAGAGGGTGGTGGGGGTATGGAATGCGCTGTCAAGTAAAGTGGTGGAGGCAGGTAGTCTGGAGTTATTTAAGAAATACTTAGATGGGCACATGAACAGAATGGGAATGGAAGGGTATAGAAAACTGATTTAAAATAGGGGTCATGAGCCTTGGGAGTCCCTGGGAAGTGTGTAAATAGATGATGATATTGATGTATTTGTTTTTATCCTACAGGTGCTTTGGTCCACCTTGTTGTCTAACGAGGGACATACACGCGATGGGTCGTGAGAGGGCTGCTCTTGGATTTTTTTCCGAGAGTATCCTAGTGCTTCACGTCGTTAGTGTACGCTTGACCTGGACCATTTGATGGGCAACACGACAGCTCAGTGACTATCGCTGTGCTGTGCAGATACATGGATTTGGCCTGTGTCTGTGGGAGTTTGCGCATTCTCCCCGTGCTTGCGTGGGTTTTCCTCCAGGTGCTCCGGTTTCCTCCCACATCCCAAAGATGTGCTCTTAGGCTAATTGGCAAAACAAATTCTCCCTAAATTGTCTCAAATTTGGTTTTTAATCCATAGATCTATAAACATGGGCAGGGATTGCGGGTAGAGATGGGAACATCGGGGTGGTGGCGCGGGCTCGTTGGGCCAAAGGGCCTGTTTCCCGTGCTGTTTTGTTCTTTGTTCTAAAACCAGAAGCATTCATACAGTCCAAATTCTTCCATTCCTGCCCCATCCTCCAGATGCTATTAAACACCACGATCATACCTGTGCCCACCACTCCCCTGGACCGAGCCGGGAGCGAGGGGACACGCACTGAGCCGGGAGCGAGGGGACACGCACTGAGCCGGGAGCGAGGGGACACGCACTGAGCCGGGAGCGAGGGGACACGCACTGAGCCGGGAGCGAGGGGACACGCACTGAGCCGGGAGCGAGGGGACACGCACTGAGCCGGGAGCGAGGGGACACGCACTGAGCCGGGAGCGAGGGGACACGCACTGAGCCGGGAGCGAGGGGACACGCACTGAGCCGGGAGCGAGGGGACACGCACTGAGCCGGGAGCGAGGGGACACGCACTGAGCCGGGAGTGGACACGGACTAACTGAGGTCTGATCCGGACACATTCTGACCAAGGGGATGTCCACCAAGAAACTGAACAATTGGAAGCTCGATAAGAGCTAAATACGACAGATACTGGAATCAGAAAGAGAAACAGAAAGAAACAGAATTCCCTGAATTGGAAGATCGAAGCTGAGGTCTGGGAGCTAATGATTGGATTGAGCCGGTGGCCAGAGAGTGAGAGGTGAACACGAAGCTCGATGTGTGGCAGGAACACGGTGAGAACTGAAGGAGGTTCTGCCAGATCTAACATTGAGTTTCTGATAGGATTGTCACCATAAATTCCCCTAAGGCACATATTTGATTCACTTCCTCATTGAAAAGATAATTTTGCTGAGCGAGTGCAACCAGAATGGAGCAAACAGTTTCTTTTTGCTTTGTAATTATTCTGAGGGTGTGTGACCAGGAAACCTTTACCCTGTTTTGCCACGACACATGAAAATAAAGTCAACAAAGAATGAGATTGGAAAGTCATTCCTGCCCCATTAAAAACAAATCCATTTGGAATGAATCCACGTTGGTCCTGGGGTTGGCTCAGTCAGGGGGAAGATAAGCATCCAATTCCGAATCACTTCAAACACGTGCTTCCAAAATAAACAAGGACAACCTTTTACCGGTGAAATATTTCACTAGGGCTTGGCTAATTGGCAGGGATTTCAATCATAACTCTGTGATAAAAGTTAACAGTGCCTTGAACTCAGCTGCACCTTCACTTTCCCCAAGATGGGCCGAATGTATGTGGTCTACACTCTAAGTTGTTCTATGATTGGAACAGCTCCCCTTTCCCTCACTATTCAGGACATTTAAGAATGTGGTTGTGGAGGGTCAGTTAACGCAGCTCCAGGACATCTCTGCAGGAGTCCCTCAGGGTTAGTGTCCAACACCCAACCATCTTCAACTGCTTCATCAATCACCCTCCCTCCATCGGAAGGTCGGAGATGGGGATGTTCCCCGTTTATTGCACAATGTTCAGCTTCGTTCGTCACTCCTCAGATACTGAAACAATCCCATGTTCAAATACAGCAGGATATGGACAATATCCAGGCTCAGGCTGACAAGTGGCAGTAACATTCACACCTCACAAATACCCAGACAGTGACTGTCACCAATAAGAGACACTTTAACCACCGCTCCTCAACATTCAATGGTGTAGCCATCACTGAATCCCCCCCACTATCAATATCCTGGGGGTTACCATCACTGAATCCCCCCCCCACTATCAACATCCTGGGGTTACCATCACTGAATCCCCCCCACTATCAACATCCTGGGGTTACCATCACTGAATCCCCCCCCTATCACATCCTGGGGTTTACCATCACTGAATCCCCCCCCACTATCAACATCCTGGGGGTTACCATCACTGATTCCCCCCCACTATTGACATCCTGGGGGTTACCATCACTGATTCCCCCCCACTATTGACATCCTGGGGGTTACCATCACTGATTCCCCCCCACTATCAACATCCTGGGGGTTACCATGTCCAGAAACTGAACTGGACCCAGCCGTATAAATACTGTGGCTCCCAGAGCAGGTCAGAGGCTGGGAATTCTGCGGAGAGTAACTCACCTCCTGACTCCCCAAAGCCTGTCCACCGTCTACAAGGACACAGGTCAGGAGTGTGATGGAACACTCCCCACTCGCCGGGATGGCTGCGGCTCCAACAACACTCGAGAAGCTCAACACCATCCAGGACAAAGCAGCCCCGCTCAATCGACACATTAACCACAAACACTCACTCCCTCCACTCCCCGACGCACAGTGACAGACGTGTGTACCATCTACAAGATGCACCGCAGCGACTCACGAAGGATCCTTAGGCAGCACCTTCCAAACCCACCACCTCTACCATCTAGAAGGACAAGGGCAGCAGATACCTGGAAACACCCCCACCTGGAGGTTCCCCTCCGAGTCACTCACCATCCCAACTGGGAAATATATTGGCCGTTCCTTCACTGTCGCTGGGGTCAGAATCCTAGGACTCCCTCCCTAACAGCACTGTGGGTGTACCTACACCACACGGGGACTGCAGTGAGTTCAAGATGGCGGCTAACCCACTCCCTTCTGAAAGGGCAGTTAGGGACGGGGGGGGTGGGTGGGTGATAAACACTGGGCCCAGCCAGTGATTCTTCCCACGCCACACAATAGGACAAAACCAACAGGTTTGGTGGGGGGTGGGGAAGATCCGTCTCTCAGAGGGACCTGAATTTTCCCAAGGTCTGGCTGTACCATCCTTGCTCAGTGAGTGCAGGGATCCGGAATGTCATGGATTACATCCCGTTACACTCCGACTGATGGTGTAAGAGATCGAGAAATCACAAAGACTTCATCCTTCTCCTGCTTCCTTTTCTGACCTTTGGGGATAGACTGATTGGGAGAAGTGATGACATCAGACGGGGGTTTAATTACCAGAGATCCACACTGTCATCATTCTCACTTTGCCGTGTGCCTGTCCGCTCACAGGGGGCTGAGGATTTCGGTGGGATTTGGGGAGCTCCTGGCTGTGAGGGAGTGGGGGGGACGGGGGGGGGGGCACCTGTTCCATGCACCTCGAGATCTCATCACCGCACGCTGCCCTCAAAACGGCTGCTGGGGTGAAGAGACGGTCGCACACCTCCCTTGGAACGTGCCTTTGCAAAGAAGGTCTGAAGTGAGATGCAGTGGGTATTTGTCGAGGTTCGTCCAGAGCAGCTCGGTGATACAGGACTCTGTGCTCTACGGGCTGTTTCCAGGGACGCACACCGAGACAAACATCAACTGCTGCTGTTGGAAGGTCATCAACTCAGTGAAGGACACACTTTGGTCCCCGCAATACTTGCTGATCTTCCAGTTGAGGAAACTGTCCTTGACCGAGTGTTGCAGACTGGCACATTCCAAGGTCCAGGACTACGTGCTGGGGGACGCGCTGAAGCTTGGGGCAGCCGCCGCAAAAACACGATGGGGAAAGGCCACACTGTAAGGCCTTTAACAGAGGCAGACTGAGGGCTCGGGAACAGCAGAATATCCTCGACCTGTGTCAATCTGAGCAACAACGGCACACAGTAAATTTTGAGGCACGGATATAGTTTGAAGTTTTGAAAACTAATGAATGTAATATTGTGTAAATAAGCATTGTATAGAATTGTAAAAATGACTTTTTTTTTGCATTGCTTTCGTTACTGGATACGTCATTTTGCAATTGCTCAGTTGAGAGTTTTTTTTAATGAATAAAGTATATTTTTAAAAAGCAGACTTGTCCTGTGGATTATATAGCGGGCGGCAAAATTTCTGTGGGATTTGGGGAGCTCCTGGTGCTGTTCCGAAGCAGACTTGTCTTGTGGATTATATAACGGGCGGTGAAATTTCTGTGGGATTTGGGGAGCTCCTGGTGCTGTTCCGAAGCAGACTTGTCCTGTGGATTATATAGCGGGCGGTGGTGTGAATGTGCCCGGCTCATATTCAAGGAAACAAAGTGTAACAGCCCAATCCTGTCAATCACCCATTCTCCACGTCCCAACCCCGAGGATCAGATAGAGACCTACTTCTGTCAGTCCGCCTCGCAAACCACAAAGAAACAAACAGTGTTCACACACACACAGCATGTCAGAGTGAGAGACACAATCCCAGGGGAGTGCTGCTAACTACATCACAACAGAGACAAGATCCACACTCTCTCCCTCTTCATCCCAGTAACATTCCAGCTGTTAAAAACCCCGGCTGGGATTGTCGGAGAGTGAGAAAATAATTCGGAATGATACACAACAGCTCAGGAATAAGGATGGAGATTTAAATCCTGTGATTTCCCATTACTCACCAGCCTGGATAAATTGACTTCAATTCCTGTTTTATTCCAACCATTCAGACTGAAATTCAATGTTCTGAGCTGAGGAAGGGGGTAAATCAGGGAGCAAATCAATTCTCCTTTTTAACCTGTCCAAAATAAACAAAACAGTGATGGAAAGACAGAGTTCCAGAAAGTTCAATAAAATGATGTGAGTGATTTAAGATGAATTTAAGGCTGGGCTTATTGCTGTCACTCAGACAGGAATGAACTGTGTTGCTGTGACAGGTGACAATGGGTGTTGGTGACAATTCTCAGGGCGCTATATAACCCCATCAATACAGCACATCATTCCAGAATCCAGAGAACTGCTGGAAATTTCAACAACTCCCAGAAACGTCAAAGGAGGAAATAACTCCTTTATATATTATAAAATCCGCAGCCTTTCATCGACTCACACTCTGCGTGTCAAGATAAGGTAACTTCTACTTTCTGTCGGTGTGCTAACAAGCAGAACATCAAAGCAAGGTGGAAGCTTGCCAATCAGACACACCATACCAGGGTAAGCTGATTCTGAATATCTGTGAGTGAAATAAGGCAAAAGCAAATTATTGCAGATACTGGAACAAAAAGAGAAAATAATGGAAAGTTTCTGCAGGTCTGACAGCCTCTGTGGAGAGAGAATAGAGCTGTTGTTTTGTGTCAGATTGAGCTTCCTCAGTGAGTAGAACCTCATCCTGCAACTTTCCCTAAATTAACCCATTTGGTGTTAATTTGAAAATATCTATACTCACCCTCAAACCATTCTCTTTTCTGGGTGCCACGGTGACACAGTGTGTTAGCACTGCTGTCTCACAGCGCCAGGGACCGGGGTTCGATTCCTGGGGGCACAGTGACACAGTGGGTTAGCACTGCTGTCTCACAGCGCCAGGGACCCGGGTTCGATTCCCGGGGGCACGGTGACACAGTGGGTTAGCACTGCTGTCTCACAGCGCCAGGGACCCGGGTTCGATTCCCGGGGGCACGGTGACACAGTGGGTTAGCACTGCTGTCTCACAGCACTGGGGGGCACGGTGACACAGTGGGTTAGCACTGCTGTCTCACAGCACTGGGGGCACGGTGACACAGTGGGTTAGCACTGCTGTCTCACAGCGCCAGGGACCGGGGTTCGATTCACTGGGGGCACGGTGACACAGTGGGTTAGCACTGCTGTCTCACAGCGCCAGGGACCCGGGTTCGATTCCCAGGGGGACACGGTGACACAGTGGGTTAGCACTGCTGTCTCACAGCACCAGGGACCCGGGTTCGATTCCCGGGGGCACAGTGACACAGTGTGTTAGCACTGCTGTCTCACAGTGCCAGGGACCTGGGTTCGATTCCTGGGGGCATGCTGACACAGTGGGTTAGCACTGCTGCCTCACAGCGCCAGGGACCCAGGTTCGATTCCCCGGGGAACACGGGGTCACAGTGGGTTAGCACTACTGTCTCATAGCGCCAGGGACTCGGGTTCGATTCCCAGGGGCACGGTGATACAGTGGGTTAGCACTGCTGCCTCCGGGGACCTGGCTTGGGTCACAGTTTGTGCAGAGTCTGCATGTTCTCCCTGTGTCTGTGTGCACGTCCTACCCCAGTCCAAAAGATGTACTGGTTAGGATGGGCTGGCTGTGCTAAATTCTCCCTCAGTGTGACCCGAACACCAGAGTGTGATGACCAGGGGATTTTCACAGTAACTTCATTGCAGTGTTAACATAAGCCGACTTGTGACACTAATAAATAAGATTGTAAATGATCTCTAAGTTCAACAGCTACGCTTATATTTAGAAATTGTCCACAAACGGATGGTGATTGGCAGGGCAGTTTTTAAGTTTGATTCTGTCCAGCTATCCCCGTGACTCTCTCTCTCAATGAGACTTTCAGATTTGTGTCAAAATTCCTTTACTTCATTCACACCTTGTTAACAAAAGGAATTTCACCTGAGCTCAATCGAGCAAAGCCACTCCAACTGGTTTGCAGCCTGGTCAGGTCTTGTTGAAGAATGATTACCCCAAAAGCAGAAAACGCTGGATAAACTCTGCCCTGCTGACAGCGGCTGTGGAAAGAGGCAATGCTTCGAGTTACAGAGAACATCAGACACACTAACACTTCCCAGCATTTCCTGTCTCAGATTCCAGCATCCAGAGTCATTTGCTTTCCACGATTGTGTGAAGATTTGACAATTGATTTATTACTGTCACACGTATAGGGATACAGTGAAAAGTATTGTTTCCTGCACGCTTTTCAGACAAAGCATACCATTCCTAGAGAAGGACAGAGTGCAGAATGTAGTGTTACAGTCACAGCGAGGGGTGTAGAGAAAGATCAACATAGTATGAGGTAGGGTCCATTCAAACGTACGACAGCAGCAGGGAAGAAGCTGTTCTTGAGTCGGTCTGTACGGGACCTCAGACTTTTGTATCTTTTTCCCAACAGAGAAGCTGGAAGAGGGAATGTCCAGGGTGTGTGGGATATTAATTATGTCGGCTGGTTTTCCCTGAGGCATCGGGAAGTGTAGACAGAGTCAATGGATGGGAGGCTGGTTTGTGTTATGGATTGGGCTACATTCACAACCTTTTGTAGTTCCTTGCGGGTCTTGTGCCGAGCAGGAGCCCAGACCAAGCTGTGATACAACCAGAAAGAATGCTTTCTATGGGGCATCTGTAAAAGTTGGTGAGAGTCGTAACAGACATGTCAAATTTCCTTAGTCTCCTGAGAAAGTAGAGGTGTTGGTGGGGCTTTCTTAACGATAGTGTCGGCGTGGGAGGGTGGGGCAGGACAAGTTGTTGGTGATCTGGACACCTAAAATCTTGAAGCTCTCGACCATTTCTACTTCATCCCCATGAAGTGCGACAGTGGAGGTTTAAAGGTAAGAACCCCCTCCTCTTCCACCCCCTCTCCCTATGCCCCCTCCTCCTACATCCCCCTTCCCCCTCCCCATGTCCCCAACCCCTCCTCACCACCCACCCTCCTCCCCTCACCCTCCACTCCCCCTGTGAACATTCTCTCTGCCTGTGCCCCTCTGATTCCACTCCCTCCCCCATAACCAACTCCCCCGAACGTCCTGGCATCTCCCCTCATCTACCCTCCATCCTGCTGCATCCCCCCTCACTCCCCTTCCAGATCCCACACCATCTCACCCCGTCGACCCCCCTAACTCCAACCACCTCTTTCCAGCTGCACTCCTACCCCACCTTCCCCTGTCATTCCCTCGTCTCTCCCGGCCCCTCTTCTTTCCTCCCTACCACTTCACCTAGCCGCAAACTCCTCCCCCTCTCGAGTCTCTTCCCGCCATCCCTCCCCCACGTCTCCCCTCCCCTCCCCACCCTCTGATCCCATCAAGAATCCTTTTCCTGAGAAGCAACATTGGGTTTGGCAAAATGGCATCAGGAATCTGATTGGTGCCACCTGTTGATGAGAAGGAGTCACTGCATCTACATCGGCAGGAATTCGAAAAATAATCATGGCACAAACTCCCTGAAACACAGGGCGAGACAAAAAGCCCGCACTGAGACAGGCGACCCACCCGCTGAGACAGGCGACCCGCCCGCTGAGACAGGCGACCCGCCCGCTGAGACAGGCGACCCGCCCGCTGAGACAGGCGACCCGCCCGCTGAGACAGGCGACCCGCCCGCTGAGACAGGCAGAGGAATTATGTAAACAGCATGGCACTGACATTGCCCCAGAGTTCTACATTTTGGGAAGCATTATTGAATCAAAGGCATGAGCAGTTATAGAGTCACAGAGGGTTTACAGCATGGAAACAGGCCCTTCAGCCCAACTTGTCCACTATCTACATGCTCTTTAAAAGATAAAATTGTACCCACCTCTACTACTGCCTCTGGCAGCTCGTTCCAGACACTCACCACCCTCTGTGTGAAACACTCGCCCCTCTGGACCCTTTTGTATCTCTCCCCTCTCACCTTAAACCTATACCCTCTAGTTTTAGACTCCCCCCTACCTTTGGGGAAAAGATATTGACTATCTCGCTGATCTGTGCCCCTCATTATTTTATAGATCTCTGTAAGATCACCCCTCAGCCTCCTACGCTCCAGAGAAAAAAGGCCCAGTCTATCCAGCCTCTCCTTATAACTCAATCCATCAAGTCCCGGGATCATCCTAGTAAATCTTTTCCTGCACTCTTTCTAGTTTAATAATATCCTTTCTATAATAGGGTGACCAGAACTGTACACAGTATTCCAAGTGTGGCCTTACCAGTCATCCAATGGAAACTTTGAAAATGTGACAGGATTTGATCGGTTGGGTAGCGAAGGGATGGATCCTCTTCTGGAGGGACTGAGACTCGGAAATACAATTTAACAACAGACCTGTGGATGTCACAGCACAGAAAAGGGCCCTTCAGCCCATCAAATCTGTGCTGGTCAATGACAAATCAGTCTGTCTATCGAATTCCCATTTCCCATAGTGTTGTTGCCTTGATAAGTACATATCTAAATACTGCTCCATTGCAGCAAGGGAGGTGAGAATTTCTTTCCCGAGAGGGGCTCTTTGTACAGTTCATTTGATTTATCCAATTGGAATTAGCATTGATCTTCTTAAACCTATACCAGGTGGACTGTTCATTTTAGTTCATTATGTGTATTTAACATTATACCTCCTATCTCCTGTTACAGATGGGAACTCTGGCAGTGAAGTTCCTGTTAGTTTATTACGGTGAGTATTTCACATTGACATATTTGACAGTTGTTTTTTTCCTGGGTAAATATCACTAACAATCCTGGGAGGTACAGTTAATGTTTCCCTGTGAACTGATTGGGTTTCTCTAACTGGGAGAGATACTTCCTACATTGACAGAACAGTATCTCTCAGTGAAGAATCGTGAAGCTGCTGTGTGGGGTTGGAATGGAGTTCCTGTTCTGTAAGCACAAGTGGATTTACCATTTCCTCATCCCCCAATCTGCCTCCAACCTTACAATGGGACTCACCTCAGTCTGGTTACAGCCACCCAGCCCCACCCTCACCCTCAACTAGTCCCCATCCTCACCCAGTTCCCTGCCCCACCCTCAAACAGTCCCTAGCCCCACCCTCACCCAGCCTCCACCCTCACCCCACACCACCCATCACACCCAGCTCCCACCCTCACACAGTCCTCTGCCCCATCTAGTCCCCATTCCTCCTGCCCCCACCACCCTCCACCCAGCCCCGACCAGCCCCCACACCCCCCTGCCCCCACCACCCAGCCACCCCACCCCACCCAGCCAGCCAGCCCCCATCTGCATCCAGTCCCCTCCCCCATCCCCACCCAAGCTCCATCCATCCTTACACATCCCCCACCTCACCCAGCTCCCACACGGTCCCCAACCCACACACCCCCACCTACCGACTCC
Source organism: Sphyrna mokarran (assembly GCA_024679065.1). Taxonomy (NCBI): domain Eukaryota; kingdom Metazoa; phylum Chordata; class Chondrichthyes; order Carcharhiniformes; family Carcharhinidae; genus Sphyrna; species Sphyrna mokarran. The sequence continues at coordinate 373,459 of JAGIQG010000016.1, forward strand.
CATGCAGCCACCATGCACATTTATACCCCCACCCCACACCCAGGGATATGCCACCCCACACCCAGGGATATGCCACCCCACACCCAGGGATATGCCACCCCACACCCAGGGATATGCCACCCCACACCCAGGGATATGCCACCCCACACTCCCCACTCATTTCTCACACAGACCCTGACTTATACATAGAACATAGAACATTACAGCACAGAACAGGCCCTTCGGCCTTCGATGTTGCGCCGACCAATATAAAAAGCAATGACCCTCCAATAAACCATTCCCTTCTCTTCCATATACTTATCAACTAACCTCTTAAACGCCACCAAACGTGGCGCATCTACAACTGCCGCAGGTAGGGCATTCCACTCCCTAACCACCCTCTGGGTAAAGAACCTACCTCTGATATCCATCCTATAACTATCACCCCTTAATTTAAAGCTGTGTCCCCTCGTGCTAGCTTTCTCCATCCGAGGAAAAAGGCTATCAACTGTCCACCCTATCTAAACCTCTAATCATCTATATGTTTCGAATAAGGTCCCCTCTTAGCCTTTCTTTCCAACGAAACAACCTCAAAATCCCTCAGCCCTCTCCTCAAAAGACCTGCCCTCCATACCAGGCACATCCTGGTAAATCTCTTCTGTACCCTCTCCAATGCCTCCACATCTTTCTTATAATGTGGGGACCAGAACTGCACACAATACAAGTGCGGCCACACTAGAGTTTATGTACAGTTGCAACATGACATAGAACATAGAACATAGAACTAGAACACTACAGCACAACAGGCCCTTCGGCCCACAAGTTGTGCCAAACATCAAAACTACCCAGCCATAGACCTATCTATAACCCCCAATCCCATTGGATCCCATATACTCATCCAGAAGTCTTTTAAAAGACCCAGCACGCCTCGACCACCACCGACGGCAGCCGATTCCATTCACTCACCACCCTCTGAGTGAAAAACTTTCCCCTAGCATCCCCTCTGTACTTGCTTCCCTGCACCTTAAATCTGTGCCCTCTCGTCGCGACCATTTCAGCCCTGGGAAATAGTCTCTGAGAGTCCACCCTATCTATTCCTCTCAACATCTTGTAAACCTCTATCAGGTCGCCTCTCAACCTTCGTCTCTCCAGGGAGAACAGTCCCAGCTCCCTCAACCTGTCTTCATAAGGCATGCCTCCCAATCCAGGCAACATCCTTGTAAATCTCCTCTGCACCCTTTCAATAGCTTCCACGTCCTTCCTATAGTGAGGCGGTGACCAGAACTGGCACGTACTCCAAAGTGTGGTCTGACAAGGGTCCTATAAAGCTGCAGCATTACCTCCTGACTCCTGAACTCAATCCCTCGATGAATGAAGGCCAGTACACCGTAAGCTTTCTTAACCACTTAATGACGTTTAATTAATTTCTTAATGACGTTGCGGCTCCGAAATTCAATCCCCCTACCAATAAAAGCTAAGACTCCGTATGCCTTCTTAACAACCTTATTGACCTGACTGCCTACTTTCAGGGATCTATGTACACATACACACCAAGATCCCTCTGTTCATCAACACTCACATACATACACCTATGCCCACACGTCCCTTCACACATCATTCTTCACACCCCCTCCCACACATAACTTCTACACCGCGGGGCGGGGGCGCGGCGGGGGGGGGGGCGGGGCGGGGCGGGGGCGGGGCCGGGCGGGGCGGGGCCGGGCGGGGGGGGAGGGGGGCCGGCGGGCGGGGGGGGCGGGCGGGGCGGGGGCCGGGCCGGGGCGGGGCCGGGGGAGGGGGCGGGGCCGGGCGGGGGAGGGGGCGGGGGCGGGGGCCGGGCGGGAGGGGGCGGGGCCGGGCGGGGAGTCGGCCGGGTCCGGGCGGGGAGGGGGCGGGGCCGGGCGGGGGAGGGGGCGGGGCCCGGGCGGGGGGGGCGGGGCCGGGCGGGGGGGGGGAGGGGGCCGGGGGCGGGGGGGGGGGGGGGCGGGGGCGGGGGGGGGGCGGGGGCGGGGCGGGGGAGGGGGCGGGGCGGGGCGGGCCGGGCGGGGAGGGGCGGTGTCGGGCGGGGAGGGGCGGGGCCGGGCGGGCGGGCGGGGGGGGGGCGGGGGCGGGGCCGGGCGGGAGGGGGGTGCGGGCCGGGCGGGGAGGGGCGGGGCGGGCGGGGAGGGGGCGGGGCCGGGGGGGGAGGGCGTGGCGGGCGGGGAGGGGGCGGGGGCCGGGCCGGGCGGGGCGGGGAGGGGGGGCGGGGCCGGGGGGGTCGGGGAGGGGGGGGGCGGGGCCGGGCGGGGAGGGGCGGGGGCGGGGCGTTTTTCCAGCGCTCAGCTGATAAACTCTTTATTGTGTATATCCCACAGCCGCGTTCTCCGGATTCGCCTCAGTGACTCGGTGCACCGGTGAGAAACTCCCATCATTCATCCATCAGGAAACCAAATACTGGATTCAATCCACACCCCATCCCCAGGGACAGAGAGGAGGGGGGGATGTGGGAGGGTGTGAGGGGGGGACGGGGGGGGGGGAGGGTTGGGGATGTGGAGGTGTGAGGGAACGGGGGGAGGGGAGGGTGTGGGAGGGTGTGAGGGACGGGGGGAGGGGGGATGTGGGAGGGTGTGAGGGACGGGGGGAGGGGGGATTGGAGGTGTGAGGGACGGGGGGATGTGGGGGGGGAGGGGGGGGAAGGGGGAGATGTGGGAGGGGAGGGGGAAGGAGGGTGTGAGGGACGGGGGCAGGAGGGAGGGGGTAAAGAGAAGGTGGGGGAAGAGGGAGGGTGTGAGGGACGGGGGGCGGGAGAGGGGGTCATAGGAGGTGGGGGAAGAGGGGGAGGAAGGGTGAGAGGTTAGAGGGAAGGGTGAGGGAAGGAGGTGGGGTGGGGGGGTGGGGAGACAGAGAGAATGACAGAATGGTGAAAACACGCAGAAGCTAGAAAGCTGCCACCAGTGAAGGGGGTAATTGGTGTTGGCCATTTGCCAGTTGATGTGAGGAATCTCAGAGTGTGGGTGGTTCAGATGAGTGAGTGTCCTCACTCTCAGACTGAGAGGTTCTGTAAACTCACCCAGCCCTATTGTAACCAGTGTGGTAACATCCCTCTGTCCTACCTTTCCAGATCTCCATTTCTATCCATTCGGAACAGCAAACGGTGACACGACTAATCCCAAAGTGGATGATGGAGGATCCCCAAGGGTTCCCATTTCAACCAGCTTCCCCTTCTTCTCAACATCCTACACCTCACTATACGTGAGTCAGCGTCATGGCCAGGGTGTGGGAGGGGGCTATGGGGATGGGGATGGGGGAATGGGGGGGCTGGGGTGGGGAGGGGTAAGGGAGGGGACAGGGGGAAGGGGGCTAGGGGGTATTGAAGGTAAAGGTGGTTTTGGGGATATTGGGAGTGTTATTTTAACACCCCCTCTCCTCCCCCCCCCATTCCACTGACTTCTCCACCCCCCCATTCCAACGGACTTCCCCCCCCCCCATTCCCTGACTTCTCCCCCCCCCGCCATTCCCCCCATTTTTCTTTCTCACTTATCTCTCTCTGTTTCTTTCTCTTTTTTCTTTTCTTCTCTCTCGTTTCTTTTCCTTTCTCTTTCTCTTCTCTTCTTCCTCCCGCCCCAACCACCCCCCATTCCACTGACCCCCCCCACCCCCCACCCCCCACCCCCACCCCCACCCCCATTTCCACTGACTTCGTCCCCCCCCACCCCCCCCCCCCCCCCCACCACCATTCCACTGACTTCTCCCCCCGCACCCCCTATTGGCCACTGACTGCTCCCCCCCACCCCCCACCCCCATATCCACTGACTTCTCTCCCCCCACCCCCATTCACTGACTTCTCCCCCCCACCCCCATCCACTGACTTCTCTCCCCCCGCCCCCCATTCCACTGACTTCTTCTCCCCCCACCCCCCATTCCACTGACTTCTCTCTCCCTGACTTCTCTCCCCCCCCATTCCACTGACTTCTCTCCGCCCCCCCTTCCACTGACTTCCCCACCCCAAAGAGTCCCCTCCCCCTTCTCGTCACTCCGCCCATTCCACTGACTTCTCTCCCCCCCCATTCCACTGACTTCTCCCCCCCCCTTCCACTGACTTCTCCCCCCCCCCATTCCACTGACCCTCCCCCCCCCCATTCTTCTCTCCCCTGACTTCTCTGACCCCATTCCACTGACTTCTCTCCCCCCCATCTCCACTGACTCTCTCCCCCCCATTCCCACTGACTTCCCCCCCCCCCCACATTCCACACTGCTCCCCCCCCCCCATTCCCACTGACTTCTCCGCCCCCCCCCCAGTTCCACTGACTTTCTCCCCCCCCCCATTTCCATTCCACCACCGACTGTCCCCCCCCCATTCACCCGACTTCTCTCCCCCCCCCCATTCCACCGACTTCTCCCCCCCCCCCATTCCACCGACTTCTCCCCCCCCCCATGTCCACGAACTTCTCACCCCTTCCACGACTCTCTCCCCCCCATTCCACCGACTTCTCATCCCCCCCCCATTCACCGACATTTCTCTCCCCCCCCATTCCACCGACTTCTCTCCCCCCACCCCCATTCCACCGACTCTCCCCCACCCCCTTCCACCGACTTCTCTCCCCCCTCCCCCACCCCCATTCCACCGACTTCTCTCCCCCGCACCCCATTCCACCGACCCCCATTCCACCGACTTCTCACCCCCCCCCCATTCCACCGACTTCTCCCCCCCACCCCCATTCCACCGACTTCTCCCCCCCCACCCCCCATTCCCGACTTCGGTCCCCCCCCACCCCCCATTCCCCCACCCCCCTCCCGACTTCTCCCCCCCCACCCCCATTCCCAACCGACTTCTCCGCCCCCCACCCCCATTCCACCGACTTCTCCCCTCCCCCCCATTCCCCGACCCCCCCCACCCCCCATCTCCATGACTTCTCCCGACATTCCCTGACTTCTCCCCTTCTCCCCCCCCACCCCATTCCACTTACCTCCCCCCCCACCGCCCATTCCACTGACTTCTCTCCCCCCCCCCCCATTCCACTGACTTCTCCCCCCCCACCCCCTTCCACCCCCCATTCACTGACTTCTCCCCCCCCACCCCCATTCCACTGACTTCATCCCCCCCCACCCCCATTTCCACTGACTCCTCTTCTCCCCCCCCACCCCCATTCCCTGACTTCTCCCTGTTCCACTGACTTCTCCCCCCCCACCCCCATTCCACTGACTTCTCCCTGGTCCCCGAGCCTTGTTTTCCCTTCCCCGCGATGATCAAACCCGCGGTGCTGGGAATACTGAATGAAAGGGTTCGGCCACGATGGTTTTACTGGATCAGAGAATCTATCCAATCACTGTGTGTGGTCAGAGGTTCAGGTACAACACGTGGGGCAGGATTTTACAGGCTCGCTGGGGGTTAGAGTTTCCAGTCCCGGCACAGCGTGATTTCCATTGTCAGACCCTGGCCCCGCACCAATTCTGGTTGGTGGGAGAATTCCAGCCATGATTCCGTGGCTAATTCTGTCTCTGTGTCCCCAGGTGAACAATAACGGTGTTGTGTCATTCAGGATATCCGTGACACAGTACACCCCCAACCCGTTCCCCCTAGCAGACGGCCGAGCATTCATTGCACCGTTTTGGAGTGATGTGGATAACAGCGTTGCGGGAGACATCAGTTATCGAGAAAGCAGAGACGCCAGTCTCTTACAGAGAGCCACAAGCGACATCAGGAAGTACGCACCTGAGCTCAACTTTCAGGCTGAGTGGATTTTTATAGCCACCTGGGACAGAGTCGCTTTTTATGGATCCGCATCATCAAAGGTAAGAATTCTGAAATCCACAATAGGGTATGCCACCAAAACCAACCGGAGAACTCCATTAATCCCTTCCATCTATTCACCAAAAGTCAAATCACACTCAGAACCCTGTTGGGAGTCTTTTATAGACCTCCTAAAGGTTCTAGAGAGTTGAGGAAAGGATTGCAAAGTCAATTCTGGTCAGGAGTGAAAGTAATAGGGTAATTGTTATGGGGGACTTTAACTTTACTAATATTGATTGGAATAGCTATAGCTCTAGCTCGTTAGAGGGGTCAGTTTTTGTACAAAGTGTGCAGGAAGGTTTTTTGACTCAGTATGTAGATAGGCCAACTAGAGGTGAGGCTACATTGGATTTGGTGCTGGGCAATGAGCCAGACCAGGTGTTAGGCTTGGAAGTTAGTGAACATTTTGGTGATAGTGACCACAATTCGGTTACGTTCACCTTAGTGATGGATAGGGATAGGCATGAAGCTGGGGGCAGTAGTTATAGCTGGGGGAAGGGTAATTATGAGGCCATCAGGAGAGAATTAGGGTGCATAGATTGGACTAGGAAACTACAGGGACTGGGAACATCTGGAATGTGGAGCTTATTCAAGGAGCAGCTGCTGCGAGTCCTTGATAAGTATGTCCCTGTCAGGCAAGGAGGAAATGGTCGAGTAAGAGAACCTTGGTGTACGAAAAAAGTTGATTTGCTGGTTAAAAGGAAAAAGGAGGCTTATGTCAGGATGAGGCTTGAAGGCTCGGTTAGTGCAATGGATAGCTATAGATTAGCCAGGAGGGAGCTAAAGAGTGAGGAGGAGAGCTAAGAGGGGACACGAGAAGACTTTGGCTGATAGGATTAAGGAGAATCCTAAAGCTTTCTTTAGATATGTTAAGAATAGAAGATTGGTTAGGGCAAGATTAGGGCCAGTCATAGACAGCAGTGGGAAGTTGTGCGTGGAGCCTGAAGAGATTGGAGAGGCACTGAATAAATATTTCTCTTCGGTATTCACGCAGGGTGATGTAAATGTAGTTATGGAGAACACTGAGGTACAGGGTAGCAAACTGGAAAGTATTGAAGTAGATAGGGAGGATGTGCTAGATATTCTCGAGGGTTTGAAGTTGGATAAGTCCCCTGGGCCGGACGGGATTTACCCTAGGATTCTCTGGGAGGCAAGAGAGGAGATTGCAGAGCCTCTGGCTCTGATCTTCAGGTCGTCGTTGGTTACGGGTGTGGTTCCGGAGGACTGGAGGATAGCGAATGTGGTCCCATTGTTCAAGAAGGGGAAGAGAGACCTTCCAGGGAATTATAGGCCAGTGAGTCTTACTTCTGTTGTGGGCAAAGTATTGGAGAGAATTATTAGGGATAGGATTTATAGTTATTTAGAGAGAAATGAATTGATTGGGGATAGTCAGCATGGTTTTGTGAAGGGTAGGTCGTGCCTTACTAAACTCATTGAGTTTTTTGAAAAAGTGACTAAAGAGGTGGATGGGGGTAAGGCGGTTGATGTGGTATATATGGACTTTAGTAAGGCGTTTGATAAGGTGGCCCATGGAAGACTTCTGCAGAAAATGCAGATGTATGGGATAGAGGGTGATTTAGCTAATTGGGTTAGGAATTGGCTAGCAGATAGAAGACAGAGGGTGGTGGTTGATGGGAGATATTCATCTTGGAGTTCGGTGACAAGTGGTGTACCTCAGGGGTCTGTTTTGGGGCCCCTGCTGTTTGTAATTTTTATAAATGATCTGGATGAGGGTATTGAGGGATGGATTAGTAAATTTGCCTGGATAGAGTGGACGTGGGAGAGGATGTTTCCACTAGTAGGAAAAACTAGAACCAGAGAGGGCACAACCTCAGGCTAAAGGCTGAAATGGCCCCATTCTGCACTGTAGGGTTTTAATGATTCTCGATGATACTGGCTGTATTTGCTGCTCTCAATTCCAGAATCCTTTCCATTCCAGGTGAACAGTTTCCAGGCTGTACTCATCACCAATGGATTCCAATCCTTCATTATCTTCAACTATGGAGATATCCAGTGGACAACTGGGACTGCGAGTGGTGGAAACGCTCAGACCGGACTCGGGGGAACGGCCGCACAGGTAAATCCTGGTTCCCCTTTCCCTCCGTGACCTGAACGTTTAGGAACTTTACATCCGGGAAGGATATCCGGCATTCTGCAGACCTCCCAGTGCCATCCTCAATTAGAGTCAGTGACTCAGAACAAAAAACAGTACAGCACAGGAGCAGGCCCTTCGGCCTATCAAGCCTGTGCTGACACATGGCACCTTCCTAAACTAAAGACCTTTTGCCTCTACTTGGCCCGTATCCCTCCATTCACTGCCTGTTCGTGTATCTGTCCAGATATCTCTTACACATTGCTATTGGATCTGCTTCTATCCCCTCCCTGTCAGTGCGTTCCATCCTCTGTGTAAAAAAACTTCCCTCTCTCATTTCCTTTAACCTTTCCCCCTTTTTACCTTCACATTATCCATTTCATCTCTATCCAATTCCCAACCACCACAGCCCCCTGACATGCTCTCTCCCAGCTCCGAATCCCCCCACCACCCTGCTCACCCCCCCCTGTGCCAGACTGGTGAACATATTCCCAGTGAAACACTGCGAGGATCGAAAGCTCCAGCTTCGTCAGTAATCACTCGGTCACTGCTTCCCACTCCCTGACCAACAGGAATCCATGTTTCCCAGTCAATACTGAGCCTGTAATGCACCCTGTGACAACAGCCTCTCATCTTTTTGTTGCAAACTACTTGGAGTACTCTCCTGTCTCAACTACTCACTGATCAGACACGTGCTGAAGGGAGGCAGTGGCAGAGAGGGATTGTCACCAGCCCAGTAATCTAGAGAGCCACGGAGATGCCGTGGGGATCTGCGTTCAAATCCCAGCAGAGGGATAGGGCAGGGAGCACGTGTGAGATTCTCTGCTGGAGAATTGGCACAGACTCGATGGGCTGAATGGCATCCTTCTGCACTGTAGGGATTCTAAGGAGACCAATACTGTGCCGGACACGGTCTCACTATTGTCCAACTGAATCTCATTCTCCCTGCTTTCGGAATCACTTCCCCTCAGAGTGAACAATGTCACATTGCGAGCAACTCCAGAGGGACCCCATCGTAACTAACAAACGATTCAGTGAAATGTGGTCATTTTGTCTCTGTCCAGGCTGGTTTTAACAGCGGTGGCTCTGCACATTACTTCAGCATCCCAGGATCACAAACACCGGAGATAGTAAACATCGATTCCACCAGCAACGTACAGGAACCGGGTCGCTGGGTTTTCCGAACTGACACCTTCAGTGTGCTGGGAGGCTGCATCTACAGTGGTAATTGTCGGGAAAGCTACTGATTTAAAAAAAAAACCTAAGGTCAAACAGCCAGCTGGCCAACAAGAAGCAAGCTTCAACCTCAGTGCACCTCATCAGCCTGCTTCTGTATCCCTCGGAGTTCAGCAGAATGACGGGTGACCTTATTCAATAGATAAGGTGCTGAGGGGGGCTGGCCCCAAGGTGCGATATTGTCACCCATGGGAGAGTCTGGAACAGGGGACAGGATACAGGCCATTCATCTCAAACTGAGGTGGGTCAGTGTCTGCTCACAGAGGGTGCTGGCACTCTCTGCCCCGGAGGCAGCACCATTTCACAGCGGAGGTGCGTGAATATTTGACAGATGGAGGGACAGGGACTGACGGGGAAACGGTACGGGGGCTGAGGCCAGTGTAGATCAGTCCTGGTCACATTGAATGACAGGGCAGGCTTGAAGGGCTGAACGGCCTTGTTCCTGCTTCCATTTCCGGTGTTTTTATGGGTTCTCAGGTTGCTGGGAATAAAATCCTTTCGGGAAGGGAATCCTTACCCAGCCTGACCTACACAGACTCGCTACAGCGCTTAGTGTATGGAACAGCTCCGCAAGTCACTCAGCTCAGGCAGTACAGTGGGTTAGCACTGCTGCTTCACAATGCCAGGGACCCGGGTTCAATTCCCGGCTCGGGTCACTGTCTGTGTGGAGTTTGCACATTCTCCTCGTGTCTGCGTGGGTTTCCTCCGGGTGCTCTGGTTTCTTCCCACAGTCTAATGATGTGCGGGTTAGGTTGATTGGCCATGCCAAAGTTGGTCCTTAGTGTCCAAGGATGTGTAGGTTAGAGGGATTAGTGAGTAAATATGTAGGGATATGGGAATAGTGCCTGATGGGATCGTGGTCGGTGCAGACTCGATGGGCTGAAGGGCCTATTTCTGCACTGTAGGGTTTCTATGATTCGAGCTGACGAGGAATGGGAAGTAAATGCTTTCGTTGGCAAGCAACACCTGTGAACAAACAGTACAACTGGCCCTTTGGCCCATCAACCCTGTGCTGACACATGGTGCCACTGCCAAGACCTTCTGCCTCTGCATGATCCGGAGGGATCTCGGGGTTCAAGCCCATTATTCCCTGAAAATGGCCACACAGGTAGAGAGGGACGTGAAGAAGTCGCTGGTTTTACTGGTCTGTAAGAACTCGGTAAGAATTTAGCAACACCAATTTTAAATCCAACCGATTTATTTGATAGTAAATCTGCGAGCTTTCGACACTCTCGTGTCTTCGTCAGGCAAATGCAGTGTTCTGGTCTGCAATAGCACACATTCAGCACAGACAGTCACAGATTGCTGATTAGAATGCGAATCCTTACATCTAACCTGCTATTCAAGTGTTAAAGTGGCTAACAATGTGTGTGAAGGGAATCCTGAGCATTGGTTAGAGAATTGTGTATTTTCTCCAGACAGCACAGTAAGTGAGGTTTTTTGCTAACCCAGGCAAGTTACGGGGGTTACAGATAGTGTGTCACGAAGCCAAGATCCCTGTTAAGACCGTCCTCATGTGTGCGGAGCTTGGCTATCAGTCTCTGCTCAGCGACTCTGCGCTGTCGTGTATCACGAAAGCCCCCTTGAAGAACATTTACTCGCAGGTCGGAGGCCGAATGCCCATGACTGCTGAAGTGTTCGCCCACAGGAAGGGAACTGTTTTGCCTGGTGATTGTTGAGCGATGCTCATTCATCCGCTGTCGTAGTGTCTGCATGGTCTCCCCAATGTACCATGCTTCGGGACATCCTTTCTTGCAACGTATTAGGTAGACAACGTTGGCCGAGTTGCAAGTGTATGTACCGTGTACCTGGTGAATGGTATCCTCACGTTTGATGATGTCGTCAATGTCTATGATCCGGCATGTCTTGCAGAGGTTGCTGTGGCAGGGTTGTGTGGTATTGTGGTCACTGTTCTCCTGAAGGTTGGGTAGTTAGCTGCGAACAATGATCTGTTTGAGGTTGTGCAGTTGTCTGAAAGCAAGAAGTGAAGGGGTGGGGATGGCCCTAGCGAGATGTTCATCGTCATCAATGATATGTTGAAGACTCTGGAGAAGATGCCGTAGCTTCTCCGCTCCGGGGAAGTACTGGACAACGAAGGGTACTCTGTCCGCCGTGTCCCGTGTTCGTCTTCTGAGGAGGTCAGTGCGGTTTATCGCTGTGGCATACCGGAACTGTCGATCGATGAGTCGAGCGCCATATCCTGTTCTCACGAGGGCATCCTTCAGCGTCTGGAGGTGTCTGTCACGATCCACGTCATCTGAGCAAATTCTGTGTATACGGAGGGCTTGTCCATAGGGAATGGCTTCTTTAACGTGTCTAGGGTGGAAGCTGGAGAAGTGGAGCATTGTAAGGTTGTCTGTCGGTTTGCGGTACAGTGAGGTGCTGAGGTGACCATCCTTGATGGAGATGCGTGTGTCCAAGAATGCAACTGATTCTGGAGAATAGTCCATGGTGAGTCTGAAGGTAGGATGGAACTTGTTGATATCATCATACAGTTGTTTCAATGATTGTTCACCATGAGTCCAAACACGGGACACGGTGGACAGAGTACCCTTTGTTGTCCAGTACTTCCCCGGAGCGGAGAAGCTACGACGTCTTCTCCGGAGTCTTCAACATATCATTGATGATGATGAACATCTCGCTAGGGCCATCCCCACCCCTCCACTTCTTGCTTTCAGACAACCGCACAACCTCAAACAGATCATTGAACATAGAACATAACAGCACAGAACAGGCCCTTCGGCCTTCGATGTTGCGCCGACCAATATAAAAAACAATGCCCCTCCAAACTAAACCATTCCCTTCTCTTCTATATACTTATCAACTAACCTCTTAAACGCCACCAAACTTGGCGCATCTACAACTGCTGCAGGCAGGGCATTCCACTCCCGAACCACCCTTTGGGTAAAGAGCAGCAAAACTACCCAACCTTCAGGAGAACAGTGATCACAATACCACACAACCCTGCCACAGCAACCTCTGCAAGACATGCCAGATCATATTCATGGATGACATCATCAAACGTGAGGATACCATTCACCAGGTGCACGGTACATACTCTTGCAACTCGGCCAACGTTGTCTACCTAATATGTTGCAAGAAAGGATATCCCGAAGCGTGGTACATTGGGGAGACCATGCAGACACTACGACAGCGGATGAATGAGCATCGCTCAACAATCACCAGGCAAAACCATTCCCTTCCTGTAGGCGAACACTTCAGCAGTCATGGGCATTCGGCCTCCGACCTGCGAGTAAACATTCTTCAAGGGGGCCTTCGTGACACACGACAGCGCAGAGTCGCTGAGCAGAGACTGATAGCCAAGTTCCGCACACGAGGACGGTCTTAATAGGGATCTTGGCTTCATGACACACTATCTGTAACCCCTGTAACTTGCCTGGGTTAGCAAAAAACCTCACTTACTGTGCTGTCTGGAGAAAATACACAATTCTCTAACCAATGTTCAGGATTTCCTTCACACACATTGTTAGCCACTTTAACACTTGAATAGCAGGTTAGATGTAAGGATTCGCATTCTAATCAGCAATCTGTAACTGTCTGTGCTGATGTGCGCGATTACAGACCAGAACGCTGCATTTGCCTGACGAAGACATGAGAGTGTCGAAAGCTCGCAAATTTACTATCAAATAAATCGGTTGGATTTAAAATTGGTGTTGCTAAATTCTTACTGAGTTCTTACTACCCCAGTCCAACGCCGGCATCTCTACATCACCTTTACTGGTCTGGGCATTGAGTATAGGGCTCAGGGTGTCATGTTGTAGCTCTGTAAGATATTGGTTAGGCTGTACTTAGGAAATTGAGTTCAATTCTGGTCATTACACTGCAGGAAGGATGGGGAGGCTTTGGAGAGGTTTATCGGGATGCTGCCTGGATTAGAGGGTCTGGGTGATAAGGAGAGGCTGGATAAACTGGATTGTTTTCTCTGGAGCAGCGGAGGCCGAGGGGAGAAAGATAGAACATTACAGTGCATAACAGGCCCTTCGGCCTTCGATGTTGCGCCGACCAATTAGGAAAAAGCAATGACCCTCTAACCTAAACCGTTCCCTTTTCGTCCATAAACGTACCTACTAACCTCTTAAACCCCACCAAACTTGACACATCTACAACTGCCGCAGGCAGGGCATTCCATACCCTTACCACCCTCTGGGTAAAGAACCTACCTCTGATATCCGTCCTATAACTACCACCCCTTAATTTAAAGCTATGTCCCCTCGTGCTAGCTTTCTCCATCTTAGGAAAAAGGCTATCACTGTCCACCCTATCTAAACCTCTAATCATCTTATATTTTTCAATAAGGTCTCCTCTTAGCCGCCTTCTTTCTAACGAAAACAACCTCAAATCCCTCAGCCTCTCTTCATAAGACCTGCCCTCCATACCAGGCAACATCCTGTAAACCTCCTCTGTACCCTCTCCAATGCCTCCACATCTTTCTTATAATGCGGGGACCAGAACTGCACACAATACTCCAAGCGCGGCCGCACTAGAGTTTTGTACAGTTGCAACATGACTTTGCGGCTCCGAAATTCAATCCCCCTACCAATAAAAGCTAAGACTCCATATGCCTTCTTAACAACCTTCTCGACTTGACTGCCTACTTTCAGGGATCTATGCACATTCACACCAAGATCCCTCTGTTCATCTAGACTACTAAGAATCCTACCATTTGCCCTATACTCTACACATTTATTATTTCTGCCATAGTGCATTACCTCACACTTTTCCACATTAAACTCCATTTGCCACCTCTCGGCCCGGCTCTGCAACTTGTCCAAGTCTCTCTGCAAACTATAACACCCCTCTTCACTATCTACCGCTCCTCCGACTTTGGTGTCATCCTCAAATTTACTAATCCATCCTTCAATACCCTCATCCAGATCATTTATAAAAATTACAAACAGCATGGGCCCCAAAACAGACCCCTGAGGTACACCACTTGTCACCGAACTCCAAGATGAATATCTCCCATCAACCACCACCCTCTGTCTTCTATCTGCTAGCCAATTCCTAATCCAATTAGCTAAATCACCCTCAATCCCATACGTCTGCATTTTCTGCAGAAGCCATTCATGGGGCACCTTATTGAACGCCTTACTATAGTCCATATATACCACATCAACTGCCTTACCCCCATCCACCTCTTTGGTCACTTTTTCAAAAATCTCAATACGGTTAGTAAGGCACGACCTACCCTTCACAAAACCATGCTGACTATCCCCAATCAATTCATTTCTCTCTAAATAACTATAAATCCGATCTCTAATTATTCTCTCCAATACTTTGCCCACAACAGAAGTAAGACTCACTGGCCTATAATTCCCTGGAAGGTCTCTCTTCCCCTTCTTGAACAACGGGACCAAATTCGCTATCCTCCAGTCCTCCGGAACCACACCCGTAACCAACGACGACCTGAAGATCAGAGCCAGAGGCTCTGCAATCTCCTCTCTTGCCTCCCAGAGAATCCTAGGCTAAATCCCGTCCGGCCCAGGGGACTTATCCAACTTCAAACCCTCAAGAATATCTAGCACATCCTCCCTATCTACCTCAATACTTTCCAGTTTGCAACCCTGTACCTCAGTGTTCTCCACAACTACATTTACATCTCCCTGCGTGAATACCGAAGAGAAATAGTTGTTCAGTGCCTCTCCAATCTCTTCAGCTCCACGCACAACTTCCCACTGCTGTCTCTGACTGGCCCTAATCTTGCCCTAACCAATCTTCTATTCTTAACATATCTAAGAAAGCTTTAGGATTCTCCTTGATCCTATCAGCCAAAGTCTTCTCGTGTCCCCTTTTAGCTCTCCTCAACTCACTCTTTAGCTCCCTCCTGGCTAATATATAGCTATCCATTGCACTAACTGAGCCTTCAAGCCTCATCCTGACATAAGCCTCCTTTTTCCTTTTAACTAGCGAATTAACTTTTTTAGTACACCATGGTTCCCTTACTCGACCATTTCCTCCTTGCCTGACAGGGACATACTTATCAAGGACTCTATCACCAAAATTTTCACCAACTTCCAAGCCTAACACCTGGTCTGGCTCATTGCCCAGCACCAAATCCAATGTAGCCTCACTTCTAATTGGCCTATCTACATACTGAGTCAAAAAACCTTCCTGCACATTTTGTACAAAAAAGGATATAAAATTCTGTGGGGCACAGATAGGATTGACAATCAGAATCTTTCCCCCAGAGTTGAAATGTCTAATACTAGGGGGGGCACTCACTTACAGTGAGATGGGGGGATGTTCAGAGGAGATGTGAGGGACAAGTTTTTTCCACACAGAGTGGTTGGTGTCTGGAACACACTGCCGGGGGTGGTGGTGGAGACAGATACAGTAACAGTGTTTAGATAAACACAGGAAAACGTGAGGGACAGGGAGTAAGGGCAGGCAGAAGGGAATAGTTTAATTTGGTATCATGGTCAGTACAGCATTGTGGGCAGAAGGGCCTGTTCCTGTCCTGAGGCTGCAGCTGGAGTACTGTGTGCAGTTTTGGTCGCTGCATTCGAGGAAGGATATATTGGCCTTGGAGGGGGTGCAGAGAAGGTTCACTAGGCTGATACCGGAGATGAGGGCATTGGATTATGAGAGACTGAATAGGCTGGGTTTGTACTCGTTAGAGTTTAGAAGGCTGAGAGGGGATCTTATAGAGACGTATAAGATAATAAAGGGGATGGATAGGGTAGAGGTTGAGAGACTCTTCCCGCTTAGCGAAGATAGCAGGACTAGAGGGCACAGCCTCAAGATTGGGGGGGGGGTTGGGGGGTTCAGATCAGAGTTGCGGAGGAGTTTCTTCAAGCAAAGGGTGGTGAATCTTTGGAATTCTCTGCCCGATGAGGTGGTGGAAGCTTCCTCGCTGAATATGTTCAAGTCAAGAGTGGATAGGTTTTTGATTGACAAGGGAATTAAGGGTAACGGGGAGAAAGCGGGAAAGTGGTACTGAACTACTACAGATCAGCCATGATCTTATTGAATGGCAGGGCAGGCTCGAGGGGCTGGATGGCCGACTCCTGCTCCTATTTCTTGTGAGCCTGTGTTGTAACAGGCGGAAGGGCCTGTCCCTGTAATGTTCCAGGTTCTGTGTTAATGTTGTTTAGTGCACACATCAGAGGGAGCAGTTACCACCAGGAAGTGATTGAGTGGGTCAGCTGCAAAGGCCATTTAGGGTTTATCTTTAGCGTCTAACTGTTTTTCTTGCAGGGAGGTTTATTCGGCAAGATGATACTTTCTGGACAAACTCCAGCTGTGAAAGGAAGTGTACCTGTGTCGGTAATAACTCGCTGGTATGCCAGGCCGGAGCATGTGCTCCGTACGAACTCTGTCTTTCCTCCTCTTCCTTTTACGCCTGCAAGCCTGTCTCTGTTCAGAGCTGCACCGTATTCGGGGACCCCCACTACCTGACCTTCGACGGGAGCCTCTTCCATTTCCAGGGCACGTGCAGCTATATCCTATCGGAGCTGTGCCAGACTCAGAGCGGGTTACCCCCTTACAGGATCGAAGCAAAGAATGAACACCGTGGGAGCAGTCGAGTGTCCTGGGTCAGACTGGTTCGCCTCTTTGTCTACCAAACAGAGATTACTCTGCTCAGTGGGACCACTGACCACATCCTGGTAAGCGAATGAAAATGGCCAATTTCTCTCACAGTCTTTACTATACCTCCTCAAACATTCACAGGGTAAGGAGAAGCACTGTCGGTTAGGAATGAGGATTAGTATCAGGGCCCATTGGGCTATGGGGAGGGAGTGAGACAGTGGGATCAATTTGGAGATTGGTACAGAGCTGCAGAAAACAGTGGGGCAGTGGGGTTAGTTTGGGGATTGGTACAGGGAGAGAGCGGGGGGCAGTGGGATTAGTTTGGGGATTGATACAGGGCTATGGGGAGACAGCAGGGCAGTGGGATTAGTTTGGGATTGATAGAGGGCTATGGGGAGACAGCAGGGCAGTGGGATTAGTTTGGGATTGATACAGGGCTATGGGGAGAGAGCAGAGCGGTGGGATTAGTTTGAGAGAGTAGGGCAGTGGGATTAGTTTGCTATTGATACAAGGCCATGGGGAGAGAGCAGGATAGAGAAAGAAATTCTGGAAATCTTAAAGTACATCAAGGTAGATAAATCCCCACGACCTGATGAAGTGTATCCCAGGACATTGTGGGAGGCTAGAGAAGAAATTGCGGGATCCCCCTAGCCGAGATATTTGAATCATCGATAGTCACGGGTGAGATGCCTGAAGATTGGAGAGGGGCAAATGCTGTGTCTTTATTTAAAAAGGGGCTGCAGGGAAAAGCCTGGGAACTACAGGCCAGTGAGCCTCACATCTGTGGTGGGTAAATTGTTGGAAGATATTTTGAGAGACAGAATCTACAGGTATTTAGAAACACAGACACTGATTAGGGACAGTCAGCATGGCTTTGTGAGTGGAAAATCATGTCTCAGAAATTTAATTGAGTTTTTTGAAGGGGTAATCAAGAAGGTAGATGAGGGCAGTGCAGTTGATGTTGTCTACATGGACTTTAGCAAGGCCTTTGACAAGGTAACGCATGGTAGGTTGTTGCATAAAGTTAAATCTCACTGGATCCAGGGTGAGATATCTAAATGGATACAAAATTGGCTTCTTGACAGAAGCCAGAGGGTGGTTGTAGAGAGTTGTTTTTCAAACTGGAGGCCTGTGACCAGCGGTGTGCCTCAGGGATCAGTGCTGGGTCCACTGTTATTGGTCATTTATATTAATGATTTGGATGAGAATATAGGAGTAAGTTTGCAGATGTCGCCAAGATCGGTGGCATAGTGGACAGTGAAGAAAGTTATCTCCAATTGCAACGGAATCTTGATCAAGTGGGGCAATGGGCTGACAAATGACAGATAGAACATAGAACATTACAGCGCAGAACAGGCCCTTCGGCCTTCGATGTTACGCCGACCAATTAAGAAAAAGCAATGACCCTCTAACCTAAACCATTCCCTTTTCATCCATAAACTTATCTACTAACCTCTTAAACGCCACCAAACTTGGCGCATCTACAACTGCAGCAGGCAGGGCATTCCATTCCCTTACCACCCTCTGGGTAAAGAACCTACCTCTGACATCCGTCCTATAACTACCACCCTTAATTTAAAGCTATGTCCCCTCGTGCTAGCTTTCTCCATCCTAGGAAAAAGGCTATCACTGTCCACCCTATCTAAACTTCTAATCATCTTATATGTTTCAATAAGGTCTCCTCTTAGCCGCCTTCTTTCTAACGAAAACACCTCAAATCCCTCAGCCTCTCTTCATAAAACCTGCCTTCCATACCAGGCAACATCCTGGTAAACCTCCTTTGTACCCTCTCCAATGCTTCCACATCTTTCTTATAATGTGGGGACAAGGACTGTACACAATACTCCAATGCTCCCAAAGTATCTTAGGACGATCCCATCTGGCCCAGGGGACTTATCTACCCTCAGGTTTTCCAAAATTGTTAATACATCTTCCTTCAGAAGATGTAGATTAGTGTGTCAGAATGCCACAGAGTACTTGCATTTGTACACAGAGTTTAATTTAGATAAATGTGAGGTCATGTATTTTGATAAAATGAACCAGGGCAGGACTTACTCAGTTGTCAGACCCCACTTGAAGTATTGTGTGCAGTTCTGGTCGCCTCACTATAGGAAGGATGTAGAGGCTATTGAGAGAGTTCAGAGGAGATTTACAAGGATGTTGCCTGGATTGGGAGGCATGCCTTATGAAGATAGGTTGAGGGAGCTGGGATTCTTCTCACTGGAGAGACGTAGGTTGAGAGGCGACCTGATAGAGGTTTATAAAATGTTGAGAGGAATAGATAGGGTGGACTCTCAGAGACTATTTCCCCGAGCGGAAATGGTCAATACGAGAGGACACAGATTTAAGGTGCAGGGAAGCAAATACAAAGGAGATAGAACATAGAACATTACAGCACAGAACAGGCCCTTCGGCCTTCGATGTTGCGCCGACCAATATAAAAAGCAATGCCCCTCCAAACTAAACCATTCCCTTCTCTTCCATATACTTATCAACTAACCTCTTAAACGCCACCAAACTTGGCGCATCTACAACTGATGCAGGCAGGGCATTCCATACCCTTACCACCCTCTGGGTAAAGAACCTACCTCTGACATCTGTCCAAAAACCACCATCCCTTAATTTAAAGCTATGTCCCCTCATGCTAGCTTTCTCCATCCTAGGAAAAAGGCTATCACTGTCCACCCTATCTAAACCTCTAATCATCTTATATGTTTCAATAAGGTCTCCTCTTAGCCGCCTTCTTTCTAACGAAAACAACCTCAAATCCTCAGCCTCTCTTCATAACCTGCCTTCCATACCAGGCAACATCCTGGTAAACCTCCTCTGTACCCTCTCCAATGCCTCCACATCTTTCTTATAATGCGGGGACCAGAACTATACACAATACTCCAAGTGCGGCCGCACTAGAGTTTTGTACAGTTGCAACATGACGTTGCGGCTCCGAAATTCAATCCCCCTACCAATAAAAGCTAAGACTCCATATGCCTTCTTAACAACCTTATCGACTTGATTGCCAACTTTCAGGGATCTATGCACAAATACACCAAGATCCCTCTGTTCATCAACACTATTAAGAGTCCTACCATTAGCCCTATACTCTACACATTTGTTATTCCTGCCAAAGTGAATTACCTCACACTTTTCCACGTTAAACTCCATTTGCCACCTCTCGGCCCAGCTCTGCAACTTGTCCAAGTCTCTCTGCAAACTATAACACCCCTCTTCACTATCTACCACTCCTCCGACTTTGGTGTCATCCGCAAATTTACTAATCCATCCTTCAATACCCTCATCCAGATCATTTATAAAAATTACAAACAGCAGAGGCCCCAAAACAGATCCCTGAGGTACACCACTAGTAACCGAACTCCACGATGAATATCTCCCATCAACCACCACCCTCTGTCTTCTATCTGCTAGCCAATTCCTAATCCAATTAGCTAAATCACCCTCTATCCCATACATCTGCATTTTCTGCAGAAGTCTTCCATGGGCCACCTTATCAAATGCCTTACTAAAGTCCATATATACCACATCAACCGCCTTACCCCCATCCACCTCTTTGGTCACTTTTTCAAAAAACTCAACGAGGTTAGTAAGGCACAACCTACCCTTCACAAAACCATGCTGACTATCCCCAATCAATTCATTTCTCTCTAAATAACTATAAATCCTATCCCTAATAATTCTCTCCAATACTTTGCCCACAACAGAAGTAAGACTCACCGGCCTATAATTCCGGAAAGTCTCTCTTCCCCTTCTTGAACAATGGGACCACATTCGCTATCCTCCAGTCTTCCGGCACTATACCCGTAACCAACGATGACCTGAAGATCAGAGCCAGAGGCTCTGCAATCGCCTTTCTCGCCTCCCAGAGAATCCTAGGGTAAATCCCGTCCGGCCCAGGGGACTTATCTAACTTCAAACCCTCAAGAATATCTAGCACGTCCTCCCTATCTACTTCAATACTTTCCAGTTTGCAACCCTGTACCTCAGTGTTCTCCACAGCTACATTTACATCTCCCTGCATGAATACCGAAGAGAAATATTTGTTCAGTGCCTCTCCAATCTCTTCAGGCTCCACGCACAACTTCCCACTGCTGTCTATGACTGGCCCTAATCTTGCACTAACCAATCTTCTATTCTTAACATATCTAAAGAAAGCTTTAGGATTCTCCTTAATCCTATCAGCCAACGTCTTCTCGTGTCCTCTCTTAGCTCTCCTCAATTCACTCTTTAGCTCCCTCCTGGCTAATCTATAGCTATCCATTGCACTAACCGAGCCTTCAAGCCTCATCCTGACATAAGCCTCCTTTTTCCTTTTAACCAGCGAATTAACTTTTTTAGTACACCAAGGTTCTCTTACTCGACCATTTCCTCCTTGTCAGGGGTAAGTTTTTCACTCAGAGGGTGGTGAGTGAATGGAATCGGCTGCTGTCGGAGGTTGTTGAGGCAAACTCACTGGGGTCTTTTAAAAGACTTCTGGATGAGTGTATGGAAACGAATAGGATAGGGGGTTATAGATAGGTCTGTGGATTGGTAGATGTGATCGGCGCAACTCGTGGGCCAAAGGGCCTGTTTGTGCTGTATTGTTCTATGTAATGGTAGGGTGTTGGGGAGAGTTACAGAATAAAGGGATCTCGGGGTACAGGTTCATAGCTCCTTGAAAGTGGAGTCACAGGTGGACAGAGTGGTGAAGAAGGCATTGGGCATGCTTGGTTTCATCGGTCAGATCATTGAATACAGGAGTTGGGACGTCTTGTTGAAGTTTTACAGGACATTGGTAAGGCCATACTTGGAATACTGTGTACAATTCTGGTCATCCTATTGTAGAAAGGATATTATTAAACTAGAAAGAGTGTAGAAAAGATTTACTAGGATGTTACCAGGACTTGATGGATTGAGTTATAAGGAGAGGCTGGATAGACTGGGACTTTTTTCTCTGGAGCGTAGGAGGCTGAGGGGTGATCTTATAGAGATCTATAAAATAATGAGGGGCACAGATCAGCGAGATAGTCAATATCTTTTCCCCAAAGGTAGGGGGGAGTCTAAAACTAGAGGGTATAGGTTTAAGGCGAGAGGGGAGAGGTACAAAAGGGTCCAGAGGGGCGAGTGTTTCACACAGAGGGTGGTGAGTGTCTGGAACGAGCTGCCAGAGGCAGTAGTAGAGGTGGGTACAATTTTATCTTTTAAAAAGTGTTTAGACAGTTACATGGGTACGATGAAATGGAGATACTGGGGTGGGCTCAGTAAGAAATCTCACAACATTAGGTTAAAATCCAATAGGTTTATCGGAATCACGAGCATTTGGAGCTGTGCTCCTTCATCTGGTGAGTGGCCCGCTTGTTAATGGGTACAGAGGGATATAGGCCAAACGCGGGTGACTGGGACTAGCTTCCTGGTTAAACCTGGATAGTATGGACAAGTTGGGCTGAAGGGCCTGTTTCCATTGATGTAAATCTCGATAACCCCTCCGACTGTCCAATTAATCACAAATTCCCCACACTCCTCCTTTCCGCCCGAAATGATTTGTCCTTTGTGAATGTATCCCCTTTTGGAGATTTGCGATGGAATCTGCTTCCAGTGCCCTTGTTAGGGAGCGAACCGGGTGATTTGGTGATAACTCAGAGAATCTTGTTTTGATTTACAGTTGAACGGGAGTCGGTTCTCCGTCCCGGTCACTATTGGTGGTGGTCAGCTCCGAATCTTCAGCAGTGGTTTGACGGTCAGCATGAGGACAGATTTTGGTCTGGAGCTGAGCTTTGATGGATTCCATCATGTCACCATCTCTGTCCCGGCTAATTATCGAAATGCCACATGCGGGCTGTGCGGGAACATGAACGGCGAAGCGTCCGATGATTTCCAGCTGCCGAACGGGACAGTGGCGGGGTCGCAGGCTGAGTTTGGGAGGGGCTGGAAGGTTGCTGACGGTGACTCGTTGTGTTCGGATGATTGCGGTGAGGAATGTGGCCAGTGCACGCGAGAGCAGCTGGCCGTGTACGGCGGTCACCGTTACTGCGGCCTGATGGACAGCGCAGATGGTCCCTTCGGTACCTGCCGCGGTGCCGTCCCTCCACGAGACTTCATCCAAAGCTGCATCTATGACCTTTGTGCCAATGAAGGATCGAGGCTGAGCTTGTGCCAAGCACTGAGTGCCTACGCAGACACATGTCGCATCCAAGGAATCCCGGCAATAACGTGGAGAAGGTCAGGATTATGCGGTAAGCTGTTATATCCAATCTGACTGAATCTATTGTTGTCACACGTGTTAATATACAGCAAAAAGTATCATTTCCTGCACCCTTTTCAGACAAAGCATATACTATTCATAGAGAAGGAAAGGAGAGGATGCAGAATGTAGAGTTACAGTCACAGCGAGGGGTGTAGAGAAAGATCAACTTAACGTGAGGTAGGTCCATTCAAAAGTCTGACAGCAGCAGGGAAGAAGCTGTTCTTGAGTCGGTCGGTACGTGACCTCAGACTTTTGTATCTTTTTCCCTGACAGAAGAAGGTGGAAGAGAGAATGTCCGGGGTGTGTGGGGTCCTTAATTATGCCGGCTGCTTTGCTGAGGCAGCAGGAAGTGTAGACAGAGTCAATGGATGGGAGGCTGGTTTGTGTGATGGACTGGGCTACATTCACAATCTTTCGTAGTTCCTTGCGGTCTTGGGCAGAGCAGGAGCCCAGACCAAGCTGTGATACAACCAGAAAGAATGCTTTCTCTGTGTGTTTGCTGATTCTGAATTTCTGTGGGACATTCAATATGATGACCCTCACTATCTGTTCATTTTTATCTCACTCCAGCTTATTGTCAATCTTTCTCACTGAATTCCAAGTGAATTTTAAATTCAGGCTGGGAATATATTTGATACGACCGAGGATTGGGGTAAATTCAGAGCGGCTCGGTAGCACAGTGGTAGCACTGCTGCTTCACAGCTCAAAGGGACCTGGTTCGATTCCCGGCTCAGCACACTGTCTGTGTGGAGTTCGCACGTTCTCCCCGTGTTTACATCGGTTTCCTCCGGATGCTCCGGTTTTCTCCCACAGTCCAAAGATGTGCGGGTTAGGTTGATTGGCCATGCTAAGTGTCCTGAGATGTGTGGGTTAGTGGGATTAACGGGGATGTGGGGATATGGGAAGAAGGTCTGGGTGGGATTGTGTTCTGTGCACATTTGATGGGCTGAAGGGCCTCTTTCTGCACTGTAGGGTTCTATGATTTTCTGAAAATAAAGGCAGGCACGAAGAGGCGAGCAGGGTAGGTGTTTACATTGCAAATGGATCTGAATATTGATCAGAGTGGGTGTCACGTATTCATTGGGTGATTAAAAGTGTCAATGAAGTAGAGAGACAGGAATCTGGGAACGCAGCTACAGGGGAAGATAATGAGGCAGATTAACAAGGCCATGAAAGTAGACAACTCAGGGAAAGGAGGAGGCCGTTCAGCCCATTACAAGTCTGCTTTGATCTGAACATCACATTCCTGCCCCATCCCTTTGCATCCTTTACTCACTGGTGGGACGGGGGGGTCACTGGCTGGGCCAACAGTTATTACCCATCCCTCTCGCCCCTGAGAAAGTAGCGGTGAGTTGTTTTCTTGAATCGACGCAGTCCACAATGCCATTCCAGCAACGGGGAGCGCGTGGGGCCTGCTCCCACGGGGAGTGGGGGAGAATGTGGGGCCCGCTCCTGTGGGGGTGGGGGAGGGGGGAGTGGTTGGGATGAATAGTATTGATGTATTTGTGGGGACGCTGGATAAACAAATTTGAGGAAAGCAATGGAAGGAAATGGGGATGGGCTGGCAGTGAAATGGGACGTTGTGCTGTAAAGGTATGAACACAAGGAGTAACAGGATGGGCTGAATGGCCACTTACTGAACGGTGGATAAAACCTGGTTCCAATTCTTTTCAAGACAAGGATGTTTAGCTAAATAGAAGGTAAGTTAATAATGAAAGGGATTGGTCTAAAAGCGGACAGATTCTCAGTGGAATATTATCCAGAATAATAAGCAGTGCAGTTAGTTATTAATATCGGCACAACTTCCCCTTTGAATGATTTCAATCTGTCTCAGTCCATTGGGCTGGAACTTCAACCCCGTGTCACTGTGTCTACAAATTGGGGGGGTTACACCTGGACAGGACTGGGACTGACGTCCCGGGGTGGGGGGCGTGTTTGTGAGAATGTTTGGGGAGAGTTTAAACTAATATGTCAGGGGGTTGGGAACCTACGTATGGACTCTGAAAAGGAGGGAGCAAGGAGAAAGTGGGGGCAGAAGGTTCCAACTACATCAAAAATCAGGGAAAAAATCAAAAGGAAGGAGAACTTGGGAGATGTTAGTGTTAGAATTCAAAAAGAAGGCACAAAAACTAGCAGAAGGGCAGTTTGTCTGAATGTTTGTAACATTGGAAATAAAAGAAATGAGTCAATGGCACAAATCATTGTGAACGAGTGTGATTTGGTAGCCATTACAGAGAGAGAGTTGCAGGATGGTCACGACCTGGAGTTAAATATCCAAGGTTATCAAACTGTTCAGAGGGATTGACAGGAGGGTAAGGGAGGTGGTGTAGCTCTGATATTTAAGGATGATATCAGGGCAACAGTGAGAGATGATGTAAGTTCTGTGGAGAAAAAGAGTTGAATCTATTTGGGTGGAAATTAGAAATAATAAGGAGAAAAAGTCACTCATAAACATAGTCTACAGGCTATAACATCATGTTGGGGTGAGAAATAGACATAGAACATCACAGCACAGTACAGGCCCTTTGGCCCTCGATGGTTCCACTGGTCGGTGCAACAACCTAATGACCCTCTAACCTAAACTATTCCAATGTTATCCATAAAACTATCCACTGACCATTTGAATCCCGTTAATCATCTGAAAAAAAGGAATAACTGATTGCTGTATTGTTTTTACACAATGGTCATGGGGGATTTTAATCTACATATCAATTGGTCAAACCAGCTTTATCAAGGCAGCCTCGAGGAGGAGTTCATAGAATGTATCTGCAATAGCTTCCTTGAACAGTGTGTAACAGAACCGACAAGGGAACAAGTTATCCTAGATCTGTTCCCGTATAAGGAGATGGGAATAATTCATGGTCTTGCAGTTAGGGATCCGTTTGGAAAATCAATCACACTATGGTTAAATTTAAAATACAGATAGAGCGTGAGAAGGTAAAATCCAATCCCACTGTCTGGTGCTTAAACAAAGGAGTTAATAAAAGGATGAGGGAGGAGTTTGGCTAAAGTAAACTGGGAGCAAAAACTTCATCGTGGGACAATTGAGGAACGGTGGAGGATTTTCAAACTGCTCTTTCACAGCGCTCTGCAAAAGTATATCCCGGTGATAGAGACTGGAGAAAAAGAGATAATCAGGTATGGATATCTAAGGAAATAAAGGAGGGGATCAGATTGAAAGAAAATGCATACAAAATGGCAAAGATTAGTGGGAATCTAGAGGATTGGGAAATCTTTAAAGATCAACAGAAAGGCATGAAAAAATCAATAAAGAAAAATAAGAAGGATAATGACTAAACCAGCTGAGAATATAAAAAACAGCAAATGTTTCTACAAATATATACAAAAGAAAGAGTGGCTAAAGTGAACACTGATCCTTCAGAGGATGAGAAGGGGGATGTAATAACTGGAAATGGCTGAGGTATTGAGCAGGGATTTTGTGTTGGTCTTCACAGTGAAAGACACAAATAACATGCCAAAAATTAATGACAGGAAGGTTATAGCAGGTGAGAACCTAGAAACTATCGTTAACGTGAAAGAGGTAGTGTTGGGCAAGTTAATGGGGCTAGAGGTAGACAAGTCTCCTGGTCCTGATGGAATGCATTTCAGGGTAATAAAAGAGAGGGCGGGAGAAATAGCAAATGCACTGGTGGTAATTTACCAAAATTCATTGGACCCTGGGGTAGTTCCCACAAATTGGAAAATAACAAATATGACACCACTGTTTAAAAGAGCAGGAAGAACGAAAGGTAAGTAACTATAGGCCGGTTCGCTTAACTTCTGTAGTAGGAAAAATGCTTGAATCTATCAGCAAGGAAGAAATAACAAGACATCTGGATATAAATTGTCCCATTGACAGCATGGGTTCACAAAGGGCAGGTCGTGTTTGACTAGTTTGGTGCAATTCTTTGTGCAGTGGACAATGGGGAACCTGTGGATGTGGTGTATCTGGGTTTCCAGAAGGCATTTGACAAGATGCTGCACCAAAGACTGTTAAAGGTATACGGTGTTACAGGTAATGTTTTAGCGTGGATAGAGGATTGGTTAACTAACAGAAAGCAAAGATTGGGGATAAATGGGTGTTTGTCTGGTTGATGATCAACGACTAATGGTGCCCCTCAGGGATCAGTGTTAGGACCGCAATCATTTACAATTTACACAGATGATTTGGAGTTGGGGACCAAGTGTAGGGTGTCAAAATTCACAGATGACAGTAAGTCGAGTGGAACAACAAAGTGTGCAGAAGATGCTGAAATTCGGCAATGGGATGTAGATAATCTAAGTGAGTGGGTGAGGGTCTGGCAGATGGAGTACGATGATGGTAAATGTGAGGTCATCCATTTTGGTAGGAATAACAGCAAAATGGACTATTATTTAAATGGTAAAAAATTGCAGCATGCTGCTGTGCAGAGGGATCTGGGTGTCCTTGTGCAGGAATCACAAGGAGTTGGTTTGCAGCAGGTAATTAAGGCGGCAAATGGAATTCTGTCCTTCATTGCGAGAGGGATGAAGTTTAAAAACAGTGAGGTTATGTTACAGCTGTATAAGGTGCTGGTGAGGCCACAGCTGGAGTTACTGGGTACAGATTTGGTCTCCTTATTTGAGAAAGGATTTACTGGCACTGGAGGGGGGGCAGAGGAGATTCACTCGGTTAATTCCGGAGTTGAGAGGGTTGGATTATGAGGAGAGACTGAGTAAACTGGGGCTATACTCATTGGAATTCAGAAGAATGAGGGGGGATCTTATAGAAACATATAAGATTATAAAGGGAATCGATAAGATAGAAGTAGGGAAGTTGTTTCCACTGGGGGGTGAAACTAGAACTAGGGGGCACGGCCTCAAAATAAGGGGGAGCAGATTTCGGACTGAGTTGAGGAATTTCTTCACACAAAGGGTTGGGAATCTATGGAATTCCCTGCCTGGTGAAGCAGTTGAGGCTCCATCATTGAATGTTTTTAAGGTAATGATAGATAGATTTTTAACAATAAATGAATAAAGAGTGATGGTGAGTGGTGGGTAAGTGGAGCTGAGTCCATGAATGGCGGAGCAGGCTCGAGGGGCTGGATGGCCAAATCCTGCTCCGAGTTCTTATGTTCTTATTTTCTTGTGTCTTTCAGAACTGCCCTGCCCGGCACACAGTCACTATGCCGCATGTAGTTCCGCCTGTCCTGCCAGCTGTGCCGACCCAACGGCACCGTTATACTGCAACCAGCCTTGTAGAGAGAGCTGTGAGTGCGATGATGGCTACATCCTGAGTGGGGCTGTGTGTGTGCCCCTCAGTCAATGTGGCTGCTTGTTCCAGGGAGCTTATTACACTCAAGGGGAGATGGTGATCCTAACAGAGAAGTGCAGCAGAAAATGTACCTGCTGGAACGCCACCATGGGCATGAGGTGTGAAGATTACAGCTGCAGCCTCCATAGAGACTGCCGCCTTGTGAACGGAGTGCGGGGCTGCTACCCCAAAGAGAGCGCCAGCTGCTGGGCCGCAGGTGACCCCCATTATTCCACCTTTGACGGCAGAAGGTTTGATTTCCAGGGAACTTGTAAATACACCTTGAGTAAATCCTGCGGAGACTCTGGCAACCTCACAATGTTCAACATTGAGGTGGAGAATGATCAGCGCAGCTCCAGCCCCGTGTCCTGGACACGTCTGGTTGAGATCCAGGTGTACGGATATCAGATCCAGCTCTCCAGGGGTCAACGTGGCAAAGTTCAGGTAAATCCCGGGAAGGGCTTTCCATCCGGAGGGTCAGACAGTGGCAGTGAGCTGGAGCAGGAAGATATGATTGGGATGTTAGGGTTAGATTCAGGAGGGACGAGGGAAGAGAAATGGAATGTTCCTGTTCAATTGAAACTTTGATTTGTTTGTCATATTAACCTACATTAATGGGCCAGTCATAGACAGCAGTGGGAAGTTGTGCGTGGAGCCTGAAGAGATTGGTGAGGCACTGAATAAATATTTCTCTTCGGTATTCACGCAGAGTGCTGGAAATGTAGCTATAGAGAACACTGAGGTACAGGGTTGCAAATTGGGAAGTATTGTAGTAGATAGGGAGGATGTGCTAGAAATTCTCGAGGGTTTGAAGTTGGATAAGTCCCCTGGGCCGGACGGGATTACCCTAGGATTCTCTGGGAGGCAAGAGAGGAGATTGCAGAGCCTCTGGCTCTGATCTTCAGGTCGTCGTTGGTTACGGGTGTGGTTCCGGAGGAATGGAGGATAGCGAATGTGGTCCCGTTGTTCAAGAAGGGGAAGAGAGACCTTCCAGGGAATTATAGGCCAGTGAGTCTTACTTCTGTTGTGGGCAAGGTATTGGAGAGAATTATTAGGGATAGGATTTATAGTTATTTAGAGAGAAATGAATTGATTGGGGATAGTCAGCATGGTTTCGTGAAGGGTAGGTCGTGCCTTACTAACCTCATTGAGTTTTTTGAGAAAGTGACCAAAGAGGTGGATGGGGGTAAGGCGGTTGATGTGGTATATATGGACTTTAGTAAGGCGTTTGATAAGGTGGCCATGGAAGACTTCTGCAGAAAATGCAGATGTATGGGATAGAGGGTGATTTAGCTAATTGGATTAGGAATTGGCTAGCAGATAGAAGACAGAGGGTGGTGGTTGATGGGAGATATTCATCGTGGAGTTCGGTGACGAGTGGTGTGCCTCAGGGGTCTGTTTTGGGGCCCCTGCGGTTTGTAATTTTTATAAATGATCTGGATGAGGGTATTGAGGGATGGATTAGTAAATTTGCAGATGACACTAAAGTCGGTGGAGTGGTAGATAGTGAAGAGGGGTGTTATAGTTTACAGAGTGACTTGGACAAGTTGCAGAGCTGGGCCGAGAGTGGCAAATGGAGTTTAATGTGGAAAAGTGTGAGGTAATGCACTTTGGCAGGAACAATAAATGTGTAGAGTATAGGGCTAATGGTAGGGCTCTTAATAGTGTGGAGGAACAGAAGGATCTTGGTGTATGTGTCAATAGATCCCTGAAAGTAGGCAGTCACGTGGATAAAGTTGTTAAGAAGGCTTATGGAGTCTTAGCTTTTATTGGTAGGGGGATTGAATTTAGGAGCCGCAGCATCATGTTGCAGCTGTACAAAACTCTAGTGCGGCCGCACTTGGAGTATTGTGTGCAGTTCTGGTCACCACATTATAAGAAAGATGTGGAGGCATTGGAGAGGGTACAGAGGAGGTTTACCAGGATGTTGCCTGGTATGGAGGGCAGGTCTTATGAAGAGAGGCTGAGGGATTTGAGGTTGCTTTCGTTAGAAAGGAGGCGGCTAAGAGGGGACCTTATCGAAACATATAAGATGATTAGAGGTTTAGATAGGTGGACAGTGATAGCCTTTTTCCTAGGATGGAGAAAGCTAGAACGAGGGGACACAGCTTTAAATTAAGGGGTATGAGTTATAGGACGGATATCAGAGGTAGGTTCTTTACTCAAAGAGTGATTAGGGAGTGGAATGCCCTGCCTGCAGCTGTTATAGATGCGCCAAGTTTGGTGGCGTTTAAGAGGTTAATTGATAAGGATATGGAAGAGAAGGGAATGGTTTAGTTTGGAGGGGCATTGCTTTTTATTTTGGTCGGCACAACATCGAAGGCCGAAGGGCCTGTTCTGTGCTGTAATGTTCTACGTTTAACACTGCAATGAATCTACTCTGAAATTCCCCCAGGAACCACACTCTGGGGCCTGTTCAGTCACTGCACCCTAAGCCTCAGACTGTGGGAGGAAACCAGAGCATACAAAGGAAACCCACGCAGACACGGGGAGAATGTGCGGACTCCACACAGACAGTGACCCAAGAGGGAATCGAACCCGGGTCGCTGGCACTGTGAGACAGCAGTGTTAACCCACTGTGTCACCGTGCCTCCGGGAATCGAACCCGGGTCCCTGGCACTGAGAGACAGCAGTGTTAACCCACTGTGTCACCGTGCCTCCGGGAATCGAACCCGGGTCCCTGGTGCTGTGAGACAGCAGTGCTAACCCACTGTGTCACCGTGCCCCCAGGAACCAAACCCGTGTCCCTGGCACTGTGAGACAGCAGTGCTAAACCACTGTGTCACTGTGTCCTCCCCGGAAATCGAATCCACATGTCTCTCAGACTGTGGGAGGAAACCAGAACATAGAAAGGAAACCCACGCAGACATGGGGAGAATGTGCAGACTCCACACAGACAGTGACCCGCGTCGGGAATCGCACCCGGCTCCCTGGCGCTGCGAGACAGCAGTGATAACCCACTGTGTCACTCTGCTTCCCGGGAATCGAACCCGGGTCCCTGGCGCTGTGAGACAGCAGTGCTAACCCACTGTGTCACCGTGCCCCCGGGAATCGAACCCGGGTCCCTGGCGCTGTGAGACAGCAGTGCTAACCCACTGTGTCACCGTGCCCCCAGGAATCGAACCCGGGTCCCTGGCGCTGTGAGACAGCAGTGCTAACCCACTGTGTCACCGTGCCCCCGGGAATCGAACCCGGGTCCCTGGCGCTGTGAGACAGCAGTGCTAACCCACTGTGTCACTGTGCCTCCCGGGAATCGAACCCGGGTCCCTGGCGCTGTGAGACAGCAGTGCTAACCCACTGTGTCACAGTGCCCCCGGGAATCGAACCCGGGTCCCTGGCGCTGTGAGACAGCAGTGCTAACCCACTGTGTCACCGTGCCCCCGGGAATCGAACCCGGGTCCCTGGCGCTGTGAGACAGCAGTGCTAACCCACTGTGTCACCGTGCCCCCGGGAATCGAACCCGGGTCCCTGGCGCTGTGAGACAGCAGTGCTAACCCACTGTGTCACCGTGCCCCCCGGGAATCGAACCCGGGTCCCTGGCGCTGTGAGACAGCAGTGCTAACCCACTGTGTCACCGTGCCCCCCGGGAAACGAACCCGGGTCCCTGGCGCTGTGAGACAGCAGTGCTAACCCACTGTGTCACCGTGCCCCCGGGAATCGAACCCGGGTCCCTGGCGCTGTGAGACAGCAGTGCTAACCCACTGTGTCACCGTGCCCCCGGGAATCGAACCCGGGTCCCTGGCGCTGTGAGACAGCAGTGCTAACCCACTGTGTCACCGTGCCCCCGGGGAATCGAACCCGGGCCTGCGGTGAGACAGCAGTGCTAACCCACTGTGTCACCGTGCCCCCCGGGAATCGAACCCGGGTCCCTGGCGCTGTGAGACAGCAGTGCTAACCCACTGTGTCACCTGTCCCCGGGAATCGAACCCGGGCCCTGGCGCTGTGAGACAGCAGTGCTAACCCACTGTGTCACCGTGCCCCTGGGAATCGAACCCGGGTCCCTGGCACTGTGAGACAGCAGTGCTAACCCACTGTGTCACCGTGCCCCTGGGAATCGAACCCGGGTCCCTGGCGCTGTGAGACAGCAGTGCTAACCCACTGTGTCACCGTGCCCCCCGGGAATCGAACCCGGGTCCCTGGCACTGTGAGACAGCAGTGCTAACCCACTGTGTCACCGCACTTGCAGTGAGGCTGATTTCCAGAGACGTTTGACTGCGGGACGTAGGTTGTTGAGTGGATCTTATATTTCCGTCTGTGAGTGCGTTTCTCTCTGTGTCTCCACGGTAACAGGTGAACGGAGAGGCCTTTAATTTGCCGTTGAGATTAGAGTCTGGGAAAGTCGGCCTTTCCCAAAGTGGATCAGCGGCCTTGCTGCAGACGGATTTTGGCCTCAGTGTCTCCTATGACTGGAACCATTACGCGGTGGTGTCAGTTCCAAGCACCTACTGGGGCTCTGTGTGCGGACTGTGCGGAAACCTCAACGGAGAGGCTGCTGACGATTTCCTGTCCCCCAATGGGAGCGCCTTGGCCGCTGCCTCAGCCTTTGGCAACAGCTGGAAAAGGCCAACCTCTGGGGCTGGCTGCCTGGACGACACAGGCTTCTCCAGCCCCGCCTGCAGCGAAGCAGATCGCCGTGTCTACGCCTCGGAACGTTACTGTGGGGTTCTGAGTGAGGCCCAGGGGCCGTTCCGCCAATGTCACTCTGTGCTGAGGCCAGCAGCTTACACTGCTAACTGTGTCTTTGATCTGTGCGCGTTAGCCGGAAGTCACCGCTCACTCTGTCAGGCCATTGAATCTTACGCAGACCAGTGTCAGAGGAGAGGCATCACCATCGCAGACTGGAGAAATGGCACAGGCTGTGGTAAGAAGATGTCTTTGAAAAGATCAACCTCTCACTCTCACAAGTTTCTCTTCAATATCCTGGGCACTGGATTCACCCCTTCCAATTCTCCAAGGGGGCAGGAGCAGAGGGTGCTGGGGGGGGTGGAATCTGTACAGAGCTCAGTGTCGGTGGCAGGACAGGGGGGAAAGAGAGAGCAGTTAATGATACAGATAGTATTCTGGGATTTATTTTTAGGGACACAGAGTACAAGAGGCAGGAGGTGGTGCTGAACTTCTACAAGACATTAGTTAGACCTGAGCGGGAATATTGTGCAGAGTTGTGGGTGCCGCCCTATAAGAAGGAGGTGAACACATTGGGGAGAGAGCAGATGAGGTTTACAGGAATGGTTCCAGGGATGGGGATGGATTGGAGAGATTGGGACTGTTCTTGGAGAGAGGAGAGGCTGAGGGGAGATTTGATTGAGATGTTCAGAGGGAGCTGGACAGAGGAGATCGGGAGAAACTGTTCCCGCTCGGAGAAGCATCGAGAGCGAGAGGGACACAGATAGAAACTGATTTGTAAAAGAAATCAATGTGATGTGAGGGGAAGCTCTGAGCAGTGAGGGATTGGGTTCTGGAATGTTCTGTCTGGGAGTGTGGTGGAGGCAGGCTCAATCGAGGGATTAGAGAGGGAGTCGGATGATGATTGGAATGGAGACAATGTGCAGGGAGACGGGGAAAAGGCAGGGGAACGGCACTGAGTCACCGTGCTGGATCGGAGAGCTAGTACACACAGGATGGGCCGAATGGTATCTTTTCTCAGGGATGTGTGGTGAGACCTTTGCTGTTTCTAATATATATAAATGATTTGGAGAAAAATATAACTGGATTGATTATTAATAATGTGGACAACACAAGGCTGGTGGATTTATGGATAGCAATGAGGACCATCAGAGGATACAGCAGGATATTGATCAGTTGGAGACTTGGGCAGAGAGATGGCAGATGGAGTTTAATCCAGATGAAATGTGAGGTAATGCATGTTGGAAGGCCTAATATAGATAGGAAATATACAATAAATGACAGAACCCTTAAGAATATAGATAGGCAGAGGGATCTGGATGTACAGGTACACAGGTCACTGAAATGGCAATGCAGGTGGAGAAGATAGTCAGGAAGGCATACAGCATGCTTACCTTCATTGGCCAGGGCACTGAGTTTAAAAATTGGCAAATCATGTTGCAGCTTTATAAAACATTAGTTAGGCCACACTTAGAATATAGTGTTCAATTCTGGGTCACCACAGTACCAGAAGGATGTGGAGGCTTTGGAGAAGGTTACAGAAAAGATTTCCCAGGATGTTGCCCTGGTATGGAGGGCATTAGCTATGAGGAGAGGTTGGAGAAACTTGGTTTGTTCTCACTGGAGTGACGGTGGTTGAGGGGAGACCTGATAGAAGTCTACAAGATTATGAGAGGCACGGACAGAGTGTGCATGAATCACAAAAACCCAGTCTGCAGGTGCATCACGGGATCAGGAACGTGAATGGAATGTTGGCCTTTATAGCGAGGGGGATAGAATATAAAAGCAGGGAGGACTTACTGCTACTGTACTGGGCCATAGCTGGAGTACTGTGTGCAGTTTTGGTCCCCATATTTGCTAAAGGATATATTGGCCTTGGAGGGAGAACAGAGAAGGTTCACTCACCAGGCTGATACCGGAGATGAGGAGGTTAGCTTATGAGGAGAGATTAAATAGACTGGGTCTGTACTCATTGGAGTTTAGAACGCTGAGGAGGGATCTTATCAAGACATATAAGATAATGAAGGGGCTACACAGGGTAGAGGGAGACAGATTCTTCCCACTTCGAAAGGAAACCAGAACCAGAGGGCACAGCCTCAAAATAAGGAGGGGAGGACAGGTTAAATCAGAGTTGAGGAGGAACTTCTTCTCTTGGGGGTGATGACTCTTTGGAAATCTCTGCCCGTTGATGTGGTGGAGGCTTCCGCGCCGAATATATTTAAGTCACGAGTAGATAGGTTTCTGATAGAGAAGGGAATTAAGAGTTATGGGGAGAAAGCGGGAAAGTGGAACCGATCCACTTCAGATCAGCCATGATCTTATTGAATGGCGGGGCAGGCTCGAGGGGCTGGATGGCCTACTCCTGATCCTATTTCTTATGTTCTTATAAGTGGATAGTCAGAAGCTTTTCCCCAGGGTGGGAGAGTCAATGACTCGGGGGCACAGATTTAAGGTGTGAGGGGCAAGGTTTAAAGGAGGTGTACAAGGCAGATTTTTTACACAGAGGGTGGTGGGTACCTGGAACTCGCTGCCAGGGGAGGGAGTGGAAGGGGATACGGGAGTGAGTTTTAAGGGGCGTTTTGACAAATCCATGAATAGGATGGGAATAGAGGGATATGGTCCCAGGAAGGGGAGGGGGTTTTAGTTCAGTCGGAGCTAGCGCGGTCAGTGCAGGATCGGAGGGGCCGAAGGACCTGTTCCTCTGCTGGAATTCTCTTTGTTCTTTGAGTTCTCGCAGTTTCCAAAGTCTTTCTGTGCTGAGGAAGGAGGGAAAGGCCAGGGTTTGTCTGTCACTGCGTTCTTTACACTAAGCCCCGTGTCATTGTGTCTTTCAGAACTGCCCTGCCCGGCACACAGTCACTATGCCGCATGTAGTTCCGCCTGTCCTGCCAGCTGTGCCGACCCAACGGCACCGTTATACTGCAACCAGCCTTGTAGAGAGAGCTGTGAGTGCGATGATGGCTACATCCTGAGTGGGGCTGTGTGCGTGCCCCTCAGTCAATGTGGCTGCTTGTTCCAGGGAGCTTATTACACTCAAGGGGAGATGGTGATCCTAACAGAGAAGTGCAGCAGAAAATGTACCTGCTGGAACGCCACCATGGGCATGAGGTGTGAAGATTACAGCTGCAGCCTCCATAGAGACTGCCGCCTTGTGAACGGAGTGCGGGGCTGCTACCCCAAAGAGAGCGCCAGCTGCTGGGCCGCAGGTGACCCCCATTATTCCACCTTTGACGGCAGAAGGTTTGATTTCCAGGGAACTTGTAAATACACCTTGAGTAAATCCTGCGGAGACTCTGGCAACCTCACAATGTTCAACATTGAGGTGGAGAATGATCAGCGCAGCTCCAGCCCCGTGTCCTGGACACGTCTGGTTGAGATCCAGGTGTACGGATATCAGATCCAGCTCTCCAGGGGTCAACGTGGCAAAGTTCAGGTAAATCCCGGGAAGGGCTTTCCATCCGGAGGGTCAGACGGTGGCAGTGAGCTGGAGCAGGAAGATATGATTGGGATGTTAGGGTCAGATTCAGGAGGGACGAGGGAAGAGAAATGGAATGTTCCTGTTCAAGTGAAACTTTGATTTGTTTGTCATATTAACCTACATTAACACTGCAATGAATCTACTCTGAAATTCCCCCAGGAACCACACTCTGGGGCCTGTTCAGTCACTGCACCCTAAGCCTCACGTCCCACAGACTGTGGGAGGAAACCAGAGCATACAAAGGAAACCCACACAGACACGGGGAGAATGTGCAGACTCCACACAGACAGTGATTCAAGAGGGAATCGAACCCGTGACCCTTGCGCTGTGAGACAGCAGTGCTAACCCACTGTGTCACCGTGCCCCCCGGGAATCGAACCCAGGTCCCTGGCGCTGTGAGACAGCAGTGCTAACCCACTGTGTCACCGTCCCCCCGGGAATCGAACCCAGGTCCCTGGCGCTGTGAGACAGCAGTGCTAACCCACTGTGTCACCGTGCCCCCGGGAATCAAACCCGGGTCCCTGGCACTGTGAGACAGCAATGTTAACCCACTGTGTCACCGTGCCCCCCGGGAATCGAACCCGGGTCCCTGGCGCTGTGAGACAGCAGTGTTAACCCACTGTGTCACCGTGCCCCCTGGGAATCGAACCCGGGTCCCTGGCACTGTGAGACAGCAGTGCTAACCCACTGTGTCACCGCACTTGCAGTGAGGCTGATTTCCAGAGACGTTTGACTGCGGGACGTAGGTTGTTGAGTGGGTCTTATATTTCCGTCTGTGAGTGCGTTTCTCTCTGTGTCTCCACGGTAACAGGTGAACGGAGAGGCCTTTAATTTGCCGTTGAGATTAGAGTCTGGGAAAGTCGGCCTTTCCCAAAGTGGATCAGCGGCCTTGCTGCAGACGGATTTTGGCCTCAGTGTCTCCTATGACTGGAACCATTACGCGGTGGTGTCAGTTCCAAGCACCTACTGGGGCTCTGTGTGCGGACTGTGCGGAAACCTCAACGGAGAGGCTGCTGACGATTTCCTGTCCCCCAATGGGAGCGCCTTGGCCGCTGCCTCAGCCTTTGGCAACAGCTGGAAAAGGCCAACCTCTGGGGCTGGCTGCCTGGACGACACAGGCTTCTCCAGCCCCGCCTGCAGCGAAGCAGATCGCCGTGTCTACGCCTCGGAACGTTACTGTGGGGTTCTGAGTGAGGCCCAGGGGCCGTTCCGCCAATGTCACTCTGTGCTGAGGCCAGCAGCTTACACTGCTAACTGTGTCTTTGATCTGTGCGCGTTAGCCGGAAGTCACCGCTCACTCTGTCAGGCCATTGAATCTTACGCAGACCAGTGTCAGAGGAGAGGCATCACCATCGCAGACTGGAGAAATGGCACAGGCTGTGGTAAGAAGATGTCTTTGAAAAGATCAACCTCTCACTCTCACAAGTTTCTCTTCAATATCCTGGGCACTGGATTCACCCCTTCCAATT
The DNA here is from genome assembly GCA_024679065.1 of Sphyrna mokarran. Classification (NCBI taxonomy): domain Eukaryota; kingdom Metazoa; phylum Chordata; class Chondrichthyes; order Carcharhiniformes; family Carcharhinidae; genus Sphyrna; species Sphyrna mokarran. Next base: position 411,164 of record JAGIQG010000016.1, read on the forward strand.
CTCCAAGGGGGCAGGAGCAGAGGGTGCTGCGGGGGGACCTGTACAGAGCTCAGTGTCGGTGGCAGGACAGGGGGGAAAGAGAGAGCAGTTAATGATACAGATAGTATTCTGGGATTTATTTTTAGGGACATAGAGTACAAGAGGCAGGAGGTGGTGCTGAACTTCTACAAGACATTAGTTAGACCTGAGCGGGAATATTGTGCAGAGTTGTGGGTGCCGCGCTATAAGAAGGAGGTGAACACATTGGGGAGAGAGCAGGAGAGGTTTACAGGAATGGTTCCAGAGATGGGGATGGATTGGAGAGATTGGGACTGTTCTTGGAGAGAGGAGAGGCTGAGGGGAGATTTGATAGGACCATAGGACGGATAGCAGAGGTATGTTCTTTACCCAGAGTGTTGTAAGGGTATGGAATGCCCTGCTTGCTGTAGTTGTAGATGCGCCAAGTTTGGTGGCGTTTAAGAGGTCAGTGGATAAGTTTATGGATGAAAAGGGAATGGTTTCGGTTAGAGAGTTATTGCTTTTTCTTAATTGGTCGGCGCAACATCGAGGCCGAAGGGCCTGTTCTGCTCTGTAATGTTCTATGTTCTATAGAAAATTACAGCTCAGAAACAGGCCTTTCGGCCTTTCTTGTCTGTGCTGAACCATTTTTTGCCTCATCCCACTGACCTGCACTTGGACCATATCCCTCCACACCCCTCTCATCCATTAACCCGCATTTACCACTTTATCCGACAGCTCATTCCACACTCCCATCACTCTCTGTGAGAAGAATCCCTCTCCTAATATTCCCTTTAAACTTTTCTCCTTTCCCCCTTTAACCCACACCCTCTGGTTTTTTTCTCCTCGAGCCTCAGTGGAAAAAGCCTGTTTGCATTCACTCTATCGATACCCATCAAAATCTTAGACACCTCGATCAAATCTCCGCTCATTCTTCTACACTCCAGGGAATAAAGTCCTAATCTATTCAATCTCTCTCTGTAACTCAGCTTCTCAAGTCCCAGCAACACCCTCATGAACCTTCTCTGCACTCTTTCAACCTTATTTACATCCTTCCTGTAACTAGGTGACCAAAACTGTACGCAATATTCTCAATTCAGCCTCATCAATGCCTTATATAACCTTACAATAACACTCCAACTTTTATACTCAATATTCTGATTTATAAACGCCAATGTACTAAATGCATTCTTTACGACCCTATCCACCTGTGATGTCACTTTTAGGGAATTCTGTACCTGTATTCCCAGATCCCTCTGTTCTATTGCACTCTTCAGAGTCCTACCATTTATCCTGTATGTTCTACCTTGGTTTGTTCTTCCAAAGTGCAATACCTCACACTTGACTGCGTTAAACTCCATTTGCCATTTTTCAGCCCATTTCTAGTTGGTCCCAATCTCTCTGCAAGCTTTGAAAACCTTCCTCACTGTCCACTACACCTCCAATCTTTGTATCGTCAGTAAATTTGCTGATCCAATTTACCACATTATCATCCAGATCATTGATATAGACGACAAATAACAATGGACCCAACACCGATCCCTGTGACACTCCACTAGTCACAGGCCTCCACTCAGAGAAGCGATTCTCCACAACCACTCTCTGGCTTCTTCCACTGACCCAGTGTCTAATCCAATTTATTACCTCCCCATCTATACTTAGTGACTGAACCTTCCTAACTAACCTCCCATAAGGGACCTTGTCAAAGGCCTTACTGAAATCCAGGTAGACAACATCCACCGCCTTCCCTTCATCTACTTTCCTGGTAACCTCCTCGAAAATCTCTAATAGATTGGTCAAACATGACCCACCTCGAACAAAGCCATGTTGACTCTTCCTAATAAGTCCCTGTTTATCCAAATATATCCCTCTATTCCCATTATCATACCTTCCAATAATTTGCCCACCACTGACATCAAACTTATCGGCCTATAATTTCCCAGATTTCTTTTGGAATCTTTTTTAAACAACGGAACGACGTGAGCCATCCTCCAATCATCCGGCATCTCCCCCGTGAATACTGACATCTCAAATATGTCTGCCAGGTTCCCTGCAATTTCAGTTGGAGACTTGGGTGGAGAAATGGCAGATGGAGTTTAATCCAGACAAATGTGAGGTAATGCATTTTGCAAGGTCTAATACAGATAGAAAATATACAGTAAATGACGGAACCCTTAAGAATATAGACAGGCAGAGGGATCTGGGTGTACAGGTACACAGGTCACTGAAAGTGGCAATGCAGGTGGAGAAGGAACTCAGGAAGGCATACGGTATGGTTGCCTTCATCACTGTGGCATTGAGTTTAAAAATTGGCAAATCATGTTGCAGCTTTATAGAACTTTAGTGAGGCCGAACTTGGAATATAGTGTTCAATTCTGGGTCACCACACTACCAGAAGCATGTGGAGGTTTTGGAGAGGGGACAGAAAAGATTTACCAGGATGTTGCCCTGGTACGGAGGGGCATTAGCTGTGAGGAGAGGTTGAAGAAACTTGATTTGTTCTCACTGGAGCGACGGAGGTTGAGGGGAGACCTGATAGAAGTCTACAAGATTATGAGAGGCACGGACAGAGTGGATAGTCAGAAGCTTTTCCCCAGGGTGGGAGAGTCAATGACTCGGGGGCACAGGTTTAAGGTGTGAGGGGCAAGGTTTAAAGGAGATGTATGAGGCAGATTTTTTACACAGAGGGTGGTGGGTGTCTGGAACTTACTGCCGGGGGAGGGAGTGGAAGGGGATACGGGAGTGAGTTTTAAGGGGCGTTTTGACAAATCCATGAATAGGATGGGAATAGAGGGATATGGTCCCAGGAAGGGGAGGGGGTTTTAGTTCAGTCGGAGCTAGCGCGGTCAGTGCAGGATCGGAGGGGCCGAAGGACCTGTTCCTCTGCTGGAATTCTCTTTGTTCTTTGAGTTCTCGCAGTTTCCAAAGTCTTTCTGTGCTGAGGAAGGAGGGAAAGGCCAGGGTTTGTCTGTCACTGCGTTCTTTACACTAAGCCCTGTGTCATGTCTGTGCTGTTCCCTTTTAAGCTATATAAGTACTAACCTCTGGGTATCGGCCTCATTGTTCCCTTGGAGCAGCACGGAGAGGCAGCGATTTGGGAGAGCGTGAAGTTCGAGTGTTAAGTAGTTTTTAACTTTTCTCTTTGTTTAAAATAGCGAGCGGGGGTAGTTTTTGCCTTTTTTTTATTTAAACTAACTGCAAACCGGAAGTCGTCATTAGGAGGCTGCCGGTAGTTGTAGTTTTTCTCTCTGACTCTATAAATTGGTCCAGAGAGGAAACCCGATACTCTACACAGGTAGAGTATCCCACCCTCCCCCCTCCTCTAACCTAATAATAAAAGTGTGTGGGAAGTTTTTTTTCTCTCTCCTTAAAGTAAATTAAAGTGTCAGGGATGGCAGTGCAGGCAGTACGTTGCACCTCCTGTAGTATGTACGAGGTGAGGGACACCAGTAGTGTTCCTGCTGATTATACCTGCAGGAAGTGTGCCCATTTGCAGCTCCTTGAGGATCGTGTTAAGGAGCTGGAGCTGGAATTAGAGGAACTCAGGATAATTCGAGAGGTTGAGGAGGATATTGGCAGGAGTAACAAGGAGATAGTCGCTCCTAAAAATGATTCTTGGGTAACTATTAGGAAGAGGGGTAAGAAGCAATGGGGTAGACAATCCCCTGGGGCTGTTCCCCTCCAAAACAAATTTTCTGTCCTGGAGGCTACAGTTGAGGAAGAATCAACTGGAGATGACCAAAGGGAGCAGGTCTCTGGGGGTGAGCCTGCTGAGAATGCTCAGGTGGGTAGGGGGAATAAGAGATTGGGCCTGGTAATTGGAGACTCCATAGTTAGAGGGACAGATAGGAGAGTAAATAGTAATAAAAGGGACTCAGGGCTGGTGTGTTGCCTCCCAGGGGCCGGGGTCCAGGATGTCTCAGAGCGGGTTTTTAAGATTCTTAAGGGAGAGGGGAGTCAGCCCCAAGTCATAGTTCATGTAGGGACACACGATATAGGAAGGACAAGGGAAGGGGATATTAAACAGAAATTTATGGAGTTGGGGTGGAAGCTTAGGGCCAAAACTGGCAGAGTGGTTATCTCTATCCCTTGGCACAGGCAAGCGTCCAGTTTAGAGAAGAACAGAGAGAGGGAATGTTTGAACTCGTGGCGCGGGGATGGTGCAGGAGGGAGGGGTTCAGGTTCCTGAACAATTGGGACTCATTCTGGAATAGGTGGGACCTCCACAAGAGAGATGGTCTACACCTGAACCAGAGGGGAACTAATATCTTGGGGGGAAAATTTGCAAAGGCAATGCAGGGGGCTTTAAACTGATTCAGAGTGGGGGTGGGATCCTGAGTAGTTGGGGTGCTAAGAGGGATGAGAGTAGGGGGGTCATAGAGGAAAGCTGTAAAACACAGCAGCGTATGGGTGGAGTAGGGCATGGTTTGAAATGCGTATACTTTAATGCAAGGAGTATTCGCAATAAGGTGGAGGAACTTGCAGCTTGGACCAGTACCTGGAACTTCGATGTTGTGGCCATTTCAGAGACTTGGGTAGAGCAGGGACAAGAATGGATGTTGCAGGTTCCGGGGTTCAAATGCTTCAGTCGGAGGAGAGAAGGAGGTAGAAGGGGGGGAGGAGTGGCATTATTAGTCAAAGACTGTATCACAGTGACAGAAAAGAAGTTTGATGAGGACTTGTCTGTTGAGGTAGTATGGGCTGAGATTAGAAACAGGAGAGGAGAGGTCACCCTGTTGGGAGTCTTTTATAGACCTCCTAAAAGTTCTAGAGAGGTAGAGGAAAGGATTGCAAAGTCAATCCTGGACAGGAGTGAAAGTAATAGGGTAATTGTTATGGGGGACTTTAACTTTACTAATATTGATTGGAATAGCTATAGCTCTAGCTCGTTAGAGGGGTCAGTTTTCGTACAAAGTGTGCAGGAAGGTTTTTTGACTCAGTATGTAGATAGGCCAACTAGAGGTGAGGCTACATTGGATTTGGTGCTGGGCAATGAGCCAGACCAGGTGTTAGGCTTGGAAGTTAGTGAACATTTTGGTGATAGTGACCACAATTCGGTTACGTTCACCTTAGTGATGGACAGGGATAGGCATGAAGCTGGGGGCAGTAGTTATAGCTGGGGGAAGGGTAATTATGAGGCCATCAGGAGAGAATTAGGGTGCATAGATTGGACTAGGAAACTACAGGGACTGGGAACATCTGGAATGTGGAGCTTATTCAAGGAGCAGCTGCTGCGAGTCCTTGATAAGTATGTCCCTGTCAGGCAAGGAGGAAATGGTCGAGTAAGAGAACCTTGGTGTACGAAAAAAGTTGATTTGCTGGTTAAAAGGAAAAAGGAGGCTTATGTCAGGATGAGGCTTGAAGGCTCGGTTAGTGCAATGGATAGCTATAGATTAGCCAGGAGGGAGCTAAAGAGTGAGTTGAGGAGAGCTAAGAGGGGACACGAGAAGACTTTGGCTGATAGGATTAAGGAGAATCCTAAAGCTTTCTTTAGATATGTTAAGAATAGAAGATTGGTTAGGGCAAGATTAGGGCCAGTCATAGACAGCAGTGGGAAGTTGTGCGTGGAGCCTGAAGAGATTGGAGAGGCACTGAATAAATATTTCTCTTCGGTATTCACACAGGGAGATGTAAATGTAGTTGTGGAGAACGCTGAGGTACAGGGTTGCAATCTGGAAAGTATTAAAGTAGATAGGGAGGATGTGCTAGATATTCTTGAGGGTTTGAAGTTGGATAAGTCCCCTGGGCCGGACGGGATTTACCCTAGGATGCTCTGGGAGGCAAGAGAGGAGATTGCAGAGCCTCTGGCTCTGATCTTCAGGTCGTCGTTGGTTACGGGTGTGGTTCCGGAGGACTGGAGGATAGCGAATGTGGTCCCATTGTTCAAGAAGGGAAAGAGAGACCTTCCAGGGAATTATAGGCCAGTGAGTCTTACTTCTGTTGTGGGCAAAGTATTGGAGAGAATTATTAGGGATAGGATTTATAGTATTTGAGAGAAATGAATTGATGGGGATAGTAGCATGGTTTTGTGAAGGTAGGTGTGCCTTACTAACCTATTGAGTTTTTTGAAAAAGTGACAAAGAGGTGATGGGGGTAAGGCGGTTGATGTGGTATATATGGACTTTAGTAAGGCGTTGATAAGGGGCCCATGGAAGCTTTGCAGAAAATGCAGATGTATGGGTAGAGGTGATTTAGCTAATTGGTTAGGAATTGGCTAGCAGATAGAAGACAGAGGGTGGTGGTTGATGGGAGATATTCATCGTGGGTTCGTACAGTGGTGTACCTCAGGGTTGTTTTGGGCCCCTGCTGTTTGTAATTTTTATAAATGATTGGATGAGGGTATTGAAGGATGGATTAGTAAATTTGCAGATACACTAAAGTCGGTGGGTGGTAGATAGTGAAGAGGGGTGTTATAGTTTGCAGAGGACTTGGCAAGTTGCAGAGCTGGGCCGAGAGGTGGCAAATGGAGTTTAATGTGGAAAAGTGTGAGGTAATGCACTTTGGCAGGAAAATAAAGTGTAGATATAGGGCTAATGGTAGTCTTAATAGTGTTGAGAACAGAGGGATCTTGGTGTATTTGTATAGATCCCTGAAAGTAGCAGTCAAGTGATAAGTTGTTAAGAAGGCATAGGAGTCTTAGCTTTTATTGGTAGGGGGATTGAATTTCGGAGCCGCAACGTCATGTTGCAACTGTACAAAGCTCTAGTGCGGCCGCACTTGGAGTATTGTGTGCAGTTCTGGTCCCCACATTATAAGAAAGATGTGGAGGCATTGGAGAGGGTACAGAGGAGGTTTACCAGGATGTTGCCTGGTATGGAGGGCAGGTCTTATGAAGAGAGGCTGAGGGATTTGAGTTTGTTTTCATTAGAAAGGAGGCGGCTAAGAGGAGACGTTATCGAAGCATATAAGATGATTAGAGGTTTAGATTGGGTGGACAGTGATAGCCTTTTTCCTAGGATGAAGAAAGCTAGCACGAGGGGAAACAGTTTTAAATTAAGGGATGATAGTTATAGGACGGATATCAGAGGTAGGTTCTTTACTCAAAGGGTGGTTCGGGAGTGGAATGCCCTGCCTGCGGCAGTTGTAGATGCTCCAGGTTTGGTGGCGTTTAAGAGGTTAGTTGATAAGTTTATGGAAGAGAAGGGAATGGTTTAGTTTGGAGGGTCATTGCTTTTTATAATGGTCGGCGCAACATCGAAGGCCGAAGGGCCTGTTCTGCGCTGTAATGTTCTATGTTCTATTGTGTCTTTCAGAACTGCCCTGCCCGGCACACAGTCACTATGCCGCATGTAGTTCCGCCTGTCCTGCCAGCTGTGCCGACCCAACGGCACCGTTATACTGCAACCAGCCTTGTAGAGAGAGCTGTGAGTGCGATGATGGCTACATCCTGAGTGGGGCTGTGTGCGTGCCCCTCAGTCAATGTGGCTGCTTGTTCCAGGGAGCTTATTACACTCAAGGGGAGATGGTGATCCTAACAGAGAAGTGCAGCAGAAAATGTACCTGCTGGAACGCCACCATGGGCATGAGGTGTGAAGATTACAGCTGCAGCCTCCATAGAGACTGCCGCCTTGTGAACGGAGTGCGGGGCTGCTACCCCAAAGAGAGCGCCAGCTGCTGGGCCGCAGGTGACCCCCATTATTCCACCTTTGACGGCAGAAGGTTTGATTTCCAGGGAACTTGTAAATACACCTTGAGTAAATCCTGCGGAGACTCTGGCAACCTCACAATGTTCAACATTGAGGTGGAGAATGATCAGCGCAGCTCCAGCCCCGTGTCCTGGACACGTCTGGTTGAGATCCAGGTGTACGGATATCAGATCCAGCTCTCCAGGGGTCAACGTGGCAAAGTTCAGGTAATTCCCGGGAAGGGCTTTCCATCCAGAGGGTCAGACGGTGGCAGTGAGCTGGAGCAGGAAGATATGATTGGGATGTTAGGGTCAGATTCAGGAGGGACGAGGGAAGAGAAATGGAATGTTCCTGTTCAAGTGAAACTTTGATTTATTTGTCACTTTAACCTACATTAACACTGCAATGAATCTACTCTGAAATTCCCCCAGGAACCACACTCTGGGGCCTGTTCAGTCACTGCACCCTAAGCCGCATGTCTCTCAGACTGTGGGAGGAAACCAGAACATACAAATGAAACCCACGCAGACATGGGGAGAATGTGCAGACTCCACACAGACACTGACCCAAGAGGGAATCGAACCCGCGACCCTAGCGCTGTGAGACAGCAGTGCTAACCCACTGTGTCACCGTGCCCCCGGGAATAGAACCTGGGTCCCTGGCACTGTGAGACAGCAGTGCTAACCCACTGTGTCACCGTGCCCCCCGGGGAATCGAACCCGGGTCCCTGGCGCTGTGAGACAGCAGTGCTAACCCACTGTTTCACCGTGCCCCCAGGAATCGAACCCGGGTCCCTGGCGCTGTGAGACAGCAGTGCTAACCCACTGTGTCACCGTGCCCCTGGGAATGAACCCGGGTCCCTGGCGCTGTGAGACAGCAGTGCTAACCCACTGTGTCACCGTGCCCCCGGAATCGAACCCGGGTCCCTGCCTGTGAGACAGCAGTGCTAACCCCTGTCACGTGCCCCCTGGAATCGAACCCGGGTCCCTGGCGCTGTGAGACAGCAGTGCTAACCCACTGTGTCACCGTGCCCCCGGGAATCGAACCCGGGTCCTGGCCTGTGAGACAGCAGTGCTAACCCACTGTGTCACGTGCCGGTGCCGGGTCCCTGGCGGAGACAGCAGTGCTAACCCACTGTGTCACCGTGCCCCGGGAATCAACCCGGGTCCCTGGCGCTGTGAGACAGCAGTGCTAACCCACTGTGTCACCGTGCCCCCGGGAATCGAACCCGGGTCCCTGGCACTGTGAGACAGCAGTGCTAACCCACTGTGTCACCGCACTTGCAGTGAGGCTGATTTCCAGAGACGTTTGACTGCGGGACGTAGGTTGTTGAGTGGATCTTATATTTCCGTCTGTGAGTGCGTTTCTCTCTGTGTCTCCACGGTAACAGGTGAACGGAGAGGCCTTTAATTTGCCGTTGAGATTAAAGTCTGGGAAAGTCGGCCTTTCCCAAAGTGGATCAGCGGCCTTGCTGCAGACGGATTTTGGCCTCAGTGTCTCCTATGACTGGAACCATTACGCGGTGGTGTCAGTTCCAAGCACCTACTGGGGCTCTGTGTGCGGACTGTGCGGAAACCTCAACGGAGAGGCTGCTGACGATTTCCTGTCCCCCAATGGGAGCGCCTTGGCCGCTGCCTCAGCCTTTGGCAACAGCTGGAAAAGGCCAACCTCTGGGGCTGGCTGCCTGGACGACACAGGCTTCTCCAGCCCCGCCTGCAGCGAAGCAGATCGCCGTGTCTACGCCTCGGAACGTTACTGTGGGGTTCTGAGTGAGGCCCAGGGGCCGTTCCGCCAATGTCACTCTGTGCTGAGGCCAGCAGCTTACACTGCTAACTGTGTCTTTGATCTGTGCGCGTTAGCCGGAAGTCACCGCTCACTCTGTCAGGCCATTGAATCTTACGCAGACCAGTGTCAGAGGAGAGGCATCACCATCGCAGACTGGAGAAATGGCACAGGCTGTGGTAAGAAGATGTCTTTGAAAAGATCAACCTCTCACTCTCACAAGTTTCTCTTCAATATCCTGGGCACTGGATTCACCCCTTCCAATTCTCCAAGGGGGCAGGAGCAGAGGGTGCTGGGGGGGGTGGAATCTGTACAGAGCTCAGTGTCGGTGGCAGGACAGGGGGGAAAGAGAGAGCAGTTAATGATACAGATAGTATTCTGGGATTTATTAATAGGGACATAGAGTACAAGAGGCAGGAGGTTGTGCTGAACTTCTACAAGATGTTAGTTAGACCTGAGCGGGTATATTGTGCAGAGTTGTGGGTGCCGCGCTACAAGAAGGAGGTGAACACATTGGAGAGAGAGCAGGAGAGGTTTGCAGGAATGGTTCCAGGGATGGGGATGGATTGGAGAGATTGGGACTGTTCTTGGAGAGAGGAGAGGCTGAGGGGAGATTTGATCGAGATGTTCAAAGGGAGCTGGACAGAGATCAGGAGAAACTGTTCCCGCTCGGAGAAGCATCGAGAGCGAGAGGGACACAGATAGAAACTGATTTGTAAAAGAAATCAGTGTGATGTGAGGGGAAGCTCTGACCCAGCGAGGGATTGGGTTCTGGAATGTTCTGTCTGTGAGTGTGGTGGAGGCAGGCTCAATCGAGGGATTAGAGAGGGAGTCGGATGATGATTGGAATGGAGACAATGTGCAGGGAGACGGGGAAAAGGCAGGGGAACGGCACTGAGTCACCGTGCTGGATCGGAGAGCTAGTACACACAGGATGGGCCGAATGGTTTGCAGTGGAACCAGGATGAGATTTTGTGATCTCATGTCCGTACTGAGCTGTTCTTGTCTTCACCTGCAGCTGTCCGGTGCCCCGAGAACAGTCACTTTGAGGTTTGTGGAGCTCCTTGTCAGGAAAATTGTGTCAACGTCTCTGTGCTGTCTCCCTGCCGTCTGGGATGTGTGGAGGGCTGTTTCTGTGACGCAGGCTACCTGAGGAGTGGGGATACCTGTGTCCCCTCTGAAGAGTGCGGCTGTTATCACAACGGCGTGTATCTGAAGGTAGGTACGGAGCTGGCACTGTGATGTTGGCACCGTGGGTGGTGGGCGAGGGGGAGGGAATTGGTGATACAATGACAGATATTTATTTTCCCACATTCCCTTTGCAGGTGGGCGAGTCAGTGTCAGCTGCCGACTGCAGCTCCGAGTGCCAGTGTCATGGCAGGGGCGAGGTGCGGTGTGTTGCCACTACCTGCGCTCAAAGCCAGCACTGTACCACCAGGAAAGGTCGCAGAGGTTGCTTCAGTTCCCACGCACCCTGCACCGTGACCGGTGACCCACACTACCTGAGCTTTGATGGAGCAGTGGCTCATTTCCAGGGCACCTGTGACTACGACATCGCCAAGGTTTGTGGACCATCCTCGGCGCCCTGGTTCCGCGTGACGGCGGAGAATCGGCACAGGCGCAACCGCCTGGTCTCCTTCCTGTCCCGAGTTCACGTCTACCTCGCTGGGGTTCACATTGTCATACACAACGGGAGAGGTGTCACAGTAAGTATCCTCCTTATAACACCACTCGCAGAAATAGGCAGCGCTACAAAATCACCCTGGGGAAATGGATCTGGGTCAACAAAACAACACACAGAACTGTACAGCCCAGCAAACAGGCCCTTCGGCCCCTCCAAACCTGCACTGCTCACTGGTCCAACTAGACTATTCTCCCATATCCCTCCATTCCCAATCTGTGACTATCCGGGTAATTCTTAAACGATCCCAGCGTGTCCGCCTCCACCACCCTGCTTGGCAGCGCATTCCAGACCCCCACCACCCTCTGTGTAAAAAAACAAAATGTCCCTCTGATATCGGAGTTAAACCTCCCCCCTTTTACCTTGAGCCCACGACCCCTCGTGATCGTCACCTCGGACCTGGGAAAAAGCTCCCCACTGTTCACCTTATCCATACCCTTCATAATTTTATACACCTCGATTAGGTCTCCCCTCATTCTCCATCTTTCCAGGGAGAACAACCCCAGTTTACCCAATCTCTCCCCATCTCTAAGACCCTCCATACCCGGAACATCCTGGGAAGGGTGATCCAGCGTGGTGACTCATTGCCATTCCCCTGCCTTTTCCCGGCTCTCCCCCACCCCAACAACCCCCCAATACAGGCTCAAGGGGCCGAATGGCCTCCTCCTGTCCCGATTTCCGAGGGTGTTCATGTTCTTGCAGAGGTGAAAAGCTCAGAAAACGTTGCTTTTGCATCCCTATCCTCCAGTAACGGTGCTGGAGGAACTCCTGCGCCGTTGGTGGGGAATTTCCGGTCGGTGAGTTTGATAGAAAGGTACATTCGGGGAAGGTTGAGTTGGCCTTTGTGTTCCCAGGTGAATGGGACAGCTGTTCGGACTCCTTACCGTATCTCCAGCGTGGCCAGGATATCAGAGCTGGACGGTTTCATTGTGGTGTCTGCGGTAAATAACCTCACGGTGCTTTACAATGGGCGAAACATTCTGCTGCTGACCGTCGGACAGGAATACGCCAACGGATTATGTGGCATGTGTGGGAATTTCAACGGCGACTGGGCGGATGATAGGCTTCTGCCCACGGGGGAAAGAGCGAGGGATGATAACGCCTTTGGAAATTCTTGGAAAACGGAGAAGAGTGACCCAAGGTAAGGGTTTTTGTGTGTTGCCAAAGATAGACCATCCCCAAAAGGACAGGGGAGGCTTGAGCGTGTAAACTTTGACCTCTCCCTCATCCTGCATAGTCCTGTTGGGATAAGCCATCCCACCATCCAATGGATCTGATCTCAGCTCTGCAGTCCCTTCGCATCCAGTCGGGAATGGTGATGGATAATTAAACAACTCACTGAGGAGGCTCCATAAAGATCCCCATTCCCAGTGAGTGAGGAGCCCAGCACATCAGGGCAAAAAGATAAGGCTGGAATATTCACAGCAATCTTCAGCCGGAAGTGCCGAGCGGATGATCCATCTCCAGACTTTTCCAGTGATCTCCAGCATCTTGGATACCAGTCTCCAACCAATCCGATTCACTCCCCGTGATATCAAGGAATGATATCACTGGAATCACTGGAATCCTGCAAAGGCATCAGGATAATATTTTGGCAATAGTATTGAAGATTTGTGCACTTGAACTTGTCGCTCCCCGAGCCCCGCTCTCCCAGTACAAGTACAACACTGGCATCTACCCAACAAGGTGGAACATTACCCAGGTATGCCCTGTAAACGAAAAGCAGGACAAATCCAACCCGGCCAATTACTGCCCAATCCGTCTAATCTCAATCATCAGTAAAGTGATGGAAGGGGTTATCGACAGCGCGATCCAGCAGCACCTGCTCGGTGACGCCCAGTTACACAGGGTCGCTCCGTCCCTGACCGTGTGTAAGTGCTGGGCCCCCAAACACACACACATCCCAGTGGAAATTCGCAGGGAAGCACAGAATACGCATTGCTCTTGGATGACACCTTACCATAACTCCAGGGGAGAACCTTCCTCTCAATATTCATCTTTAAGAACGCCACAAACTAATTCAATTCTTAGCTCGCACAAGTTGATACAGAGTAAAGCTCCCTCTACACTGTCCCCCCCATCAAACACTCCCAGGACAGGGACAGCACTGGGTTAGATACAGCACGGGGTTAGATACAGAGTAAAGCTCCCTCTACACTGTCCCCCCCATCAAACACTCCCAGGACAGGTACAGCACGGGGTTAGATACAGAGTAAAGCTCCTTCTACGCTGTCCCCATCAAATACTCCCATGACAGGTACAGCACGGGATTAGGTACAGAATAAAGCTCCCTCTACACTGTCCCCCATCAAACATTCCCAGGACAGATACAGCACGGGGTTAGTTACAGCACAAGGTTAGATACAGAGTGAAGTTCCCTCTACACTGTTCCCCATCAAACACTCACAGGACAGGTACAGCACGGGGTTAGATACAGAGTAAAGCTCCCTCTACACTGTCCCCCATCAAACACTCCCAGGACAGGTACAGCACGGGGTTAGATACAGAGTAAAGCTCCCTCTACACTGTCCCCCATCAAACACTCCCAGGACAGGTACAGCACGGGGTTAGATACAGAGTAAAGCTCCCTCTACACTGTCCCCCCATCAAACACTCCCAGGACATGTACAGCACGGGGTTAGATACAGAGTAAAGCTCCCTCTACACTGTCCCCCCATCAAACACTCCCAGGACAGGTACAGCACGGGTTAGATGCAGAGTAAAGCTCCCTTACACTGTCCCCATCAAACACTCCCAGGACAGGTACAGCACGGGGTTAGATACAGAGTAAAGCTCCCTCTACACTGTCCCCCATCAAAACACTCCCAGGACGGGTACAGCATGGGGTTAGATACAGAGTAAAGCTCCCTCTACACTGTCCCCCCATCAAACACTCCCAGGACAGGTACAGCACGGGGTTAGATACAGAGTAAAGTTCCCTCTACACTGTCCCCCCATCAAACACTCCCAGGACAGGTACAGCACGGGGTTAGATACAGAGCTATGGAATAATCAGAGTTTGTGTTTTTTTTTGTAGAATGAGGAACTTTCTGCTAATTCATTGCCAAAGTTGATTTTGTGGGGATTTTTCCTATTGGTGAATGTTACACTGTGGGGAGAGAGTCTCTGTGTAAGTGGGACTGGGGATTACTGCTCTGAGATCAGGCTGATTGTCATTTTGTTTCTGGATTTGTTGTTTGCAGTTGTGAAGATGGCGAAGGGAACTTGGAGGTGGAATGTGCCCGTGCTGCTGAGTTTGAGTCTCTCTGTTCAATCATCCTTAATAAGACTGGCCCCTTTGCTGCCTGTCACTGGCACCTGGACCCCATCAATTACTACACATCCTGTGTCTACGATCTGTGTCATTACGGTACCAGTAACCTGATGCTGTGTGGAGCCATCGAAGCTTACCAGGAGGCTTGTAAAGTTCAGGGGGTGTCGGTGGCCCCTTGGCACACCAGCCGAGACTGTCGTAAGCAGATGATTTCTTTTCCTGATGTGTGCAGTTGTATTTTGAAATCTCTCGCTCAATACCAGGGCCTTGGTGAGGCCACAGCTAGCGTGTTGAGTGCAGATTTGGCTCCTTTGCTGAGCAAGGATATTCTTGCTCTCAAGGGAGCGCAGCGAAGGTTTACCAGGCTGGTTCCGGGGATGGCAGGACTGACGTATGAGGAGAGATGGACTCAGTTAAGAGTGATTTCACTGGAGTTCAGAAGGCCCAGTCTGAAAGTTGTGCTGGTTTGGGTGCATTGACCCGAACAAGCACCAGACTGTGGCAACTAGTGGAGTTTCACAGTAACTTCATTGCAGTGTTAATGTAAGCCTGACTTGTGACTAATACATAAACTTTAAGGGGAAGGATCTCCTGGAGACTGACTGATAGAATTCTAACGGGATTAGACAGGGTAGATGCAGGGAGAATGTTCCCGATGGTGGGGGGTGTCCAGAACTGGGGCGGAGGGTCACAGTCTGAGGATCCAGGGTAAACTGTTTCGGACACAGGTGAGGAGACATTCCTTCCCCCGGTGAGCCTGAGGAATTCATTCCCGCCGGAAGGAGTTGATGCCAAAACACTGTCCGATTTCAGGAAGCAGTCAGATGCAGCGCGTGGGGCGAAGGGGGATGGAAGGATATTGGAGGGTGGGGGATAAGGGGGATGAGTTGGATGATCAGCCATGATGGTGACGAATGAGGGAGCAGGCTCGAAGGGCTGAATGGCCTCCTGCTGCTATCCTCTGTGTTGATAGGTGGAGTAGAGGCGGTCGGGTGGATCTGTTTGGGATGTGAAGCCTGGTCACAGTGTGGTGGGTCTAACGATTCGGAATGTGCTTTATCCCAGCTCTGCAGCACCCGTGTGAGGAACACTCGTGCCAGGGGAATGAGTGGTGTGGCGAGAACC
Organism: Sphyrna mokarran; assembly: GCA_024679065.1. Taxonomy (NCBI): domain Eukaryota; kingdom Metazoa; phylum Chordata; class Chondrichthyes; order Carcharhiniformes; family Carcharhinidae; genus Sphyrna; species Sphyrna mokarran. The sequence continues at coordinate 426,648 of JAGIQG010000016.1, forward strand.
GGGGAACTTACGGCTGCTTTTGTGATGACGTAAATGGCGGGCAAGACCAGACCTACGGTAAGAATCTGCTGGAAAAGGTGGCCTGTAAACCACTATCCGTTTTCTTCTGACACGGATAGTTCTCCCATGTCCCAGGCTGGAGACCGGAAATCCTGCACGGGATCATTTCAGAAACACAGAGCTTTGACGTTCAGTCACCAGGGTGTGTGTGGGGGTCACTGTCAGCTCCAACTCTCACTCCTCATCCCTTCAGAAGGTGCTGGGTGAACCCACTGCAGTCCCCGTGGGGTGTAGGAACACCCATCGTGCTGTTAGGGAGGGAGTTCCGGGACTCTGAAGGAAAATAAAGCCAAGTCGGGATAGCGGGTGACTGGGAATAAAACCCAAACTGGATAGGCTGGGGTTCTTTCCTCTGTAGCAGAGACTAAGGGGGACCTGATCGAGGGACAAGGTTATGAGGGGCACGGACAGAGTGGGATAGGGAGCAGCTGCTCCCCTTAATTGAAGGGTCAGTTAGGAGGGGGACACAGGTTCAAGGTGAGGGGCAGGGGGATGTGAAAAAAAACCTTCTTCCCAGAACATGGTGGGTTCTGGAATGTGCTGGGTGGGGGGGCGGGGTGGAGGGGGTCTGGAATGTGCTGTCTGCGGGCTTGGCGAGGGTGGGATACCTCATACACTTTTAAAAAGTACCTGGATGAGCACTTGGCACAGTGTAACATTCAGGGCAATGGGCCAAGTGCAGGATCGCACACATGCACATGCGTGCACGCACACTGCCCCGTCCAGCTGGCCATCCCGCTTGACTCCTGTTATTGAGGGTCAGTTGCTTTAATTCCCGTCGGTGGGTCTCTCTCCTGCTGGGGTGGGAATGGTCAGAGGACCTGGTCACTCTGTCCCAGCCTTGTTCATCAAATAGAAATGTGAATCCCAATGTGGAGACCAGTCACGTGTTGTGTCCCACTGTGAGTGTCCCATTGGGACTGGTCTCAGCAAGTCAACCCCGGTACAGCCCCCCATCCCCCCCCACCCCCACACTCGGCTCCCCTGACCCCCACACCCGGTTCCCCCCCACCCCCTTACCTTCCACAACTGGCTGTGTGATACACACCCATAAGGTTAGAAACAGCTATAAATTTTCTCTCGGTTTCTCATGATCCATCTCAACAAGTTTTGTATCAGCTAAAGTAAAATGTATTTATTGATCACAAATAAGGCTCACATTAACACTGCAATGAAGTTACTGTGAAATTCCCTAAGTCATCACAGTCCGGCACCTGTTCGGGTCAACGCACCCCAACCCGCACACCTTTCAGACTGTGGGAGGAAACCGGAGCACCCGGAGGAAACCCACATAGACATGGGGAGAATGTGCAGACTCGACAGACAGTGACCCAATAAAAGAATCGAACCTGGGTCTCTGGTGCTATGAGGCAGCAGTGCTAACCCACTGTGTCACCGTGCTGCTGGGAATTGAACCCGGGTCCCTGGCGCTGTGAGACAGCAGTGCTAACCCACTGTGTCACCGTGCTGCTGGGAATCGAACCTGGGTCCCTGGCGCTGTGAGACAGCAGTGCTAACCCACTGTGTCACCGTGCTGCTGGGAATCGAACCCGGGTCCCTGGCGCTGTGAGGCAGCAGTGCTAACCCACTGTGTCACCGTGCCCCCGGGAATCGAACCCGGGTCCCTGGCGCTGTGACGCAGCAGTGCTAACCCACTGTGTCACCGTGCTGCTGGGAATCGAACCCGGGTCCCTGGCGCTGTGAGGCAGCAGTGCTAACCCACTGTGTCACCGTGCCCCCGGGAATCGAACCCGGGTCCCTGGCGCTGTGACGCAGCAGTGCTAACCCACTGTGTCACCGTGCCCCTGGGAATCGAACCCGGGTCCCTGGCGCTGTGAGACAGCAGTGCTAACCCACTGTGTCACCGTACCATCCAATTCAAACTTTGCATTGTCTCTTTCCCGTCCCTCCCTTGAAGACGAAATGATTTTGACCACATTGTTATTCAAGGTGTCCCGTCCAAATGTGATCTGTCACAATTTCTGTTTGTCATTCTCGGCATCCCACTCTCCCTGTGACCCGCCCGCTGCAGTTGGTTCATCTCAGCCCAGTGAAATCCCGCAGCCCAGCCTGAGTGAATCTGGGAATGATTGGAGAGCGATTGTAAGCGGATGATTGACAGTTTGTGTTGTGGTTGCAGGTTACAGACTGAAATGTGCCGCTAACAGCAGTGAGATCTCTCTGTCACGCTGCTTACTCTTCAATGATGGCTGGTCCGCTCACCACTTCCACCTGAATGATCCTCGCTGCATTGGGCATCTTTCCAACGGGAGGTTGGTCTTCCAGTTCGACACGAGCAGACCCTCCTGTGGATCCATTCTCAAGGTATCTCTGGGGAGTGAAAGGGTTGACTTTGATAAGACACTGACCATTTCACCAATCTATGGAGGAAGGAGAGATTTTCCACTCTCACCTTCCAGTCTTTCACCAGGCCGTCAATATCCACAGAAATCTTCCCCTTCCTATTTTGGGAATGATTTGTGGAAAATATTCAGTGGGAGAGAATGACTCTCTAACACTAATCTGTCACCTTGTATTGATGCTGTAACTTGGCTTTCTGAGTTGAGGAAACACCAGCCCCCACAGGAAAACACCCTCAGGACTAATAATAAATCAGAAAAAGGACAAGACCCAGAAGGCAAAGAGACAACAAATAGAAATAGGCATCAGGAGGAAGCGAGGGCTGGATGGGAGCCGAGAGAGAAGTGTCAGGGCACGAAGGAATGGGGATAATTCCTCTGTGTCTCACCTCAAAAACCTAATCAATAACTTCCTACTGGGGGTGGGGTGAGACAGGGAGCTGGAGTTACAGACAGGTAGAGAATATACACCTAATGTTCTCTGAAAAGCTGTGACTTCCTTATCTAAGGAAAGATATCCAGGCATTGGAGGCAGTCAGAGAAGGATAACTCGGTTGACCCCGGATAGGGAGGGATTTTCTAACGAGGTGAGGTTGAGTAGGTTGGGCCTATACTCTCTGGAGTTTAGAAAAATGAGGGATGGCCTCATTGAGAGGTTCTCGGGGGATTTGACAGAGTCGATGCTGAGAGGCTGTTACCCCTTGTGGGAGATTCTGGGACCAGAGTCTCAGAGTAAAGGGATCGCTCAGAGATGATGAGGAATGTTCTCTCCGAGGGCAGTGAACATGTGGAATTCCTGCCCACAGAGTGCTGTAGAGGCTGGGTTACTGAGCGTGTTCCTGGCTGGGACGGACTAACGTTAATCAGTCAGGGAATCGAGGGTTATGGGGATAAGGCAGGATTGAGGATAATCTGATCAGAACAGTCACAATCTCAGTGAATGGCAGCACAGACTCGATGGGCCGAATGGCTGACTTTCAGCCTGACACTGGGGTGGAGGGCAGGGGTGAGTGTTTAACAGACCCCCAATGACTGGTATCCGATTGGCGTTACTCATGAGTTGGGTTACTGCGTCCTCCGCACTGGGCTAGGAGGGGGAAGTTGTATTCCACGCTCACTGGCCCCTTCCTGACCTTGTGAGGTGTATAATAACAACAGGTTAGGGTGGATTGGCCAAGGTAAGAATACGTGGGGTTACAGGAATAGGACGGGGATAAGGTTAGGATGGGAAGAGAGTCATTCAGCCTTGATGGGCTGAATGGCCTCCTACGATATTCTAATGATTGTATGATTCAATGTTGCTGTGTCGGAGATTGACTTTGATTAACGAGGGTTTTACTTTTAAATATTTAGGTAAACAGCACCCACTTCACTCACTCAAACACTATCCAAGCAACAGTTATCGAGAACTATGGGGCTGTCTCTCGCAATCGGAGTATCGCCCTGTCATTCTCGTGTGCCTTCCCTCTGACAATGAACGTCTCTTTGTTTGCATCAAATGACGTGGTCCAAAGGTGAGAATTTAACCTTCCTTAGCGCCAGTGGCAGCAGCGAGATTCCCAGGGGTGGTTAGTGATACAAACTGCAGAAAGGATCTCCTCGAAGCCAGCCTGGACCGCCCTCCAGCAGGTCACCCTGGCAATGAACAGGCTCCCGTGGGTAATATCCCTCCACCAGTCTCACGTCCGTCTGCTGTAAAAAAATAAATAAATAAATAAAGGAAACTCAAATTTTTATCCAATGTTTTAATTTGAACCAATTGGAGGAGGAAGCGTCTACACATCGATTCATCATGTGTTCTTCTCTCTAGGGGACACAGAGGTGTACTGATACAGTCATTGGACTGGTAATCCAGAGAGCCAGGATAATGTTCTGAAGACTTGGGTTCAAATCCCACCACAGCCAATGGTGAAATTTAATAAAAACCTGGAATTAACAATCTACTGATGACCATCTGAAAATCCCATCTGGGTCACTAATGTTCCTTTAGGGAAGGAAATCTGCTGTCCTTACCCGATCTGGCCTACACATGACTCCAGGGTCACAGCAACATGGTTGACTCTGAACTACCCTCCAAGGGGCAAACTGGGGGTGGGTAATAAATACTGACCCCGCCAGCAACACCCGGCTCTCACAAACAGTTTAAAAAATGAGAAACATCTCTGCCAATTGGGTTTGTTGGAAAGTTTGAATGAGCAGATAGAGAGGATTGGATTGTCAGATCAGATGGGATCTGACTGTGCGAGGGAGCAGAATCGATGGGCTGAATGGCAGTTTGATGGAACTTATGGATATCTATTGCAAATGATTCAACTAAAAGTGAAACTGTGAATGCTGGATTATTCTGGATGAGATTAATCTAAAATACAACTTCTGAGTGCTGATATATTCTGGGTGGATTTTAACTTTAGTGTGTGTGTGTTCTTTCACGAAACAGTATTGTAGACGTGACCTTGCCGGAAGGTGAAGGGACCTATCAGGTGATGATGAGAATGTATCGCGACTCTCAGTACCAGCAACCCTTTACTCGCACTCCAATCAGGCTCCATGTCAATGATCGAGTTTATATTGGTATCTGGGTCTCTGGGATCGATCCCAATCAGTTTGTGACAACGCTGGACAATTGCTGGACCACCCCAGTGGCCAATCCTTCTTCCACAACACGCTGGAACCTTGTCAGCAGCCAGTGAGTATCTCTCTGTCCCCTCCGTACTGTGTGGAAGGAGCAGAGAACTAAGAGTAGGCCCTTTGGCCCATCAAGCCTGTGCTGACACGTGACACCTTCCTAAAGACCCTTAGCCTCTATTCGCTGCCCAGCCACGTATCTGTCAAGATGCCTCTTAAATGTTGCAATTGTATAGAAATGGAGAAAGATAGAGGATAGGACAGGAGGCCATTCAGCCCTTCGAACCTGTTTCCCCCTCCTCATTCACCATCATGGCTAATTGTCCAACTCAACAGCCTCATCCTGTTCTCTCCCTATAATCTTTGATCCCATTCACCCCCAAGTGCTACATCCAACTGCCTCCTGAATACATTCGATCTTTTGGCATAATTCTTCCCGTGGGAACGAATCCCATAGGCTAACATGGTGAAGGAATGTCTCCAAGAACAGATAGGGTAGATACAGGGAGGATGTTCCCGATGGTGGGGGAAGTCCAGAACCAGGTGGGAGGGGGGGTGGTGTCAGTCTGAGGACTGGGGGTAGACTGTTTATGGCAAAGATGAGGAGAAATGTTTTCACCCAGAAGGTGTGGAGTTCACTCCCACAGGCAGTAACTGGGATCAAAACATGGGATGTTTTCCAGTCAGATATTATATTCGCAGTGAAGGGGATTAAAGGATACGGGGGGGGTTAGTGTTATTAAACCCTACAGGCCAGAAAAAGACCATGCACCAACCACAATCCCGCCCAGGCACTACCCCCATATCCCGACACATTTACCCCTAATCCAGGCATCTCAGGACACTAAGGGGCAATTTTAGCACGGCCAATCAACCTAATCCACACAAGCTTAGACTGTGGGAGAAAACTGGAGCAGCCAGAGGAAACCCACGCAGACACGAGGAGAACGTGCAAAGTCCACAGACAGTGACCCAAGCCAGGGAATTGAACCCTGGTCCCTGGCACTGTGAGACAGCAGTGCTAACCCACTGTGTCACCGTGCCCCCAGGAATCGAACCTGGATCCCTGGCGCTGTGAGGCAGCAGTGCTAACCCACTGTGTCACTGTACCCCCGGGAATCGAACCCGGGTCCCTGGCGCTGTGAGACAGCAGTGCTAACCCACTGTGTCACCGTGGTGCCGGGGAATCGAACCCGGGTCCCTGATGTTGTGAGACAGCAGTGCTAACCAACTGTGTCACTGTGCCCCCGGGAATCGAACCCGGGTCCCTGGCACTGAGACAGCAGCGCTAACCCACTGTGTCACTGTGCTCCCAGGAATCGAACCCGCGTCCCTGACGCTGTGAGGCAGCAGCGCTAACCCACTGTGTCACCATGCCCCCTGGGAATTAAACCCGGGTCCCTGGCGCTGTAAGACAACAGTGCTAACCCACTGTGTCACCGTGGTGCCGGGGAATCGAACCCGGGTCCCTGGCGCTGTGAGACAGCAGTGCTAACCCACTGTGTCACCGTGCCCCCCGGGAATCGAACCCGGGTCCCTGGCGCTGTGAGACAGCAGTGCTAACCCACTGTGTCACTGTGCCCCCGGGAATCGAACCCGGGTCCCTGGCGCTGAGACAGCAGTGCTAACCCACTGTGTCACTGTGCCCCCCTGGGAATCGAACCCGGGTCCCTGGCGCTGTGAGACAGCAGTGCTAACCCACTGTGTCACCGTGCCCCCCAGGAATCGAACCCGGGTCCCTGGCGCTGTGAGACAGCAGTGCTAACCCACTGTGTCACTGTGCCCCCGGGGAATCGAACCCGGGTCCCTGGCGCTGTGAGACAGCAGTGCTAACCCACTGTGTCACCGTGCCCCCAGGAATCGAACCCGGGTCCCTGGCGCTGTGAGGCAGCAGTGCTAACCCACTGTGTCACCGTGCCCCCGGGAATCGAACCCGGGTCCCTGGCGCTGTGAGACAGCAGTGCTAACCCACTGTGTCACCGTGCCCCCGGGAATCGAACCCGGGTCCCTGGTGCTGTGAGACAGCAGTGCTAACCCACTGTGTCACCGTGCTGTGTCAGAGATGTAATCAGCCATGATGGTAATGAATGGTAGAAGAGGATAGAAGGATTGAATGGCCTACTTCTGGCTCCTGTTTTCTATGGTTTAAAAATCTTCCTTTTCTACCCAGATTTTGAAAGCTGGGTATATTTGACAGGAGATTTAATATTTTGGGACCAATGGCCTTTTATCGAAACGGGGCGAAGGTTCATGGGGAAATGGGTTTGAATCAGTCGGAGAGGCAGAGGAAGGAGTGAGGGACTCAGGGGAATGTGTCTGATAGAGACCCAAAAAAACCCAGGACATAACAAGGCTGCAAAACAGCGAGGGGTGGGAGGGAGGCAATGAGGAAATAGAAATGGATCAAAAGGTGGGAGGAGATTTGCTGAGATATGGATCCCAGCCATTGATTAGACTGGGAAGATGCCAAGGGATTGATGCCACCTGGACTGTGTTTGGAAAGATCCAGCACGCATTCAATAGGTCGAATGGTCTCTCAATGCAGAGTGGCCAGAATTCACTCTCGTGTTGGTGCTGGAGGCAAAGACTCTTTGAGAAATGAGCTGGATCTGCAGCTTGCGAGCTGTAAGATACAGGGCTATGGGCCAGCTGTAAGATACAGGGCTATGGGCCAGCTGTAAGAAGGTGGCATTAAAAAGGGCACCTGGGCTGGTATGGACAGGATGGGCCAAATGGCCTCTTTCTGCGGGTGTAGCTTTTCTCTGAAGGTGTGGGAGAATATTGGGTCGATGCTGACCATCTCATTGTCGATAAAACCAGTCACATTCACCGCGTCTCGTTCCTTGTTCATTGCAGGTGTCCAAATACGGTCAGTGAGGTGCACGTGGTTGAAAATGGCGTCTCTCTGATCTGCCGCTTCTCATTCGCCGTGTTTAAGTTTGTGGGTAACGTGAACCAGCTCTATCTTCATTGTCAAACACGGCTGTGTAACTTCCGATCCAGTTCGTGTTCAGCGGTAAGTTCAGTCCATCTTCCTCAGTCGGTTTTTCTTAATTGGTCAGCGCAACATTGAAGGCCGAAGGGTCTGTTCTGCGCTGTAATGTTCTAAATAATCTTCCCTTCACCCTCAGGGTGACCCTCACCCTCTGACTGCTCTTCCAACTAAACACTCATTCCGGGAGACACTTACCCTCTGTTAATTAGCAAAACACTACCAGTGAGTGTTTAATAACTGATATCCCACTAGGTGTCGCTGGTTCATCCAAACACACCCATCATTATCTATTTTACAGGTGAGTTGAGGTGCTACACTGTCCCCTCCCACTACTGGCGAGAATCACATTACTGCTTCTGTATCACACAGAATGGTGTAAATTCAGCTGGACTTGCCCAGCTGAAAAACAACCAGCAAGAAAAACCTCCCATCTTCCCGCCCGTTTGACAGATTCTGGAAACGAACGATGGTGGAAAGATTCAGTGGAGAGACCAATTCTCCCAGGGTCCACATTTCAACTGAGATAACTTCTTATTGACAACAGTTTGGCAAATATGAATGCTTGTTCCTGAATTCTGTACGTAAACATTTTCATTCCGGTGATCAGAACTCAGGAAGTGGCAGAGGGAAAGAATTGACTTGTTGGATTGGAGTTATCTTTTGTCAGTGACTGTTTTTCTCAGGTTTGGATTTCCCTCAGGAGCAAATCCTTTATTTTGAAGCATTTAGAAAATGGATTGTTACTCGGGAAGTTTTTTTGTTTCAAGACCAATATTTTCACCATTTATGGAAAAGCCTGTTTTCTTTCACAAAGCGCTGCCTGAAATGTTGGATTTCTGGATTGTATTCTTCCCCATCAAGCAGGATTTTTATTTAAATGTACATTTTCTCTTGACTGCAGCGCTGTCCAGCTGGAAGGTTCAGTCGGAGTAATGGCTTATCAGATATCCTTACCATTGGTCCGTTCACCTTGGATCAGCCCAACACCGGTGCTGTTATTGCGGGTGAGTGACTAAGTTAACATGATGCTGTGATAAACTGTAACTGGTGCAGAGGAAACAGTTACCCTGGCCTTGAACCGTCACTACAGTGTCCAAGAAACTTTACATTGAAATACTGAGCTAGTTTACAGATACATTCACTCAGTCGCCGCCCGCCTAGACCTGGACAATCTTCCCAGCTTGAGCTGAAATTGGGAATCAGTACACGCAGTTACAGAGATGAAAAACTCCACACTGACACTGAGCTGAGGCTGGAACCGAACCTGGGTCCCTGGAGCTGTGCGGCAGCAGTGCTAACTCACTGTGTCACTATGCTACCCCAAGCTATGCAGGTTAGGGTGGATTGGCCATGCTAAATTGTCCCTTAGTGTCCAAAGATGTGTAGGTTAGGGTGGATTGGCCATGCTAAATTGTCCGTTAAGGGTGGATTGTGGATTCTTACTTGTCAGCAAACAATAAAATCTCACCCAATGTGAATGGACTTTTCCAAGATCTCCCACTCAGCTGCTCTGATTCCCATGGCGGGCAGGTTGGTAAAATTCCAGCCTTTGTGTGGAAAAATGGGCGGTTTGAGTGGATTGGCCGTGCTAAACGTGTGGTTACATGGGTCTGATGGGGAAGAGTGGTTGGGTAAGATATTCTGTCTGAGAGTCAGTGCGGACTCAGTGGGCCGAATGGCCTGTTCTACACTGTTGAGGCTGAGAGAGATTTTGGACAGTAAAGAGGGAGATAGTGATAAGGAGAGCACAATGTGATCATTCTCTGTCTCCCTCTGGAAATGTCTCGAGGAGTCAGATAACTTTCTTCTGTCGATGAATAACTTGTTAATCAGTCTCTTGTGAGCAACGTCTAACATCTGACTTTTCCCTCGTCTACAGATGACGTTTCTGCATCCAACCAAAACCTTCCTTTCTCTTTGATCTCAGCAGCCTGCTTATTATTGGTTATCCTGTTACTCCATTAATCTGCCATTGGTCTACCAAACCAAACCCAGCATAGTATAGTAACCAACCTTTACAACAAGCCGCTTTACCCAGCCACTTTCATATTGATATCATTGTTTAATATCATCACCTTTCTCACACTGTGTAAACATTTTATCCTGATTTTTCTCAGAAACAAATCTTGTGAATAAACCTGATTAACCGGGAAGATTGCTGGTGTCTTTATTTAGAAATATTCAGGTTAAAGATATTTCCGAGAATTTTCAAACATCATTCTCTCAAAACTACTGACTTCCACCTCATCAAATTCGACAGCAAACCAGGGAAAATGTTTCTGGTGAGCGGAGAAACAGAGATTCTCCTGAGAAAGCTCAAAGTGTTGAATTAACGGGAAAACAGGAGTAATTCCCACTGCATTCGGGTTCTCTGCGTATCTCCTTCGATTTCAGGGGGACCTGAAAGCAGTGAGATTCGACACATCCGCAGCAGCCCCCAACTATCAGCACCACCCCCCCCCCACAAATCCCCGATCGCTGGCCAGTCCAGGACCCCCCTCACCCTGCCCCCGTAGTGCTGCCCTCCCCCACCACGGCCTGCTCATCTCATGTGAGAACACCATTCACCAGGTACACGGTACATACTCTTGCAACTTGGCCAACGTTGTCTACCTGATACGCTACAGGAAAGGATGTCCCGAAGCATGGTACATTGGGGAGACCGTACAGACACTATGATAACGGATGAATGAACATCACTCGACAATCACCAGGCAAGACTGTTCCCTTCCTGTTGGGGAACGCTCCAGCGGTCACGCGCATTTGGCCTCTGACCTTCGGGGTAAGCATTCTCCAAGGCGGTCTTCACAACACATGACAGCACAGAGTTGCTCAGCAGAGACTGATAGCCAAGTTCAGCACACATGAGGACGGCCTCAACCCGGGATCTTGGGTTCATGTCACACTATCTGTAACCCCCATGACTTGCCTGGGCTTGTAAAATCTCACTAACTGTCCTGAATAGAGACAATACACATCTCTTTAACCTGTGCTTAACCCTCTCTCCGCTCACCCTGTCTGTATCTTTAAGACTTGATTACCTGTAAAGACTCGACCATTATTTTGTAAATTGAATTTGTGTCTTTACATGGCCTGTTTGTGAACAGAAATCCCACTCACCTGACGAAGGAGCAGCACTCTGAAAGCAGGTGCTAACAAATAAACCTGTTGGAGTTAACCTAATGTGAGATTTCTTACTGCGTTTACCCCAGTCCAAAGCCAGCATCTCCACATCATCACTATCATCTCCGCATCAACAGTGAATGAAACCCTTAAGGCAACCAGCAGAGGGCAGAATTGTGGATAGCGATGAGGACCATCAGAGGATACAGCAGGTTATAGATCAGTTGGAGACTTGGGCAGAGAGATGGCAGGTGGAGTTTAATCCAGATGAAATGTGAGGTAATGCATTTTGGAAGGTATAATACAGATAGGAAATATACAGTAAATGGCAGAACCCTTAAGAGTATTGATAGGCAGAGGGATCTGGGCGTACAGATACACAGGTCACTGAAAGTGGCAATGCAGGTGGAGAACGAACTCAGGAAGGCATACGGCATGCTTGCCTTCATCGGCTGGGTATTGAATTTAAAAATTGGCAAGTCATGTTGCAGCTTTATAGAACCTTAGTGAGGCCACACTCGGAATATAGTGTTCAATTCTGGTCACCACACTACCAGAAGGATGTGGAAGCTTTGGAGAGGGTACAGAAAAGAGTTACCAGGATGTTACCCTGGTATGGAGGGCATTAGCTATGAGGAGAGGTTGGAGAAACTTGGTTTGTTCTCACTGGAGTGACAGAGGTTGAGGGGAGACCTGAGAGAAGTCAACAAGATTGAGGCATGGACAGAGTGGATAGTCAGAAGCTTTTTCCCCAGGGTGGGAGAGTCAATGACTTGGGGGCACAGGTTTAAGGTGTGAGGGGCAATGTTTAAAGGAGATGTACGAGACAGATTTTTTACACAGAGGGTGGTGGGTGCCTGGAACTTACTGCCGGGGGGAGGGAGGAGCAGTTATGATCGTGGTGTTTAAGGGGTAACTAGATGAATCCATGAACAGGATGGGAATGGAAGGATACGGACTGTGTAAGTGCACACGGTTTTGGTTTAGTTATGGCAGCATGGTCAGTGCAGGCTGGGAGGGGCCGAAGGGCCTGTTCCTGTGCTGCATTGTTGTTTTTGGTGAAATTCTCAGTGTCTCTCACTCATTATGGTCGGCTAAAGGATCCGTGCTGTATGAAAGCTGTAATGAATTTAGTAAAGAAGAAAAGAAAAGCTTACGAAAGGTTCAGGGAGCCGGGTAATGTTAGGGATCTAGAAGAATATACGGCTAGTTGGAAGGAACTTTAGAAGGAAATTAGGAAGTCAGAAGGGATCATGAGAAGATCTTGGTGGGTAAGATTAAGGAGAACCCCAAGACTTTCTACAAGGATGTGAAGAGTAAAAGGATGAGATGTGAAGGAATAGATCTATCAAGAATAACAATGGGAAAGTTTGTTTAGAACTGGTAGAAATAGCAGAGGTGCTCAATGAATACTTTACTCCGGTATTCACAGTGAAAAAGGATCTTGGTGGTTGTAGGGCAGGCTTGCGGCAGACTGAAAAGCTTGAGCACATAGAGATTAAGAAAGAGGATGTGTTGGAGCTTTTGAAAAGCATCAAGTTAGGTAAGTCAGAGGGATTGGATCGATTGAATCCCAGGTTACTGTGGGAGGCGAGGGAAGAGATTGCAGAGCTCCTGGCAATGATCTTTGCTTATGGATTAATAAGCAGGCTGGAAGACTTTGGTTGGCTCCAAGATTAAAACGTCCAACGCATCTCCCTCTAGATCTACGTCTTCTGCATTCTTTCCTACCTCGTCCGTTATAGAGTTCACCATTTCACAGAATCGCTTGCAATGAAGCTCTGTGCAAAAGTATATCTGAAAGTCATCCGAATTATGCAGAACATACAGGAAGCAACACCTTTCATCGTGTTTTGAAACACTTACACCCCTAATAGTTGCAGCATTGAAGTTCCATTCGTATATGCCATTCTTGTCATTTGGTGATACATGCCAAATAGACACCGTTTTCTCCTCTGCATCATTGTTTATACGAATGGAACTTCAATGCTGCAACTATTAGGGGTGTAAGTGTTTCAAAATGATCTTTGCGTCATTGATGGAGATGGGAGACGTTTTGGAGGATTGTGGATGTTGTTCCTTTATTCAAGAAAGGGAGTAGAGATAGTCCTAGAAATTATAGACCAGTGAGTCTGACCTCAGTGGTTGGTAAGTTAATGGAGAGGATCCTGAGAGACATTTAGAGAAGTGTAGTATGATCAAAAATAGTCAGCACGGCTTTGTCAGAGGCAGATTGTGCCTAATAAGCCTTTTGGTTGAATTTTTTGAGGATGTGTCTAAATACATTGACAAAGGAAGAGCAGTGGATGTGGTTTATATGGACTTCAGCAAGGCATTTGATAAGGTCCCCCATGCAGAGCTTATTGAGAATGTGAGAGGGCGTGTGATCCAAGAGGCTGTTGCTTTGTGGATCCAGAACTCACTTGCCTGCAGAAGGCAGAGTGTGATTGTGGATGGGTCTTTTTCTGCACGGAGGTCGGTCACTAGTGGAGTGCCCCATGATCTGTTCTAGGACCCTTTCAGTTTGTCATTTCCATAAATGACCTGGATGAGGAAGTGGAGGGATGGGTCAGTAAGTTCGCCGACGATACGAAGGTCGGTGGCGTTGTGGATGGTCTGGAGGGATGTCAGAAGTTGCAGCGGGACATAGACAGGATGCAAGACTGGGCGGAGAAGTGGCAGATGGACTTCGACACGGATAAATGTGTAGTGGTCCATTTTGGCAGGAATAATGGGATGAAGGAGTACAATATAAGGGGTAGGAGTCTTAGCTGTGTTGAGGAGCAGAAGGATCTTGGGGTCCGGATCCATAGGACTCTTAAATCTGTCTCTGTCTCTGTCTCTCTCTGCCTCTCTCTCTCTCTAATTGATGATTGGAGGTTTGGGAACACACCAACAATTTTGCAATTGTCTCAAAAACTCCTTCTTGCATTCATCCCCACAGGCAAATCAACTCAGGAATAGGAGGAGGCCATTCAGCCCCTCGAGCCTGTTACACAGGAACAGGAGGAGGCCCCATTCAGCCCCTCGAGCCTGTTACACAGGAACAGGAGGAGGCCCCATTCAGCCCCCTGAGCCTGTTACACAGGAACAGGAGGAGGCCATTCAGCCCCTCGAGCCTGTTACACAGGAACAGGAGGAGGCCATTCAGCCCCTCGAGCCTGTTACACAGGAACAGGAGGAGGCCATTCAGCCCCTCGAGCCTGTTACACAGGAACAGGAGGAGGCCATTCAGCCCCTCGAGCCTATTACACAGGAACAGGAGGAGGCCATTCAGCCCCTCGAGCCTGTTACACAGCGTGTATGAGATTAGTGCATTGTAGATGGTGGGGAAGTTTTGGGGAGTCAGGAGGTGAGTTTGTCTGCCGTTTTCCTGTGATATTCTGACCCTCTGTGCTTGGTGATCCTGTCCTTTGATGATATTGTCCCAATCAATCCACATTGATCAGTTCATTCTCATTTCGATCCTGAATGGGGATCCTGCTCTCCCTTCTCTCTGTCCCAGAATGATATCTGACAGATACCCTTCCGGAATCTTCCTGCTCAGGACAGGGATTCCCCCCACCCGCCCCTCTGACTGTTCCAGCCCTCACTGAACCACCCCCTCCACCCATCCCAACCCTGTCCCTTCCCCTCACTGACACCCGCCCCCGGTCCCAGACCTGTCCCTCCCCCTCACTGACAACCCGGCCCCAGCTCTGTTCACCCCTCACTGACCCCCCCCCCCCTCGTCCCAGCCCTATCCCTCCCCCTCACTGACCCCATCCCCGTCCAGCTCTGTCCACCCCTCACTGACACTCCGGCCCAGCTCTGTCCACCCCTCACTGAACCCCCTTCTGTCCCAGCTCTATCTTTGCCCGCCCGTCCCCCTCTGTTCCCACTCTGATTCCCTTCCCCCTCTGCCCAGGACAGTATCTCTGCCCCCTGTCCCCCTTCTCCCCTCTGCCCAGGGCAGTATCTCTGTCCCCTGTCCCCCTGCCCCCAATCTGGCCAGGGCAGGTATTTTTGTCCCCCTGTCTCCCCCCCTGTGCCTCCACCCTGTCCGGGCAGGTCTCTGTGTTCCCCTGCCCCTGTTCCCCTGTTCCCCTGTCCCCCCACCCCGCCTGGGCAGGTATCTGTTGCCCCCCCCCACCCCCTGTCCCCCCCGTTGCCCCCCCCCACCCCCTGTCCCCCCGTTGCCCCACCCTGCCCAGGCAGTGTCTGGGTGATGGGGTGCAGTGCTTGCTAGAATAGCACTGACTGACTCTGTCGGTCTGAGAACACAGCTTGAGAGCTCAAACCAAGAGAAGAAACTCACTGGGAAATAATAACAGAAAATTACTCCGAGCTGTGAGAATCAACTTCCAGAAATACACAGCAATAACCCAGAGACACAGCTGGGCATCTCCGTCTCTCTCTCTCCGTCTCTCTCTCTCCGTCTCTCTCTCTCCGTCTCTCTCTCTCCGTCTCTCTCTCTCCGTCTCTCTCTCTCCGTCTCTCTCTCTCCGTCTCTCTCTCTCCGTCTCTCTCTCTCTGTCTCTCTCTCTCTCTCTCTCTCTCTCTCTCTCTCTCTCTCTCTCTCTCTCTCTCTCTCTCTCTCTCTCTCTCTGTCCTCTCTTCTCTCCGTCTCTCTCTCTCCGTCTCTCTCTCTCCGTTCTCTCTCTCTCCCGTCTCTCTCTCTCCGTCTCTCTCTCTCCGTCTCTCTCTCTCTCTCTCTCTCCTCCGTCTCTCTCTCTCCGTCTCTCTCTCTCTCTCCGTCTCTCTCTCTCCGTCTCTCTGTCCTCTGTCTCTCTCTCTCTCTCTGTTCCTCTCCCTCTCTCTGTCCTCTCTCTCTCTCTGTTCCTCTCCCTCTCTCTGTCCTCTCTCTCTCTCTGTCCTCTCCCCTCTCGTTCCTCTCCCTCTCTCTGTCCTCTCTCCCTCTCTCCCTCTCTCCCTCTCTTCCCCTCTCCCTCTCTCCCTCTCTCCCTCTCTCCCTCTCTCCCTCCTCTCCCTCTCTCCCTCTCTCCCTCTCTCCCTCCTCTCCCTCTCTCCCTCTTCTCCCTCTCTCCCTCTCTCCCCTCTCCAAAGAACAAAGAACAACACAGCACGGGAAACAGGCCCTTCGGCCCAACGAGCCCGCGCCGCCGTCCAACGTCTTAATGAAATATAGAGACCAATATAGGGACAATTTGTTACCCAATCAGCCTAAGAGCACATTTTTGGGATGTGGGAGGAAACCGGAGCACCCGGAGAAAACCCACGCAACCACGGGGAGAACGCGCAAACTCCCGCAGACACAGGCCCAAATCCATGTGTCTGCACAGCAACAGCGATAGTCTCTGAGCTGTCATGTTGCCCATCTGATGGTCCAGTTTAAGCATACACTAACGACGTGAAGCACTAGGCCACTCCTGAAGTAACCTCCAGGAGCAGCCCTCGCACGACCTGCCGAATGCATGCACCTTGTTGGTCAACAAGGTGGACCGAACAGCCTGTGGAAACAATTAAAGTATTTAAACAGTCCTCCTATATCCCTCTATCTGCAGACCGCTCATGTGGCTGTCCAAGAGACCCTTAAACAACCCTAGCGTGCCTGCTCCCACCACCTTACTCGGTAGTGCATTCCACACCCCCACTACCCTTTGTGTGAAAAAATGCCCTCTAATATTAGTCTTATACATAGCCCCCCTCACCCTAAGGCCGTGACCCCTCGTTCTATCCGAATCTAATGGTGGAAAAAGCTTACCACCATTTGCTCTATCTATACCCCTCATAATCTTATATACCTCTAATAGATCCCCTCTCAGCCGACGTCTTTCAAGGGAAAACAACCCCAGCGTGTTCAATCTTTCCTCATAAGACAGCCCTTCCATACCAGGCAGCATCCTGGTAAATCTCCTCTGCACTCTCTCCAGGGCCTCCACATCCTTCCGGTAGTACGGCGACCAGAACTGGACGCAGTACTCCAAGTGAGGCCTAACCAACGTTCTATACACTTGCAACATTAGACTCCTACTCTTGTATTCTATACCCCTTCCTATGAAGGCTAACATACCATACGCTTTCTTTATCACTTTCTCCACCTGTACTGACACCTTCAGAGACTTGTGAACCTGCACCCCCAGGTCTCTCTGCGTCTCTATACTCCGGATAGTTTTACCTTTTATCCTATAACTCCCCTCTACATTATTCCGGCCAAAATGCATCACCTCGCATTTATCCGGATTAAATTCCATTTGCCATCTATCTGCCCAATCTACCAGCCTATCTATGTCCTGTTGTATTGCCTGGCACTGCTCCTCAGTCCCCGCCAATCCAAGTATCTTAGTGTCATCAGCAAATTTGCTGATCACACCACCTACCCCCTCTTCCAAGTCATTTATATAAATCACAAATAGAAGAGGTCCTAGTACTGAGCCCTGTGGCACACCACTAGTGACTGACCTCCAGTTGGAAAAAGAGCCTTCCACTACTACCTGCTGTCTCCTCCTCCCAAGCCAGTTCTCAACCCATCTACATACCTGGCCCTGTATCCCATGCACCTTCACCTTTTTTATCAGCCTACCATGGGGAACCTTGTCAAACACCTTACTGAAATCCAAGTAGACGACATCAACGGCTTGTCCTTCATCAACTGTTTTTGTCACCTCTTCAAAAAATTCCACTAGGTTCGTAAGGCACGACCTCCCCTTAACGAAGCCATGCTGCTTATCCCTGATCAGATCGCAGCGCTCCAGATGCTCATACATACTGTCCTTGAGGATCCTCTCCATTAGCTTACCTATAACTGAAGTCAAGCTCACCGGCCTATAGTTCCCTGGGTTATCCCTCTGACCCTTTTTAAACAACGGTACTACATTTGCAATCCTCCAGTCCTCTGGGACCTCACCTGTGTCCAAAGAAGAGACAAAGATTTGCGTCAGAGGACCAGCAATGTCATCTCTCACCTCCCTTAGCAGCCTGGGATAAATACCATCAGGCCCCGGAGCTTTATAAGTCTTTATGTTACCTAAAAGCCCCAACACTTCGTCCCTCGTAATGATTATTTCCTTTAACGGATCCTCAAAGCCAGCATCAGACATCAGGCCCCTCTCCCGCATGAATACTGACGCAAAGTATTCATTCAGGATCTCCCCCATCCCCTCAGGCTCTAAGCATAGTTCCCCTCCTCTGTCCCTGAGAGATCCAATCTTCCCTCTAACCATCCTTTTGCTCCTTACATAGGAGTAAAATGCCTTAGGATTTTCCTTAATCCTACCTGCCAAAGCCATTTCGTGGCCCCTTTTTTGCCTTTCTGACACCCCTTTTAAGATCCCGTTTACACACTCTATATTTTTCCAGCGCTGCCTCTTTCCCCAATTGCCTGGATCTAACGTACGCCTCCCGCTTCTTCCTGACCAATCTCTGTCTCTCTCTCTCTCTGTCTATGAGGATGTATGTATTTAGCACAGGCCACACTGCCCCTCCATTTTCATAAGTGACCTGGGTGAGGAATTGGAGCAATAGGTTAGTAAGTTCACTGACACCACAAAGGAACCAGGGCAGGACTTACTCAGTTAATGGTAGGGTGTTGGGGAGAGTTACAGAATAAAGAGATCTCGGGGTACATGTTCATAGCTCCTTGGAAGTGGAGTCACAGGTGGACAGAGTGGTGAAGAAGGCATTGGGCAATGCTTGGTTTCATCGGTCAGAACATTGAATACAGGAGTTGGGACGTCTTGTTGAAGTTGTACAAGACATTGGTAAGGCCACACTTGGAATACTGTGTACAGTTCTGGTCATCCTATTATAGAAAGGATATTATTAAACTAGAAAGAGTGTAGAAAAGATTTACTAGGATGTTACTGGGACTTGATGGATTGAGTTATAAGGAGAGGCTGGATAGACTGGGACTTTTTTCTCTGGAGCGTAGGAGGCTGAGGGGTGATCTTATAGAGGTTTATAAAATAATGAGGGGCACAGATCAGCGAGATAGTCAATATCTTTTCCCCAAAGGTAGGGGGGAGTCTAAAACTAGAGGGTATAGGTTTAAGGCGAGAGGGGAGAGGTACAAAAGGGTCCAGAGGGGCGAGTGTTTCACACAGAGGGTGGTGAGTGTCTGGAACGAGCTGCCAGAGGCAGTAGTAGAGGCGGGTACAATTTTATCTTTTAAAAAGCATTTAGACAGTTACATGGGTACGATGGGTATAGAGGGATGTGGGGCAAATGCGGGCAATTAGGATTAGCTTAGAGGTTAAAAAATGGCGGCATGGACAAGTTGGGCTGAAGGGCCTGTTTCTATGCTGTAAACTGTATGACTCTATGAGAGAGGGTAGCAGTGGGTATGTTTCTGAATGAAGAGCTGTGACTAGTGGCATTCCTCAGGGATCAGTGCTGGGACCTTTGCTGTTTGTAATATATGTAAGTATGTATATATTTGGAGGAAAATGTAAATGGTTTGATCAGTACGTTTGTGGATGACACAAAGATAGGTGGATTTGAGGATAGTGATGAGGACCATCGGAGGATACAGCAGGATATAGATCAGTTGGAGACTTGGGCAGAGAGATGGCAGGTGGAGTTTAATCCAGATGAAATGTGAGGTAATGCATTTTGGAAAGTCTAATACAGATAGGAAAATACAGTAAATGACAGAACCCTTAAGAATATAGATAGGCAGAGGGATCTGGATGTACAGGTACACAGGTCACTGAAAGTGGCAATGCAGGTGGAGAAGGAACTCAGGAAGGCATACGGCATGGTTGCCTTCATCACTGTGGCATTGAGTTTAAAAATTGACAAGTCATGTTGCAGCTTTATAGAACCTTAGTTAGGCCGCACTTAGAATATAATGTTCAATTCTGGGTCACCACACTACCAGAAGCATGTGGAGGTTTTGGAGAGGGGATAGAAAAGATTTACCAGGATGCTACCCTGGTACGGAGGGGCATTAGCAATGAGGAGAGGTTGGAGAAACTTGGTTTATTCTCTCTCTCTAACCCCTCCTCTCTAACCCTGCTCTCTCTCTCTCTAATCCTGCTCTCTGTCTCACTCTCTCTCTCTCTAACCTTTCTCTCTCTCTCTCTAACCTTTCTCTCTCTCTAACCTTTCTCTCTCTCTAACCTTTCTCTCTCTCTAACCTTTCTCTCTCTCTCTCTCTAACCTTTCTCTCTCTCTCTCTCTCTCTAACCCTGCCCTCTCTCTCTCTCTCTCTCTCTAACTCCGCTCTCTCTCTCTCTCTCTGTCTCTAACACCACTCTCTGTCTCTCTGTAACCTCTCTCTAAACCCGCTCTCTCTTTCTCTCCCTCTCTCTAACCCTGCTCTGTCTCTCTCTAATCCTGCTCTCTGTCTCACTCTCTCTCTCTCCAACCTGCCCTCTCTCTCTCTCTAACCCTGCCCTCTCTCTCTCTCTCTGTCTCTAACCCCACTCTCTGTCTCTCTCTAACCTCTCTCTAAACCCGCTCTCTCTCTCTCTAACCCTGCTCTCGCTCTCTAATCCTGCTCTCTGTCTCTCTGTCTCTCTCTCTAACCTGCTCTCTCTCTCTCTCTCTATCTTTCTCTCTCTCTCTCTCTAACCCCGCTCTCTCTCTCTCTCTCTCTCTCTAACCCCACTCTCTGTCTCTCTCTAACCTCTCTCTAAACCCGCTCTCTCTTTCTCTCCCTCTCTCTAACCCTGCTCTCTCTCTCTCTAATCCTGCTCTCTGTCTCACTCTCTCTCTCTCTCTAACCTGCTCTCTCTCTCTCTCTCTACCCCCCTCCTCTCTAACCCTGCTCTCTCTCTCTCTAATCCTGCTCTCTGTCTCACTCTCTCTCTCTAACCTGCTCTCTCTCTCTCTCTCTTCTCTCTCTCTCTAACCCTGCTCTCTCTCTAACCTTTCTCTCTCTCTCTCTGTCTCTAACTCCACTCTCTGTCTCTCTCTAACCTCTCTCTAAACCCGCTCTCTCTTTCTCTCCCTCTCTAACCCTGCTCTCTCTCTCTCTAATCCTGCTCTCTGTCTCACTCTCTCTCTCTCTCTAACCTGTTCTCTCTCTCTCTCTCTCTCTCTCTAACCCCACTCTCTCTCTCTAACCTCTCTCTAAACCCGCTCTCTCTTTCTCTCTCTCTCTCTAACCCTGCTCTCTCTCTCTCTAATCCTGCTCTCTGTCTCACTCTCTCTCTCTAACCTGCTCTCTCTCTCTCTCTCTAACCCTGCTCTCTCGCTAACCTTTCTCTCTCTCTCTCTAACCTTTCTCTCTCTCTCTCTGTCTCTAACTCCACTCTCTGTCTCTCTCTAACCTCTCTCTAAACCCGCTCTCTCTAAACCCGCTCTCTCTTTCTCTCCCTCTCTCTAACCCTGCTCTCTCTCTCTTTCTCTAACCCCGTTTTCTCTCTCTAACCCTGTTCTCTCTCTCTGTAACCCTGCCCTCTCTCCCTTTCTAACTCCGCTCTCTCTCTAACCCCGCACTCTCTCTCTCCAACCACACACTCTCTCTCTCTCTCTAACCCCGTTCTCTCTCTTTCTCTCTAACCTTGTTTTCTCTCTCTCTCTAACTCCGCTGTCTCTCTCCAACCACTCTCTCTCTCTCTCTCTAACCCCGCGCTCTCTCTCTCCAACCACTCTTTCTCTCTCTCTCTAACCCCGCTATCTCTCTCTCTCTAACTCTCTCTAACCCCATTCTCTCTCTTTCTCTCTCTAACTTGGCTCTCTCTCTCTAACCCCTCTCTCTCTAACCCTGCTCTCTCTCTCTCTCTCTAACCCCTCTCTCTCTAACCCCGCTCTCTCTAACCCTGCTCTCTCTCTCTCTCTCTAACCCCTCTCTCTCTAACCCTGCTCTCTCTCTCTCTCTCTAACCCCTCTCTCTCTAACCCCACTCTCTCTCTCTCTCTCTGCCAGTTTTGGGTGACGCATTAGGAAATTCCGATGTCTCTGGGCGGTGGCTGGGGGTGAGGGAGGAGCTGCAGTAGGGTAAACGCTCGGATTCTCCTCTTTAGCTGTAGTGTAAACACAAGCGGCTGAGGAGGAAAGAGGCAGAAACCTCAGGCAGCCTGGCCCCAGGGCTCTGATAATGCACTGGCAAACATGTGAGTAACAAATTTTATATAGAACCCTCTGACAGAGAGAGAGGGGGAAAGAGAGAGAGAGAGACAGAAAGGCACAGAGACATTGGTGCAGAAAGGGACAGGAATAACAGGAGACTTGGAGAATGAAAGTTAGAGTGAGTGAGACTCTCTCTGTCTCTCTCTGCCTTTCACTGTCTCATTCTGTCCTCGCTCACCCACACAGATTTAGCAGATTCGATGGGGTCTTTTAAGAGAATTTTGGATGAGTACATGGGACTTAATAGGATTGAGGGTTATACGTAAGCCTAGTAAGTAGAGATATGATCGGTGCAACTTGTGGGCCGAAGGGCCTGTTTGTTCTGTAGTTTTTCTATATTCTCTATGTTTTAAACAGCCACTCTCCCCCTCTCCCCCTCTCCCCCTCTCCCCCTCTCCCCCTCTCCCCCTCTCCCCCTCTCCCCCTCTCCCCCTCTCCCCTCTCCCCCTCTCTCCCTCTCTCCCTCTCCTCTCCTCTCTCCCTCTCCCTCTCCCTCTCTTCCTCTCTCCCTCTCCCCCTCTCCCCCTCTCTCCCTCTCCCTCAGCCCTCCCTATGTCTCTCCCACTCTCCTTTTTCCTCTCTCTCACTCCTGCTGTGTGTGTCAGTAGGTATGAGAGTATCAGTGAGAGTCAGACTCACAGCATATCAGCGGGTTTCTCTGTGAATGTCACTCTGTGTGTGTCTCAGGGTGAGAGTCTGTGTGTGTGTCTGTGTGTGTGTGTGTGTGTGTTTCAGGGATAGAGTCAGTGTGTGTCTCAGGGTGTGTGTGTGTGTCTCAGGGTGTGTGTGTGTGTGTGTCTCAGGGTGTGTGTCAGGGTGTGTGTGTCTCAGGGTGTGTATGTGTGTGTGTCTCAGGGTGTGTGTGTGTCTCAGGGTGTGTGTGTGAGTGTGTGTGTGTCTGTGTGTGTGTGTCCATGTGTGTGTGATGATCTCATTGGTTTACAGTCAGTCAGTGAGCAGAGGGATTCCCTGAGCCTGGCTCTGTGTGGGTGTAAATGTGCTGACCACACTGGGCAGCCCCCTCGACACACTGGGGATTCCACCGTACTGTGTGTCATCCCAGAACGAGAGCCTGGCACACACTGACATCACCCTGTGGAGAGAGTCACCGCGGGGGGGGGAACGAAGGGGGGAAGTTACCCGTATACAGGGAACTGCCTGAGGGGGAGGGAGAGGGGAAAACAGGCTGACACACAGTGACACTCCCACACAGCAGCCAGTTCAAGAGAATACCACAACCCCATAGGGAGTGCCAGAGTGTCACAGCCAGGCTGAAGGGAATGCGCAGTAATTTTTTCACTCTGCAGAGCAAGATCACATAAACAGTCCTGCAATAGTAAATCTCAACATCCAACCTTTTACTGAGGTTGTTTGAGGGAGCGCCGCACTGTCAGAGGGTCAGTGCTGAGGGAGCGCCGCACTGTCGGAGGGTCAGTGCTGAGGGAGCGCCGCACTGTCGGAGGGTCAGTGCTGAGGGAGCGCCGCACTGTCGGAGGGTCAGTGCTGAGGGAGCGCCGCACTGTCGGAGGGTCAGTGCTGAGGGAGCGCCGCACTGTCGGAGGGTCAGTGCTGAGGGAGCGCCGCACTGTCGGAGGGTCAGTGCGGAGGGAGTCAAACGTAGAACAGTACAGCACAGTACAGGCCCTTTGGCCCTCAATGTTGTGCTGAGCTATGTCCCATTTCATGTTGCAACTGTACAAAACTCTAGTGCAGCCGCACTTGGAGTATTGTGTACAGTTCTGGTCCCCTCATTATAAGAAAGATGTGGAGGCATTGGAGAGGGTACAGAGGAGGTTTACCAGGATGTTGCCTGGTATGGAGGGCAGGTCTTATGAAGAGAGGCTGAGGGATTTGAGGTTGTTTTCGTTAGAAAGAAGGCGGCTAAGAGGAGACCTTATTGAAACATATAAGATGATTAGAGGTTTAGATAGGGTGGACAGTGATAGCCTTTTTCCTAGGAAGGAGAAAGCTAGCACGAGGGGACATAGCTTTAAATTAAGGGGTGGTAGTTATAGGACGGATGTCAGAGGTAGGTTCTTTACCCAGAGGGTGGTAAGGATATGGAATGCCCTGCCTGCTGCAGTTGTAGATGCGCCAAGTTTGGTGGTGTTTAAGAGGTTAGTAGATAAGTTTATGGATGAAAAGGGAATGGTTTAGGTTAGAGGGTCATTGCTTTTTGTTAATTGGTCGGCGCAACATCGAAGGCCGAAGGGCCTGTTCTGCGCTGTAATGTTCTATGTTTTATGTTCTATTGCAAGATCAAACTGTCCCCTCCCTATCATTCTGGTGTGCTCCATGTGCCTATCCAATAACCGCCTGAAACTTCCTAAAGTGTCCGACTATCCACTGTCACAGCAGGCAGTGTGTTCCACACCCCAACCACTCTGAGTAAAGAATCTACCTCAGACATTCCTTCTACATCTCCCACCACAAACCTTATAGTTATGCCCCCTCATAACAACTACATTCAGCCGAGGAAATAGTCTCTGAACGTCCACTCTATCAATCCCCCTCATCATCTTATAAACCTCTATTAAGTCGCCTGTCATCCTCCTCCGCTCCAAAGAGAAAAGCCCCAGCTCCCTCAATTTTTCCTCATAAGACCTACCCTCCAAACCAGGCAGCATCCTGGTAAGTCTCCTCTGCACTCTCTCCAATGCTTCCACATCCTTCTTATAATGAGGTGACAAGAACTGAACACAATATTCCAAATGTGGTCTCACCACCATCCTATATAGTTGCAGCATAACCCCACAGCTCTTAAACTCAAACCCCCATTAATAAACGCTAACACACTATAAGCCCTCTTCACGCCTCTATCCACTTGAGTGGTAACCTTCAGAGATCTGTGGATATGAACCCCAAGATCTCTGTTCCTCTACATTCCTTAGAACCCTGCCGTTGACCCTGTAATCCACATTCAAGTTTAGTCCTTCTAAAATGAATCACCTCACACTTATCAGAATTAAACTCCATCTGTCACTTTTCGGCCCAGCTCAGCATCTAAACAGTGTCTCTTTGCAGCTTGCAAGAGCCCTCCACCTGATCCACTACTCCACCAATCTTGGTGTTATCAGCAAATTTACTAACCCACCCTTCAGCTCCCTCTTCCAAGTCATTGATAAAAATCACAGAAAGCAGAGTACCCAGCACTGATCCCTGTGGTACATCGCTGGTAATTGGCTTCCAGTTTGAAAATTTTCCCTCCTCCACCACCACTCTCACCCTCTGTCTTCTATGATACAGCCAGTTACTTATCCAACTGGCCAAATTTCCTTCTATCCCTCACCTCTTTATCTTCTTCACGAGCCTGCCATGGGCAAACACCTTACTAAAGTCCATGAAGACATCAATAGCTCTATCTTCGTCACACACTTAGTTACCTCCTCAAAGAATTCAGTCGAATTTGTGAGGCAGGACTTACCCCTCACGAAACAGTGCTGACTATTCCAGATTAAACTGAATCTTGCCAAACGGTCATAAATCCTATCATTCAGGAGCCTTTCCATTAACTTACCGACCACCGAAGTAAGACTAACTGGCCTATAATTACCAGGATCATTCCTATTTCCTTTCTTGAAAAGAGGAACAACATGTGCAGCTCTCCAATCCTCTGGCACTATCCCTGTGGACAGTGAGGACCCAAAGATCAAAGCTAAAGGCTTTACAGTCTCATCCCTTGCCTCCCATATCCTAAGATGCATCCTATCTGGCCCAGTGGACTTATCCAACCTCAGGTTTTTCAAAATTGCTAATACATCTTCCCTCAGAACATCTACCTCCTTCAGCCTATCAGCCTGTATCACGTTCTCATCCTCAAAAACATGGCCC